>OX940974.1:1472476-1881925 GCA_954871275.1 Leptopterna dolabrata | reverse complement strand
AACTGTTGACGAAGGCTGTGTGCATATTCAGTTGTACTGAGAGAGTCTGGCGTTAGTCCTGTTTGAAGTTGTAGGGGCAGAGTGATCTCACGACCAAAAACCAGACTGGCAGGAGAGAACCCAGTAGCAGCATGCTCTGAGGCCCGGTACGCTGGCAAGACCCAGGGCAACCAATCGTCCCGATCATCCTGCTGCGTATCGATCACCTTGGCAATCATGTCGATGATTGTGCGGTTGAGCCTTTCTACTTGCCCGTTACTCCGTGGGTGCATTGGGGTTGTCCGAATCTTGTGGATATTGAGCAGCTTGCACATTTCCTGGAAAACCTCTGATTCAAAGGTTCTCCCTTGATCTGAGTGCAGCTCCCTCGGTACCCCAAAACGGGAAATCACGTTTGCCACAAGACCCCTTGCTACCGTCTCAGCTCACAGGTCCTCAACAGCAAAGGCCTCTGGCCACGTGGTGAATGCATCAACTACAACTATGATGTATTGATTTCCCCGTCTTGTTCTTTGTAATGGTCCTAGGGCATCAATAAATAGCCTCTCAAAGGGGACACCAGTCTGATAGAGCTGCAGTGGGGCTTTCTTCACGGCTGTACCCTTTCCTCGCCTTGCACAAGTGTCACAGGATGCACAGAAAAGTTTGACATCCTGCGACATGCCTGGCCAATAGAAACCTTGGCGTACGAGCTTCAGAGTTCGCCTCCTCCCAAAATGCCCCAGCTTATGAGCTTGCCCAACAACGTCAGCCTGCAAACACTTGGGTACCAGAACTTGATCAGCATAGTGACGGCCGCCATCGTCCTCCCAGTGGCGAACCAACAGGTCATCCTTCATCCTCAGGGCATCAAACATGGCCCAGAGGGCTTTCGTTTCCTCCCCACACCCTGCTACCTGCTGCCATTCGGGTCGTTTGTGAGCACAAACCCAGCCGTACACTTCCCCAAGCATGGCATCCTCCTTCTGCTTTCCAACCCACTCGGTATGTGGAGGATTCACTCTTGTGATATTGGTGATTGCTTCATTCCCAGGAAACTTCTCCTCCTGCCTCTTGCAGTATTTACAGTCGTCCGCTGCACAGGGTCGGCGCGACAGACCATCAGCATTGAGATGCTTCTTCCCGGCTCGATGTTCTACCTGGAAATTGAAACCTGCAATACCTTCCAACCACCGAGGTAATTGGCCATCCAATTCCTTGAAATTCTGGAGCCATCGGAGAGATGCATGATCTGTCCGTACCACGAATTGCGCACCACACCCAAGGCCAAAGGACATGAAATGCTTTAGGCCTTCAATGAGGCTCAAGAGCTCCTTGCGCGTTGCACAATACCTCCGCTCTTCCTTCTTGAGGCAGCGGCTATAGTACCCCAGGACTATCTCATGCCCATCCTGTAACTGGGCCAGGACGCTACCAATTGCTTGGTCACTGGCATCAGTGTCCAGGATGAAAGGGGCTTCAGGCTGGAGATGTACCAAGACTGGGGGCTGAGCAAGCGCCAACTTGACGTCTTCAAATGCTGCTTGAGCCACCTCATCCCAGACAAATTTTGGTTGATCCTGAAGGGCGTACAGTACCCTAGCACGTTTGGCAAAGTCAGGCACAAAGGTTCGGTAATAGGAACAGAACCCCAGAAAGGACCTCAGCTGCTTTTGTGTTTCGGGAACTGGCTATGTTACCACTTTTTCCACCTTGGCAGGGTCTGTAGCAATCCCGTCCTCAGAGATGACATACCCCAGGTACGATGCTTTTTGCCCAAAAAGGCGGCACTTCTTGGCATTCAACTTAATTCCTGCGACTCGGAACGTCTCGAATACTCGCCTCAGCCACGCCATATGCTCAGAGAAGGTAGCTGTGTCCTCCAGAACATCGTCCAGATACACTTTCACTCTTCCTTGGCGTATGGAGTCATGCAGTACCTTCCCCATCGCCCTCTGGAACGTGGCTGGAGCGTTGGACAGTCCAAACGGCATCACTCGGAATTGCCAGAGTCCCCAGGGAGTACAGAATGCCGTTTTTTCCTTATCCACCTCCGCCATAGGGATCTGCCAGTACCCACTCTGGAGGTCTAACGTCGAGAACCAGCAACTCCCTGATAGCCCACAGATCAACTCATCAATCTTTGGCAACGGGTGCGAATCCTTCCTGGTGATGTCATTCAGCCGCCGGTAATCAATGCAAAACCGAGTGTTGCCGTCTTTCTTTTTTACCAATACTATTGGGCTAGCCCACTGTGCTTGCTGTTTGGGCTTGACTATTGTGGTCAAACTGGTAGGAAGTTTAGAGAAAGAATAAAGGAACATGAAAAAGATTTCAGGGATAATAAGGGTGATTCGGCCTTTGCACGTCACTTGAATGAATCCAGTCATAGCTTCAATTTTGATCTTGCAGACAGACAGTTCATTGAATATCTTCATTTTTGCCCAAAAGGGAGCATGTTGGATGTACTTGAAAAATTCGAAATTATTAAGAGTGATAGGTTGGGTAAATCTTTGAATGATGTAGTTCCTTTAAGTTTTTCTCCATTATTGCATTCATTTCTGTAATAGCTTGGTTCCACCCCTCTTCCCCCCACTCTTCACCTCCCTATCACCTCATGTTCCTTTAACTTTTTGGCATTCTCTTCCTGGGCCAATCAGAATCGACCCCCTTCCTTTGTTCCCTTCACCATTCTTCTTCACAACCAATCAGATTCGACCACCCTCCCTCTGTTCCCTTCACCATTCTTTTTCAGAACCAATCCCAATCGACCACATTTCACTTTGTGACTATATATAAGGTCTCCTCTCCAACATGCCTTCAGTTATTGTGTGTTACTGACGATGGTTTGATCACCGAAACCGGTATAACAGTGTTTTTTGCGTTTTTCGTGTATTAGTGGAAATAGACTATTTTTCAATAACTCCGTTTTTCTTTATGACTCCTTAAGCGTCCATCCCCTATGTCAAACTGTAGGTCCGCCTCCCCCAATACAGGAACTCTCTCTCCAGAAACTGCACGCAGACATATGGAACCAGCCGAGCCCAACTGAGCACCAAGACGTCGCATAATGTCACTGTTCACAATGGTTCGTGAAGCCCCTGTATCCACAACCAGTTTACAAGGTTCTCCATTAACCCTTCCCGATAAGGCAAGGGACATGAAGGATGACACGGGGTAAACAACATCATTATATTTTTTTGCTAGTTTCGTCAATAACAGAAGACAAGGAGTCCAGAGGATGTTTTGGTGATGTGGTGTTTGTTTTGGTTTTGGAGTGATGTTTTCTGATGTTTGTTTTTTGTCTGATAGCGTGTGGATGCACCTGCAGTACCGGTTCGGTGGGCACCCTTCAGGCCAACCGGTTGTCGTTTCCCGCTGTCTGCTGACCCTGGTTGCCCTTTTGACGTTTTGGGCAATTACGGAAGATATGGTCTGGGGAATCACAGCGGTAGCACAATCTCCGTCCCAGTGGTGGTTGGACGGCTTGGTAAAGCTGACCTTCCTGCTCATGTGGAACCTCCAGGGTGGGATCCACCGGAGCACACCTAATTGCAGTTGCTTTCCTGGCCACTTCCATACGCAATGTCAGTATCAACGCATCGGTGAGGCTTGTCATGGGGCTGACAATATCGACTTCATATTCGGTCTTCTCGTCCCCCAAAACATGAAAAACGATACCTCAAAAGCTCATTTTACTAACATGTAGCTAAACACAAAAAGTACCTATTTTTATACACATTTTCACTCATAACTCCCCTGGGTATATTCCAAACGGGCTGAAAAGTTTCGGGACACAACTAGGGCCCAAATGGAGCATGTGTGCGAAAGAACGAATTTTTTAGACCGAAAATGAAGCCTGTACACGTGATACGGCGGACGGCGTACGGCGGACGGACATTGCAATTTTGGAATCTACGCACCTTGAAACGGAAGAGAAAAAAATTTTGAGATGTGTCATAATAATTTTTTGCTGAGCGAATACATAGGTGTATTATTCACAGAATAATAAACCAAAACGCTGCAAACTTGTAGTCATGCGTGGTGAGGCGGACGGCGGACGGACATTGCATTTTTGGAACCTACACACCTTGAAACGTAGAAGAAAAGACGCTGCAAAGTCCTTGTCACATGGGTTTATTATTCTATTGGACATACCTACAGAAACGTTGGCTGTTTATTTATTGTTTCTTTCATATAAAATAATTGAAATAGCTGTTTCTGGAGGTTTCCACCAATTTTGGCCTCACAAACACGAAATAGGTACGCTCCTTCTTTTTTTTCAAATTATCTTTGATCATTGATAATACCAATTAATCGTCTTGATCCACCTGCTGATACTTTTTGTAGTGTTATCCTACAAATTGATGGTGATTTCAGACGATTTCCCAGGTTTTTGACTCATAAAAAATCAATTATGGGAGCTGAACATCTGGTACAACCTCAATTTTCCACTCTTTGATCAAAATCGACTTCATATTCGGTCTTCTCGTCCCCAAAAACATGAAAAACGATACCTCAAAAGCTCATGTTACTATAACACAAAAATGCTGCAAAGTCCTTGTCACATGGGTTTATTATTCTATTGGAGTTCTAGAGATTTTTGTTGGCTGTTAAATGTATTGTTTCTTTCATGTGGAATGATTGAAATAGCTATTTCTGATGATTTCCACCAATTTTGGCCCCCAAAACATGAAATAGGTACGCTTTTTTTTAAGATCATCTTTGATCATTGGTAGTGGCATTTAATGGTCTTGATTCACCTGTTTACACTTTTTCCAATGTTATTATACACATTGATGGTGATTTCAGACAGTTTTCCAGGTTTTTGACTCATAAAAAACCAATTTTGGGAGCTGAACCTTTGGTAAAACCTCAATTCCCGCGTCTTTGGTCAAAATCGACTTCATATTCGGTCTTCTCGTCCTCAAAAACATGGAAAAAGATACCTCAAAAGCTCATGTTACTAACATGTTGTTAAAACGCAAGAAGTACCTATTTTTATACACATTTTCACTCATAACACCCCTGGGTATATTCCGATCGGGCTGAAAAGTTTCGGGACACAACTAGGGCCCAAATGGAGCATGTGTGCGAAAGAACGACTTTTTTAGACCGAAAATGAAGCCTGTACACGTGATACGGCGTACGGCGGACGGACATTGAATTTTTGGAATCTTCGCACCTTGAAACGGAAAAGAAAAAATTTTGAGGGGGTGTTATAAAAATTTTTTGCTGAGCGAATACATAGGTGTATTATTCACAGAATAATAAACCAAAAGTACCTATTTTTATACACATTTTCACGCATAACACCCCAGGGTATATTCCGATCGGGCTGAAAAGTTTCGGAACACAAATAGGGCCCAAATGGAGCATGTGTGGGAAAGAACGAATTTTTTAGATCGAAAATGAAGCCTGTACACGTGATACGGCGGACGGTGGACGGACATTGCATATTTCGAATCTACGCACCTTGACACGGAGAAGAAAAAATTTTGAGGGGGTGTTATAAAAATTTCTGCTGAGCGAATACATAGGTGTATTATTCACAGAATAATA
Organism: Leptopterna dolabrata; assembly: GCA_954871275.1. Taxonomy (NCBI): domain Eukaryota; kingdom Metazoa; phylum Arthropoda; class Insecta; order Hemiptera; family Miridae; genus Leptopterna; species Leptopterna dolabrata. Next base: position 1,876,384 of record OX940974.1, on the reverse strand, counting down.
AACCAAAACGCTGCAAAGTCCTTGTCACATGGGTTTATTATTCTATTGGACATACCCCCGGAAATGATGGCTGTTCATTTATTGTTTCTTTCATGTTAAATAATTGAAACAGCTATTTTTGATGGTTATCAACAATTTCGGCAACCCCAAAACCACCTATTGGTTTATTATTCTAGGAATATTATACACCTATGTATTCGCTCAGCAAAAAATTTGTATAACACCCCCTCAAACTTTTTTCTTTTCCGTGTCAAGGTGCGTAGATTCCAAAAACGCTGCAAACTCCTTGTCACATGGGTTTATTATTCTATTGGACATACCTACAGAAATGTTGGCTGTTCAGTCATTGTTTATGTATTGTGAAATAATTGAAATAGCTATTTCTGATTGTTTCCACCATTTTTGGCCCCTAAAAACACGAATTAGGTAGGTACGCTCCTTTTGGTTTATTATTCTGTGAAAAATACACCTATGTATTCGCTCAGCAAAATATTTTTATAACACCCCCTCAAAATTTTTTCTTTTCCGTTTCAAGGTGCGTAGATTCCAAAAATGCAATGTCCGTCCGCCGTCCGCCGTATCACGTGTACAGGCTTCATTTTCGGTCTAAAAAAATCGTTCTTTCGCAAACATGCTCCATTTGGGCCCTAGTTGTGTCCTGAAACTTGTCAGCCCGATCGGAATATACCCAGGGGTGTTATGAGTGAAAATGTGTGTAAAATAGGTACTTTCTGCGTTTTAGCAACAAGTTGGTAACATGAGCTTTAAGTTATCGTTTTTCATGTTTTTGGGGACGAGAAGACCGAATATGAAGTCGATTTTGACCAAAGAATAGAAAATTGAGGTTCTACCAGATGTTCAGCTTCCGAAATTGATTTTTTGTGAGTCAAAAACCTGGAAAATCGTCTGAAATCACCATCAATTTGTAGAATAACACTGGAAAAAGTGTCAACAGGTGGATCAAGAGGATTAAATGGTACTATCAATGATCAGAGATAATTTATTTAAAAAAAAAAAAAAAAAAAAAAAAAGGAGCGTACCTCATTCGTGTTTTGGGGGCCAAAATTGGTGGAAATCACCAGAGATAGCTATTTCAATTATTTTATATTATGAAAGAAACAATAAATAAACAGCCAACATCTCTGTAGGTATGTCCAATAGAATAATAAACCCATCTGACAAGGACTTTGCAGCGTTTTTGTGTTATAGTAACATGTTAGTAAAATGAGCTTTTGAGGTATCGTTTTTCATGCTTTTGGGGACGAGAAGACCGAATATGAAGTCGATTTCGACCGAAGAGTGGAAAATTGAGGTTGTATCAGATGTTCAACTCCCAAAATTGATTTTTTATGAGTCAAAAACCTGGGAAACCGTCTGAAATCACCATCAATTTGTATAATAACACTAGACAAAGTATCAACAGGTGGATCAAGACGATTAAATGGTGCTATTAATAATCAAAGATAATTTGAAAAAAAAAAAAAAGGAGCGTACCTAATTCGTGTTTTGGGGGCCAAAATTGGTGGAAACCGCCAGAAATAGCTATTTCAATTATTTTATATGAAAGAAACAATAAATAAACAGCCAACATCTCTGTAGGTATGTCCAATAGAATAATAAACCCATGTGACAAGGACTTTGCAGCGTTTTTTTCCAAATTATCTTTGATCATTGGTAGTGCCATTTAATCGTATTGATGAACGTGTTGATACTACTTCCAGTGTTTATACAGGTTGATGGTGATTTCAGACGATTTCCCAGGTTTTTGACTAATAAAATATCAATTTTGGGTGCTGAACATTTGGTAGATCCTCGATTTTCCACTCTTTGGTCAAAATCGACTTCATATTCGGTCTTCTCGTCCCCAGAAACATGGAAAACGATTCCTCAAAAGCTGATGTTACTAACATGTTACAAAAACACAAAAGTACCTATGGTGAATTTAAGTGGCTGTAAAATTCACCATGAGAGGCGGAGGTAGTTGGATGTTGGATAGGAGTGAATTTAAGTATAAATTTGGTGTGTGGTTTGAATGTGGTTTGAATATTGTTGCGGTTAAGGGCGTACCTCCACCGTGCGTGTAATTTAAGAAATTGGTTGTGAGTGAATGTTAGCTGTGTGTGTGTGAGTGCGGTTAAGGGCGGACCTCCACCGAGCGTGTAATAAATTTGGTCAGGTTGGTTAAGGGCGAGACCTCCACCATACCTGACTAAATTTATGTGTGTGTGTGTGTGAATTTAGCGTGTGTGTTTGTGCGGTTAAGGGCGGACCTCCACCGAGCGTGTAGTGTGTGTCATCAGGATTGGTTAAGGGCGAGACCTCCACCTAATCCTGATGAAGTGTGTGTGTGTGTAAATTTGATGGTGAATTTATGTGGAAAGTGTATGCGGTTAAGGGCGGACCTCCACCGAGTGTGTAGTGTGTTTCATCAGGGTTGGTTAAGAGCGAGACCTCCACCTAACTCTGATGAAATGTGTGAGTGTGAATTTACTGTGTGAATTTACTATGTGAGCATTTGAGAAGTGAATTTGAAGAGAGGAGGTTTGAGGATGAAGAGAGAGTAGCCAGCAGCTAGAGGAGACGTAGAATGGCGAAAATGGCGCAGGATCCGGGGTTATATAGACCCTGAAGCCACCACCCTGATGGTGGGGTTCCAGGTTGTGTACCGGATCCTGCGTCGGTTGCCCCACTCTTACCGTTTATTCCCAGAGCCTTATTTTTACAGGTTGTTTTTAGCGAGAACTTAAATCTACTGAGTTAGAGTTCCGGGAGGGACTCACGACAGAGGTCCCCCCAGTTTGAGCAAAAAAAAAAAAACAAAGGTGTATGAGCTGAGGGCGCATAGTTACATGGGCTGAAGGCAACGAGAACAGTAGTGGGGCTGAAGGCGCAGGTTTACAGGTGCTGAAGGCGGAGACAAACAATGGGATAGCTGAAGGCGATGTGATATGGTAAGAAAACAAGAGTAGAGGCGCTGAGGGCGGCGGCAAACAATGTGAACGCTGAAGGCGACTTACGACTAGAAGGGCTTACGTGCTAGGATACAAGGCGTTTGATGAGGTATGTACAGAGTGTGTGAGCCTAATGATACGGTATGCGATAAATGATGAGTTATGTACAGAGGTTGCGAGCTTTGATAAGGTGGGTGAGGAGGTGTGTACAGTGGGTGTGTGCTTAGAGATAGGGTGAGGGGCTATACAGAGGGTATGAGCTTATAGATAAGGTGGGTGAGGAGGTATGTACAGTGGGTGTGCGCTTATAGGTAGGGTACAAGAGGTTGATGCGTTATGTACAGAGAGCGAACGTGAGGGTATGTAGTGCTAATAAGAGGGCTTGGAAAAGGGTATAATATGGAGTAGGTAAGGTGGGGGTTGGGGAAGCCGCGCAGACGATGAGGGAGGAGTGATGTGTGAGGGGGGGGGGGGGGGCGAGCGAACGAACGTGGGCGATGATAATAAAGGGAATGGGGGTGGAGTGATATGTACATGGGGAGGAGAGCATTGAGGAGAGGTGTCACCCTCTAACAGTCTTCACGTTGGTGAAGACTGTTAGAGGGGTCCCTTCACTGTAAAGGTGGCGGTGAAGGGGGTGAGCGGTTGCGAGCCGGTACCCGGGAAGTCGCGGAGAGCGGTGGCGACGTCGGGGTCCCGTGAGGGAGACGGAGGTGACGGGGAGCGGTGAGGGTGTTGGATTGGTGGTGGTATGAGGTGTAGCGGGAACCGGGAGAACAGGTGCGGGTTTGCAGCGGACGAGCGGGACTGTGTAGGGTTTCCCGTCAATTAACAGGGCGGCAGTGGTGTTTGATGTGCGGATTACGGGAAATGGGCCAGCGTAGAGTGGTTTGAAGGTTTTATGTAGTCCTGGCTCTTTGAGGTACATGTGTGTAGCGGAGTGAAAGCGTTTGGGGTAGGTGGTGTCGGTTTTAGGTGTTGAGGGTTGGGGGGGGGTCCCTGTTAATTGATGGGGTGGCGGGGGGAAAAACGTCAGCGGGCAGCCGTATCGGGTCTTTAAAGACCCGCTGGGCCGGGCTGACGTCATCGGAGGGGCGCTGGGAAGTTCGGAGGCTGAGAAGGATGTATGGGAGGTGTTTGGTCCAAGAGGGGGTTGAGGCGGAGGTGGCTATTGCTTGCTTGAGGACCAGGTGCCACCGCTCTATCTTGCCGTTCGATTGAGGGTGGTAAGGGGTGGTGCGGATTTTAGTGATGCCGAGGGAGCGTAGTAGGTTGGTGAAGAGGGCGGACTCGAACTGCCTCCCCTGATTGACCGTGATATTCCGCGGACAGCCGTAGCGGGCGATCCAGTTAGATAGGAACGCGGTCGCGACGGTGTCCGCGGAAATTTGGGCGAGTGGTGTACACTCGACCCAATTCGTTCCACGGTCAATCATGGTGAGTTAGTAAGGCAGGAAGGGGACCTACTAAGTCCAAGTGGACGTGCTCCCTTGGCAGCGCGTCTTCAATGGGTTGGGGGGCGACGGCGGGCGACGCCGAGACCTTAAACGTTTGGCACTTCTGGCACGCACGGACCCAATTTCTGATGTCCGTGTTCATGTGTGTGTGGCCAGAAGTACCTTAGTTTTAGAAGGTCTCGGCTGGCGCGGATGCCGGGGTGGTGGAGGGTGTGGTAGTGGTCGAACAACTGCCGCCGGAGGTCCGGTGGGACGTAGGGGCGCGGGGAGTCGGCCGTTACGTCACACCAGAGGTTGTGGGGCGGCAGTTGTTCGAGCTTGTTGGCGGAGAGGAGATTGGAGAGGGCGGGGTCGGAGTCTGGGTTTTGGTGGGTAGCGATGACGGGTGGTGAGGGGAAGGGGAGCAGCTCCTCCACTGGCACCGGTGTGGGGCGGGATAGGGCGTCCGCCACACAATTCTCCGCCCCCGGCAGATATCGTATATCGGACGTGAATTGTCCGATAAACTCTAGCTGCCGGAGGCGGCGGGGTGAGGCGGTTTTTCTACTTTGGAGGAGGGAGTGGGTGAAGGGTTTATGATCTGTTATGACAGAGAACTGCCTACCCTCCACGAAGTCACGGAAGTGAAGAATGGCTTTGTGGATGGCGAGGAGCTCTCTGTCAAATGTTGAATATTTTTGTTGGCGGGGGGATAGGGTTTTGGAGAAAAACCCGAGGGGTTGGGGGCCGGCGCCAGTGTGCTGTTGGAGGACTGCCCCGATGGCCCAATCGGAGGCGTCTGTGGTGATGGATAGAGGGGCGTGGGGGTCGGGATGGGCAAGAAGAGCGGCGGCAGACAGGTCCTCTTTGCATTTGGTGAAGGCGGCGTTGAGTTGGGGGGTCCATTCGATGGGGCGGTGGTCGTTTTTACGGGTGGGTTGGGGAATGGCAGTCACGAGCGGTTTCTGGTGTTGGGCGGCATGTTTAATGTGCCGCCTGTAAAAGTTGATCATCCCCAGAAACCGCCGTAGCTCCGTGGCAGTTTGAGGGGGTGAAAATGTATCATGTGGTTGACTTTATCAGGGAGGGGGGTGATACCGGATGCGGAAACGAGGTGGCCAAGACAGCGAACAGTTGGTTGGGCGATGGAGCATTTGTCTTTATTGATGGTGAGGCCTTCCGCAGCGAAGATGGCCAAGACCTGGTGGAGGTGGTCATGGTGTTCCTCTGGGGATCGTGAGGCGATCAGAACATCGTCAAGAAAACAGAAGACGAATGGAAGTCCCCGGAGGATCTGGTCCATGTACCTCTGCCAGGTCTGGGCCGCGTTGCGGAGGTCGAAACCCATCTTGACGTACTCGAATAACCCGAAGGGGGTTATGATCGCTGTCTTGGGGATGTCGTGGGGGGGGGGGGGGAGAGGGTATATGAGGATGTGGTGGAATGCGCGGGCGATATCTATAGTGGAAAAAATGGTGGTGCCGTGGAGGTGGGAAGAAAAGTCGCGGAGGTGGGGGACATTGTATAAGTCGGGGGTGGTAAGGGAATTTAGGCGGCGGTAGTCCCCACACGGTCGTATCCCCCCGTCGGGTTTAGGTACGACGTGGAGGGGCGACGCCCATGGGGAGTTTGAGGGGCGGATGATGCCGTCCGCGATCAGTTTGTTAAAATGATCACGGGCTTGTTGTAGTTGGAGGGGGTGAAGGCGGCGAGCTTTGGCGGAGAGGGGCGGTCCTGTCGTTTCGATATGATGTCGGACAGAGTTGAGGTGGGCTGAAGGCCGGGGGAGGGGTTTGTAGTTGTGGAGGAGTTGGGTGGTGCGATCTGTAGGGGAGACTGAGTTTATAAAGCCGTGGAGGTGGGTCTGAGTGGAGGGGTCGAGCAAGCGCGCGTGCTTGACGTCAACCTGGAGACCGAAATACGCAAGGAAATCGGCCCCCAGGAAGGGCTTCTCCACGTCCGCCACGGTGAACGTCCATTCGTAGGCGATTTTTCCGAGGATGATTTTGAAATCGTACGTGCCGTACGAGGGAATGGAGGTTCCATTGGCGGCGTAGAGAAGCTGACAGTGCAGCGCGCTTGCCGACGGAGGAGGGAGTTGGGGAAGATTGACCGGGCTGCCCCTGTATCGACGAGGAAGGGGGTGTTCGTTCGCTCGCATCGGACGAAAAGGAGTTGGTGGGAAGGTGCGAGATGAGGGTAGAGGGCGTCTGTGGGTGATGCGGCGGGAGAGGGTTGAGGTGAGGGTTGAGGAGGAGGGCCCACGTCGGTCGGAGGGGTTTGTCCGGCGGCCGTCGGTGGAGGAGGGGCGGGATCGGCGGTCGGAGGAGATGGGACGTTTGTGCGGTCAGAAGAGGTAGGGCGAGGGTCGGAGCGGCGCACCTCGCTGACTGCAGCAGGATAGTATCCGCGAGGCGGAGGAGGTCATCGTCGGCTGCGTCGAGGTGGCTTGCCAGGGCGATTTGAACAGAGGAGGGGGAGAGCCTTGAGCCAGAACGTGCGGGTGACGTCCGACGTCATCACGTCGCGGAGTTGGTGACGCAAGCGACGGAAGAGGTGGGACGGCTTGAGGTCGCCGAGGTGCTGGGGTTGCGAAAGTGCAGCGATGCGGGAAAATTTGGACGGCTGATATAAAGAGGTGAGGCGGCTGCGAAGGTCGTCGTAGGGGGTGGCGCCGTCGGAGGCGATGTCGGACGTCTGCAGTAAGATATCGTAGGGGAGAAGTGAGATGACCCTTGAGTAGCGGACCTTTTGGCTGCGGACGGCGGCGGCGGAGAAGGCGGCGTCCACTTGAAAAAACCAGAGGGCGGGGTTGTGCGTGTGGAAGGGCGGAAGGGAGGTGGGGAGTGAGGACGCAGCTGTCATGACGTCGGCGGGCGGTGTCGCAGCGGCCAGCAGGGTGGATTGCGCCGTCAACAGGGGTGGCGAACTGACGTCGGGAGACTCCATGATGAGAAGGGAAGAAGGAAGCGGGAACGTCGGTGGTTACCACTATGGTGAACTTAAGTGGCTGTAAAATTCACCATGAGAGGTGGAGGTAGTTGGATGTTGGATAGGAGTGAATTTAAGTAGGTATAAATTTGGTGTGTGTGGTTTGAATGTTGTTGCGGTTAAGGGCGTACCTCCACCGAGCGTGTAATTTAAGAAATTGGTTGTGAGTGAATGTTAGCTGTGTGTGTGTGTGTGCGGTTAAGGGCTGACCTCCACCGAGCGTGTAATAAATTTGGTCAGGATTGGTTAAGGGCGAGACCTCCAGCTAATCCTGATGAAGAGTGTGTGTGTGTGAATTTGATGGTGAATTTATGTGGAAAGTGTATGCGGTTAAGGGCGGACCTCCACCGAGCGTGTAGTGTGTTTCATTAGGGTTGGTTAAGGGCGAGACCTCCACCTAACTCTGATGAAATGTGTGAGTGTGAATTTACTGTGTGAATTTACTATGTGAGCATTTGAGAAGTGAATTTGAAGAGAGGAGGTTTGAGGATGAAGAGAGAGTAGCCAGCAGCTAGAGGAGACGTAGAATGGCGAAAATGGCGCAGGATCCGGGGTTATATAGACCCTGAAGCCACCACCCTGGTGGTGGGGTTCCAGGTTGTGTACCGGATCCTGCGTCGGTTGCCCCACTCTTACCGTTTATTCCCAGAGCCTTATTTTTACAGGTTGTTTTTAGCGAGAACTTAAATCTACTGAGTTGGAGTTCCGGGAGGGACTCACGACAGTACCTATTTTTGTGCACATTTTCCCTCATAACATCCCTGGGTATATTCCGATCGGGCTGAAAAGTTTCGGGACACAACTAGGGCCCAAATGGAGCCTGTGTGCAAAAGAACGACTTTTTTGGACCTAAAATGAAGCCGGTACACGTGATACGGCGTACGGTGGACGGCGGACGGCGTACGGCGGACAGCGTTCGGCGTACGGCGGACGGACATTGCATTTTTGGAATCTACGCACCTTGAAACGGAAAAGAAAAAATTTTGAGGAGGTGTTATAAAAATGTTTTGCTGAGCGAATACATAGGTGTATTATTCACAGAATAATAAGCCAAAATGCAATGTCCGTCTGCCGTCCGCCGTACGCCGTATCACGTGTACAGGCTTCATTTTCGGTCTAATAAATTCGTTCTTTTGCACACATGCTCCATTTGGGCCCTAGTTGTGTCCCGATACTTTTCAACCCGATCGGAATATACCCAGGGGTGATATGAGTGAAAATGTGTGTAAAAATAGGTACTTTTTGTGTTTTAGCAACATGTTTGATGAACGATTTTGACCAAGGAGTGAAAAGTTCAAAAACCCAAATGTTCCAAAAGTCCAAATGTTCAGCTCCCAAATTTGATTTTTATGAGTAAAAAACCTGCGAAATCGTCTGAAATCACCATCAATTTGTAAAATAAGACTAGAAAATGTGTCAACATGTGGATCAAGACGATTAAATGGCACGCACGTAGAAAACAATAATAAATATTCCAATGGAGCTCAATCATAACGCCATTCCTTAAGCTAATTCAGCGAAATATATAGGGATGACTCTCGATGCAAAGCTAAAGTGGAAAGAGCATGTCAAGTAGAAACAGAAATTAAATAGAGAAAATTATATTGGGTAGTGGGCCGATGCTCTCAACTCAGCACCCACAATAAAGTACTGTTATATAAGACAGTATTGATGCCGATGTGGTCCTATGGAATTCAACTATGGGGCTGTACAGCCAAAACAAATGTGCAAATAATTCAAACATTTCAGAATAAAGTGCTCAGAAGTATTGTAAATGCTCCCTGGTACATTAGAAACGACGACCTCCACAGAGACTTCCGCGTGGAGAGCGTCATAGATGTCGTTAAAAGAACAGCACGACGTTACGAGAACCGACTTCACGTGCACTCAAATACAGAAGCTCTTCAGCTACTGGACAATTCGCAATAAGTTCGGCGTCTGAAATAACCAAACCCCTGGATCTTGGATGCTGACGATGTAGCCAACAAAACTAGTGCGGTGCCTGCTTGTGAATATTCACCATAAAAACAATGCAAAAAGATATTTGAAGTAAATAACTAGATAGTTACTTGTAAAATTACATTTGTGTGACTAGTTGCTATATAAAAATAAACGCTTAAATAAATATATAAAAAATTTGCTGTACATAATATGGATCACCAAGTCTAAGTATAATGAAGCGTTTTTATTTTTATTGTTATTGTGGTGGTTTGAGGTAAGAGGCGACGTGTGGTGAGGCGAGGAGAGGTGAGTGAATTTGATGGAGAGAAGGTTGCTGGATCTAGCATCTAAAAGGTTACACCTATAGCAGCCAGGGAGGTTGACACCTATATCAGCCAGGAAGGTTACCACCACCAAAGGCGCTAGAGGGATTTTGCCCAGTGGTTCCACCAATGCTGGTTATCACCAATGCTGGTTCCACCAATATGGGATCTTTTGTGGTAAGGAGGCATGAGAGGAGAGAGAGGTAAGTCGGCGACTTAAGGAGAGCGTAGAATGAGGTAACAGGCGCAGCCCGCGAGTTAATTATAGTGCCCCACTCCACTCTCCTCTAGTCCGGGAGACTAGTGGGGAGTGACTGAGCCTATGCGCCTGTGGTCACGTACGCCACCTCACCCGTTGCGTTTATTAACTTGAACAATCTTAAGGTATACAACGTATGATGGTCTGGGAGGATCACGACTCATGTCCCCCAGATTCAGCAAGGTGATAAAAAAGGTGGCTGAGGGCGCAGAGTTACAGGGTGCTGAAGGCAAAGCATCAAGAGAGCTGAGAGCACAGGGCTTGTGGCCATGGTGGGCGGTGAAGCAATGAGAGACGCAGCGAGGCAATGTGAGGTGAACTACAGAATGGATAGTTGACGCGTGCAGTGGTCCGCCTTCTCAAGGCCCCGCTGTGATGCTGCAGAGTGGAAGGCCACGAGTGCCCATCGCTCACGTCGTCCAGGCCAGAAGGTTTTCCTGGCCGCAGAATCGGGAGATATCCCTGGCAGTGGTGCAGCCGAGGCTGGTGGCACAGTTGTGGCGAGTGGACAGGGAGGCAGGGGCATCCCCAGGTCGGCTGGGATGTAGGTTTCGTGTACCCTGGTGGCTTTCGCTATTTAGTAGTTGCAAATTATAGTCCACCAGGGTACGTTCCACTGCCGGGGCTGGGGAGGTAGTCGGGTGATCCGCAGTGGGGTGTGCCACAAGGGAGGTGATGTCGGCCCGGGCGAGCGACGGAGCCGCGACAGAGGTGCCGGAACCCAGACGTCGCGTAGGATGGTGGCTCATCGCATCGCATCGCATTGCATCGCATCGCATCGCATCGCATCGTATCGCATCACATTACATTATATATTATTATACTATATTATATTATTGTATATTATATTATTATATATAATATAATAATAACAAGGGAGGTGATGTCGGCCCGGGCGAGCCGGGCATTATATTATATATATATTATATTTGATCTACTAATGGACTAGAGTGGGGGTAATTATATTAATTCTCTAATTCTAACAGTATAAAATCGGGAAAAAAGGGATTCATAATGAAAAATCACGCGGATTTCGATTTTCTTATTCTAATTGAGTTGTGGGTGGTGGTGGGACTAGAGTAATTCTTTAATTCTCTAATACTAACAGTATAAAATCGGGAAAAAAGGGTTTCATAATGGAAAAAATCATGCGGATTTCGATTTTCATATTCTAATTGAGTTGTGGGTGGTGGTGGGACTAGAGTGGGGATAATTATATTAATTCTCTAATTCTAACAGTATAAAATCGGGAAAAAAGGGATTCATAATGAAAAATCATGCGGATTTCGATTTTCTTATTCTAATTGAGTTGTGAGTGGTGGTGGGACTAGAGTGAGGGAATTATATTAGTTCTCTAATTCTAACAGTATAAAATCGGGAAAAAAGAGTTTCATAATGTAAAAACCACGCAGATTGCGATTTTCATATTCTAATTGAGTTGCGGGTGCTGGTTGGACCGGAGTGGGGGTAATTCTTTAATTCTCTAATTCTAACAGTATAAAATCGGGTAAAAAGGGTTTCATAATGTAAAAATCACGCGGATTTCAATTTGCATATTCTAATTGAGTTGCGGGTGCTGGTTGCACAGGAGTGGGGGTAATTACAGTCGAACCCCCGATAAAAACCTCCCTCACTAAAGACCACCCCTCTATAAAGACCACATTCTCTTATCCCCGAATGCTTCTAATTGATATACGCACTGAAAAACCCCTCGCTAAAGACCACCAGCTATAAGGACCGTGACCAGTCTGTCTGAGGACCAAAACACCCATTCACCCCTTACAAAGACCAGTGACATCAGTCAATGACATTGTGAAGAATATTCGGGGACAAGAGGATTGAGTTAATCCCGAGATGTGAAAGCTTTGGTTTTCCCCAAGGCCGTTTCTAAAAAATGTGGATACACGTCTCTCAATGTAGGTACTTACCTTCCTGCCTTCCAACCACCACCCTTCCCAACCACTTCCCTTCCAACCACCAACTCAGGTAAGTACAGTTTTCTTCTTCATTCGTTAACCATACTTATCCTACATAGAGTACATAGCTTCGCCGTTAGTTTAATTTCATGCGTGGTTATACATATTGAGCATATTTAGTGTCAACGTCATGGCAGGAGTAACCAAAAGAAAATGGTTATCTTTAGAAGACAAAGTGAGAAAAAGTTTGTTCTTTTAGTTAGGTCCCCGCACCATTTTCCTCTTCAATGTAATTTCCAAACCATATTTCTTTTGCACATGAAATATTGTATATATGTAATTTGTACTACATATAAACTCGTCCTACCCCTCACTAAGGACCACCTCACCATAAGGACCGCTTTTGCTAACCCCGAGGGTGGTCTTTACAGCGGGGTTCGACTGTATATTAATTCTCTAATTCTAACAGTATAAAATCGGGTTAAAAGGGTTTCATAATGTAAAAATCACGCGGATTTCCATTTTCATATTCTAATTGAGTTGCGAGTGCTGGTTGGACAGGAGTGGGGGTAATTGTATGAATTCCGTAATTCTAAACGTTTAAAATCGGGGAAAAAAGGTTTCATAATGTAAAAATCACGCGGGTTTCGATTTGTATATTCTAATTGAGTTGTGGGTGGTGGTTCGACAGGACTGGGGGTTATCATATCAATTATCTCATTCTTACAGTAAAAATTCGGGGGGGAAAGGTGTCATTAGGTAAAAATCATGCGGATTTCAATTGCTAGCTTATTCTGTTATCGGAGGTGGTTGGACTAGAGTGGGGGTAATTATTTATTAATTATCTCATTTCTACAGTGAAAAATCGAGGAACAAATGTATCATTATGTAAAAATCACGCGGATTTCAATTTTCTAGCTTATTCTTTCATGGGAGGTGGTTTTAATAGAGTGGGGGTAATTATATGAATTATCTCATTCTTACAGTAAAAAATCGGGGAAAAGGTATCAGTATGTAAAAATCACTTGGAGTTCAATTTTCGAGCTTATTCTGTTATTAAAGGTGGTTGGACTAGAGTTGGGGTAATTATTTATTTATTAGCTTATTCTTACAGTAAAAAATGCGTGAAAAAAGGTAGCATTATGTAAAAATCACGCGGATTTCAATTTTCAAGCTTATTGATTCAATAGTTTGAAAAATGAACCTTTGGCATCGAGCATAAGAAAAAAATTATAACCCTCCCCCCCCCCCCCCCCCTCAAAATTTGATGGTTTGTGTTTCAAGGTATGTAGAATCCGAAAATGTAATAAACAATTTCTGTCCGTTCACCGTACTTCACATTTTTCTTAGTTACTTACCATGAAATAAAATTGATGAAATTCGGTTTGTAGGTCCCATTTGGGGTCTAGTTGGTCTTCGAAGCTCGGCGTTAATTTCATTCATCCCTAAGGGGTGAAAAATAGGGGTTGAAATCGCCAGGACGTCGTTATCTCGATTTTTTTACGAATTTAAATGTTCTCAAACTTGGGAGTTCTTGAGACCACTCAGAGCATTGTACATCCAGCCGTCTGTTCACAGTAATGCCCAGAAGTTGGCAACAACAGGCTTTTTCAACAGCAGGGTGAATGACATTGTATACATCTAGCCCAAATATCATCGCTAGGGACGCGGTAACAATCGGGAATTCGCCCGAGATCCTCATAGCTAGGAAGCGCCTGATTATATTCACTGAGTATGAAGTGGAGTTGGTTTTTCTGTGATATTATTTCATGTGAAAAATGATGGATGGCTCTTTCTGAGTTTGTTGATAGGTAGCGAAACTTGAACAAACGTTGAAGTATTATTGATGGGTAAATTATTACACTACGGTAAATTGTTACTCGAAGGTAAATTATTGCACAACAGTTCATTATACTACCTATCTATGTACATAGAAGGGGCACCTATACAGGTAAATTATAACTCAACTGTTTATTATTTGCCTTATGCTTCATGAATAACTACAAAATAGTTATGATTGAATTATTTAATCCCGTGCATTTGTAGGAAACTAATCGCGGGGCCTCCAGTAGGTTCTCAAAAGCAGTGCTGCGCATGAACCGAAAAGTTTGACGAACCATGACGACGAAAAATACCGGGATCTCACGGTGTCAACATTCGTGTTGTTGAGATGACGAAACGTAATTTAATCTTACATCTACATCTGTACAACTGTATGCGTTAGTATAATTAATCTACCACGGTAGAACGCTACCCACCTTCTTCTGTTTTCCTTGGAAAATAAATGTCGAGCGTCCTATGCAAAGCTGCTTTCTCGCGTCTTCCTATGTTTATCCAGACTTGACGCCATGTGTGGACATAGATTTGTATTCACCACGGAGTAAAATGGATGAAGAGAGGTTAACATAACGTTAGCGTGACTTCACCAGGCCGTAGATGACAAAGCTGAACGAAAATCGAACTGATAAAGGTTAGCATCTGACTTTGGTCGCAAGGGTAGCATCGGACAGAGGTGGTTGGACTAAAGTGGGGGTAATTATATGAATTATCTCATTCTTTCAGTAAAAAATCAAGATTTCAGTAACAACTGTAAAAATCACGCGGCCATTTCAATTTTCAAGCTCATTCTGTTATGGGAGGTGGCTGGACTAGAGTGGGGGTAATTATTTACGTATTACCTAATTCTTACAGTAAAACATCGTGAGAAAAAGGTAGCATTATGTGAAAATCACGCGGATTTCAATTTTCAAGCTTATTCTGTTAAGAGAGGTTGTGGGACTGAAGTGGGGGTAATTGTATGAATTCCGTAATTCTAAACGTTTAAAATAGGGGAAAAAGGTTTTATAATGTAAAAATTATGCGGATTTCGATTTTCATATTCTAATTGAGTTGTGGGTGGTGGTGGGACTAGAGTGGGGGTAATTATATTAATTCTCCAATTCTAACAGTATAAAATCGGGAAAAAAGGGTTTCATAGTGTAAAAATCACGCGGATTTCGATTTTCATATTCTAATTGAGTTGTGGGTGGTGGTGGGACTAGAGTGGGGGTAATTATATTAATTATCTAATTCTAACAGTATAAAAAAGTTTTAATTATGTAATAATTACACGGATTTCAATTACATTGGCTAATCGAATGATGGTGGTGGTTGGTCAGGAGTGGGGGTAATTATATTAATTCTCTAATTCTAGCAGTATAAAATCGGGGAAAAACGTTTTCATTACCTATGTAAAAATTACACGGATTTAAATTTCATAGGCTAATCGAATGAGGGGGTTGGTTGGACAGGAGTGGGGGTAATTATATTAATTCTCTAATTCTAACAGTATAAAACTGGGGGAAAAGTTTTCATTATTTAAAAATTACACGGATTTCAATTACATAGGCTAATCGAATGAGGGTGGTGGTTGGACAGGAGTGGGGGTAATTATATTAATTATCTAATTCCAACAGTATAAAACAGAATTGAGCTCATTCCCTTTGTTTCATCACGCTGATTAAATGTAATACCTAGACTAGGCAATAATATCGCAAGGAAGTGACGGGGTGAATTTTTAAATTTTAACTGAAAATTTCCTACTATCCAGGATGGAGCGGTAAAACTATGTAACGTCGGTTCCTGAAGGTCTAACGAGATGATTCAAAATTTATTAATTACAATAAACCTTCTAGTTTTTATACTGATTTTATCAGTCATTTAAAAATACTCTTTGGTGGGAAAAAAAGTTTTGCGCTGAACATAATCTACCTTCAACAAAAGTTAGGTCAACACCAGCCTATCATATCACTTCAATATATTTTGTACCTCGTACGTCTTATTTATTTATGGGGGAAAGTGGTTCATGATGAAAATGGTGTTCAGAATTATTACGTTGGTATCAGTAGGTAGGTATTTCTGCATAGTAATATGGTTAACCTTCCAGAGACAACGTGAAACTTCAGGACATATGAGACGACTTGGGGTCATTTTGACCCAACATCAGGACAAGGTGGAAAAAGTCATATGAAACATTCTGGAAAAAAAATCTGGTTCTATTTCTGAAAGCCCATAACAACCCTCAATATCGTTGAAATGAGTTCAAACTTGGAGGGTCAATCAGGTATAATATTGATAGTTACGAATGAATTTCATTGAAATCACAACGTCACTTTCGTCTGCGCATACGCGAACATGAAAAGTTGACCGTTTCCTTGTAACGCTTCCAACTACGCGAAAAATAGTCGCAGAAAGCTGAAATCTCGAGGGTACACGCGGGTTTGATCGCAGATCGTCCCATTTCAAATTCATGGAAATCGTCCGGTCTGCGCATGCGCTAGCTTGAAATACTTAAAACGCCCGTAACTACCTTAAATATCGTAGACATGAGTTCAGATTCGGAGGATCGATCAGGAATAACACTTTGATAATTGCGTAGAATTTCATTCGTCTGCGCATGCGCGGACATGAAATGTTGACCGTTTCCTTGTAACGCTTATAACTACGCGAAAAATAGTCATAGAGAGCTGAAATTTTGAGGGCAAACGCGGGTTGGATCGCAGATGGTCCCGTATCAAAATGAACCTACCCAACCACTCAATACGGTCATGTGATTCAACAGAGGATGCAATACTGCCTACTTTAAGTGGCAGACGTTTTTTGCTTCCTTCGGTACTTGCTTGCTTCCTTAACTTTACCTAGTGTTTCGTTGGTACCTGTTTAATAGGTACCGCTTAAGGAAGCAACCAAGTACCGAAGTAACTTAAGTAAGTTTTAAAAAAAGGTGTGGAGGTACGTACGATCACGTTGCTACTAGCGATTCCAAGCAGATTTTCAACTTCCTTTACAGTAGATACGAGTCCTACCGACTGAGCGAACTGTAGTATTATTCACTACGAGTCACTACTGATTTTAACAAACGAAAATCGGGTTAGATAATGAAAATCGGTCTCAGTTTAGCGGTGTAGGCATATTCTACTGTCACACACGAGCCACGCACACAGCCTACAGCCCCCCCCCCCCCCCCCCCCCACACATGGCCACTCTACTGTCAAACATCAACTACAGGTGCGAGGCATCACACAACTTTCCCCACATTCAGGCGATATGACGGCTACGTGACAGGGGTTCATTGACGAGTACTTTTAACTATTACGTTTACTGTGTGATTCTGGTTTATTATTTTCAGTAATGAACCGTTGGAACCGACCATGAAGAAAATTTAGTTTAACAGGCCCCCCTCCCCTCCCACCACCCTTCAATTTCATGGTTTCCGTTTCAAGGTACGTTCAACCCGGAAATGGAATTAAAAAATTTCTGTCCGTCCGCCGAAAACCGTACTTTCCATAGTTACCACGAACCAAAATTGACGAGATTTGGTTGGTAGGTCCCACCTGGGTCAAGCTGGTCCGCGAAAAATAGTTGTTGACACTTTCAGAACGCCGTACTTCGAACACTTCCAATAGAAGGGTATGGTTTTTCCTACGTTTTGAATTGATCTTGAACTACAGAATTGTTTGATACCACCCGGACCACTGTACGTCCAGCCGTTCGTTTGCAACGAAAAGCTTCGTCAACATGATTGTGAATGAAACGGTATAAACCCTGACCAAGTGTCACTGCTAGGGAAAGGGAACACCTGATTATAATCATGGAAGGCTGTATGAAATGGAGCTGGTTGTTCTGTGTTATTATTCATTTGAAGAAGGAAGGGATCTTTTGGTTTTGTTGATAGGCACTTTAGTAACTTGAACAAACGTTATGCGCCATGAATAACAACAAACAATATTAATGATTGAATTATTGAATCCCGCGCATTGTTATGAAACTTTAAATCCCGGGCCGGCTCCAGTACTCGATTTAGGGCTTTCCTGGGGGGAGCACGAGGGTAGGTTTTGACCACAGAAAACAGTGATTTACGCAGAAGTCGCATCTATACAGGTAAATAATAAACCGTTGTACAACAATTTGCAGTGTTTTTAAATATTGCTATATTAGGTAGAATAGTGCTATATTAGGTACTGCTATATTATGTAAGTTATTTATGACTCGAAAACGATTAAACGGGCAACGACCATGCGTCAAATTTTCCTTTGATGTGGAACGATAGGCAACTTAAATTAACGTGTTCCATTTTTTCACAGAAAGATCGTGATGACAGCTTTCCAAAAATGAGCAATGTGAGGGTGTCCGATAATACGAGAAACATCCGAAATTGGGCTTGAAATTCGGTACCCTCAGCTATATACCCCGCCTGCCTGTTACACCCCTACTGAGACTGAGAGACAGCAACTAGGTCACAAGCTGCCCTGTATAGTTGTAGGCATATACAGTGCAAGCAGGTAGTGTTTATTTTTGTCTGTCTACATATATATTTTAAAATTGCCTCAGCGTTTTGCAGAGCACCAAAAGGAGGAACAACGATATACGTCAAGAGTGAAAGAGAAACCAAATCATTTACAGCTATCAACCGTTTGATCCAGGAAAATACATTCGAACTATGCGGTAGATAACGAATTTCCCGTTATATCAATATACAGAAGCCCCCTACCTATATAGCAACTTGAAAGAATTCTTGGACAAATTTGAGGATATATTGGGCACTATATCGAGTTACAACAAATACACCCCACTAATATGTGGCGATTTTAACGTGGATCTATTACACAGAGAAGGCCCAGCAACTCTTCGATTCCTTAAAATGCAGGAGGCATATGGATATCAACCAACTGGGGTGTCACTAGGCTAAAAAGTAAAACATGTCTGGATAATATTTTAACCAAATCAAACAATTCTAGGAACAAGGTTGTACATATTAACATATCAGATCATTCCTTTGTAATAATGTCAATAGTAAGCAATCCCAAAAAGGAAACAGCCAGGCGTAAAAAAGAATGCTTGAAATTCATTGAAAAGAGAATCATAAATGAAACGTCAAAACAGAATTTTGTTCGGGATCTATGTACAGAAGATTCGGCAGATAGAATGTTCAGCAGGTTCGAGTGTACGTTGTTTGACAGACATTTTCCAGTTCGTACCAAAAAAACAGGAACAGTATATACAGGATATACAGGAACAATGGGGCAGGATGAGGACACTCTGCATTTTCTGGCTCGCTGTCCGATTCTGAGAGGTTCGCGGAAAATATATTTGTGAGCAGAATACCTGTCAGATACGAGGGCTATCGAGATTCTGAAAGGGGGAAGTTGGATGGGCCTGGGATGGTTTCTAGCGAATACCATTCGATACAGAAATGAGCTGGTGGCAGAATTTAATTACTGACGGCTGAATTTATAGAAGATGTTTCAGTTGAATAATTTGTGAATGTGTATGTAAATAAATATAAAAAAGATAGATGTGGGTATAACTTTGTTATGTTAATCACTGGTTGGGTTAGATAAAACCTAAGGCAGATGATTTATTGGAAACTTAAGAATTATGTATTTACTATAGTGGATAATATTACTTTTGTTGCTGATGTATCGTTTAATTTGCCAAATAGGAGTGAGATGTTTTTCAATATGTGCTGAGACTTCCGGTAGACAGCACATGTGCTACAGCTGTCCTGTTTTATTGCAATTCTAACAGGGGTGAAATTTTCATTTGTAAATGAAACATTTCCTAGTTCCAATTCCAAACACAGGAACAAACCCTGTGGTATACTGAGGAACTGAGTTCTATGAGGGATGAAATAAAATATATATAAAATATATAAAATAAGAATTGGAGAAACGAGACGTCAGTATAGAGCCAAGCAAATAAGGGAAGTAAAAATGAGAGCAAAGTGGCATGGGACATCATGAAGGAGGAAACCACTGGAGGAACTCGCAGCGGCCTTTACCATTTACACCAGATGAGATGAACATTTTTATTTTATTTTTTTTCTCAGTAGAGTGGCCTTCAAAGCTACGCAGGAAGTGACGGTACCAAGTGATAGTGCAACGCAGTACATAAAACGTCTGCCAAGTTGGGTGGGCAGTAGCTTCGTCACGTATTGTAACATGGACGTGTAGAATCAGTTGGTAAAGGAATGATGAGTCAAAATGATTGAATAGCCATAAATAGAGTAGTAATACATTACGTAAGATGCGTAATAGGATCAAACATTCCAACATTTCTTGTTTGCGCATGCGCAGACAAAAGTTACAGTACAATTTCAAGTACTCCTCCCAATTTTGAACTCATTTCAACGGTATTTAAGGCAGTTATGGGCGTTTCAAGTATTTCACGTAAACGTGTTGAAAACAATGATCGTCCTTGTGAACCATTATTTGTCGGTACATTTTCACAATATGCGTGATAACGACCGTCACATAAGATCTAAAATTTAATAAAATAATTCTTATGTCATTTTGCAATTTGGTTCCACATAAAAGTTTGTCATTTAGAGAACCACCGGGAGTAGGAGCCGAAGTACCGAATACCACCCTTATTTTTTGTTGATTTCTATCTTCCTTCCAAATTGAATGGTGAGGTATGATATGCTTGGATTGTGACGAAGTAGAAGACATATGGCCAAGCGTGATATATTCAGTCATGAATTCTGAATATTTTAATTTCAAATCTGGGTTACGGTTGAATTTATTTTCCAAGTTTTCAAACCGCTTTAGAGCCATGACAGATGTATTTCCGAAATCAGGAATTTTGTTTTTGAAAGGCAATCGTACGACGTACCTCCGTACGTACTGCCCAACCGATAGTGGTGGTTTTGGAAGTTCTCCTCGCAAATTTTATCTTCAGGATCCTCGACCTGGATTTTATGACAACATTCCTCTGTTTCCCAAAATATTTGTAGACTTTCATTTAGATTTATTTCGGACGGGCAAACCATAAGAGATGTAATTGCTGAGAGAGACTCTTTATTGACAGGACCTATAACGACATCTCCAAAAATGCTAGGAAACAATTTAGGCAAGGATTCGTTCACTTCAATCACTTTACCGGTCATTATTGTACCATATAGATCAGCTCCGATTAAAAAATCAAAAGGGGCTAGACACCAACATTTCGGATCGGCCAACTGAAAATTCGAATAATATTCTGAAATATTGGCAGGGAGAGAAAACGTTGGTAGGTGGCCTGAAATATTTTTCACCACAACAGCTTTCAAGCTCAACAGTGGGGATCGCCGATTTTTTTGGCCGTGAGGTACATACCACAGAACCTTTGGCTCCTTCAAAAATCGTCTGACCGAATGCCAGAAATTATTTTTGGGCATTTAGTGTAGGATAATCCCAGTTTTGAAAGACCTCTGACTGTCAAAAATGAATTGGCTTCCACTATCGATGACCCCTCTTAAGGTAATAAATTTATTGCGAGCATCCAGAAAGGCGGCAGTTACAGTACCCAACAGTATAGATTTTTCGTCCCCGCCCAATCCTGTTGACGTCATGGATGTTCCTGCTGATGGATGTAACGGAGCTGGCCCTGAGGTGCTGGCGCCAGGTGACTCTTGATTTGAATATGATTTTCCAGACTGATTCGTATTGGAGTCCAACAGCGAATTGTGCCTACCAGGACAATAACTACAGTGCCATTTTGAGCCACAGTTTGAAGTTTTGTGGTCCTACGAGAGACAATTTTTGCATCCACGCCAATTTTTAATCATTTGATGGCGCTGGTCTACTGAGGCATTGAATAACTTTTTGCAACCTATTAAATTGTGAGTACCCGACTGGCACAAAAAACGTGGCTGTGGTGTTTTAAATTTCTCATCGGTTTTAGACGCATTATTTGTGAGAAGAGCAGTCTTTGAGTGACCTTTTAAATTAGCCTTTTCCTTCTTCGTATTATTCGAGGTTTGATCACATGCCACAGCTGAACCATCAGCTAGCTGCATCGCTGTACACCTTTACTTTACGAATTGATTAAGCTGATCAAATTTAGGGAAAAGTGTACCTTTGAAGGCCAATTCAAATTGCTCTCTCGTTGTAGAATCTAAACAGCGAACTGCTAGAAAGAAAAGGATGAATTCTACCTCCGATTCAATTTGTCATAATTTAAAAGCTGAAATGCAGTCTGAAATTTTGGACGTGAAAGTTTTTAGTGACTGAACTGAAGGTTTGCCATGATAAGGTTTAAATTCTATAATTTATTGAAGGTAAGTCGTAGCCAAAATACGTTTATTATCGTATGTACTCAACAATGCCTCCCAAGCTAATTCAAAACTCGCTTCTTCAAAACTGAAGTTGTTAATTGCAGAAGAGGCAGGTCCAGAAAGAGCGTTGGTCAAATAGTGGAATTTTTGCACCAACTGAAGATTATCATCCTTGTATACCAGTGACAAGTAGGTATCCCTAAATTTAGGCCATTGGGTTAAATCGTTACCGTCAAATTTAGGGAGGCCAATTTTGGGTAAACTGGATGGATTTGAAGTAATTCTTACTTCAACAAACTGACTTATACAAACTTACATTCTACAAACTTAATTCTGCAAACTTACATTAGAAGGCGATTTCAACTGCTCATAGCGAGCGTTGGCTTCATAGCAATGCTTAGTGACAAGGGCACGACGAGCGTTATCGGATTTAGTGGGGAAATCACTCGCCCTATCTATTCTTCTATATCCTCCCAGACTGATTCGAACTAGAAGTAATATTTATCTAGTGCCCTGAACATTCCTTTAAACATGTTACCTTGTTGAGGATTTTGAATTGCCTCATCTCCAGCAGTGGCTATTGATTTAATTTCATTCGTTGCATGATCAAGTTTTTTCTTCCAAATACCTAATTTAGTTTGATCGATTTCCGTTTTATGACTTGTTGAACTCGTGGATTTTAGAACGTCCTCATCTGGTTGCGACATAGTGTGGAATTTTTAAGCTGAAGCACGAGATGACTTGAACAGCAGAACAACTGAAAGGATGGTGGGTAGGATAGATGGAATGAAAAACGTAGGATAGATAAGATAGGTACCTACCTAAATGTTGGCGGTCTACAGACAAATGATGAGGTGGAAGTCGTAAAACTGCGACTACCTCATTAGTTAATTAAACTAATAGTTGAATAAATCTATTCGATATTGAGAAATCCGAAAGAAATACAACAAATTTGTTTGTAAAATACGGATATGCCATACAATGGAATAATTGTTCACATGCAATATTCAACACGTGGCCCCATCGATTCGGTTGAAATAGCAAACATAAAATGAGCTAAATTTATATTTAAAAAAAGTTACCTATGTATGCAAAATTTACACATTCATCGAATTATACGAAAGGAAGATAATGCAATGTATAATGGTACTGTTATAGATATGCCCTTAACCACGCTCTGCTACTAAAATGTTGGAGGCAAGAGGGTTCTAGAAATAATTTTAAAACACCGATCGTGTACCCCTTTCTGAAAATTTATTAAAAGGATAGGGCCTACCTAGTACCTCGAGGTAAAAAGAAAATGAAATAAAGCTGTATCATCAATGCTGCGTGACTACGCATCATCATTTACGTATTTTACAATTTAAAAGTTATAATCCCAGAAGAAATAACTAAATTAATATATATTGGAATGTTCCAATCAGCCTTGCAGCATGGTATGTTGGTCTAGGGAGGGACCTATGCTACAAATTTAACAAAACTAAATAATCTCCAAAAAGCTGTTTTAAAAATAAGGCTCTCCAAACTCGTAGACTCCCTAATAAAGACGTATTTGATTTAAGTAAAGTCTTTACTATTCGGCAATTATTTATTAAAAATTTACTGCTTTATTTTTATAAAGATCCAAATTTAATTACGGATATAAGTTTGCATAATTATCCTACCAGATATAAAATGGAGGGTAACGTTATAAATCCTAAACCGCACTCAGTACTGATGACCAACAGTCCAAAGTATATATTATATGTGACCCACAGAGCTTTACCTCAAAAATTGAAGTTCCCAAAGACATTCATTAGGTCAACATATAAAAAAGAAATTTTCACCTGGCTTATTCAATTAGGTTATGAACAAGCTGAAACTATAATAAAAAGTGTATATGTTAAATAAAATTTGAAGAAGCTAGAAAAAGAAGGGTATAAGATATGAATCATAAATAAATAATAATAAATATACTAGAATAAGAAAAGAAAGAGGTCACACTTGTTTTTACGTCGTAATTAAGGTAACATTCTTCAGTGTTTTAGTTTAAATTCTTATAGTATAGTTCGATAATTTGCAACTCTGGTGTAATGCTAACGGGCCTATGCCTATTATTACACCACAATTGGTATTAATTAGACCGTAAACATGAATTAAGGCAATATATAATGTGTTGAACTATATTGTTGTACCTGGCTGAATCTGTAATATTGTCTCAAAATCGAACCAATAAATTTCTCTCTCTCTCTCTCTCTCTACGTAAATAAAGAAAAATGTTCCTCTGAATTAACTGGAATTCAAAAATTAACTGATGTCCTCGGAAGGGTTGATAAAAATAATAAAACGTTGCTGGAAGATGGCTGCTGTTGGATGTAAATTCACGATGAGGCCAAACGACGAAGAAATATGATGTACGGTTTTACTTAACGTCCGCAGTCGACACAGATATGGTGGTACCACCTTAATTTTCCAACGCAAATGAATATCCCAAATCAATTTCATTGGAATGGTAATGTAACTTTGATCTACGCATGCGCGAACATGAAATGTTGACCATTTCCTTGTAACGTTTCTAACTACGCGATGAATAGTCGTAGAGAGCTGAAATTCTGAGGGTATACGCGGGTTGGATCGCAGATGGTCCGATAACGAACCTACCCAACTAGTCTATACGTTCATGTGATTCAAGTGAGGAAGCTATTGTGCCTACTCGAATTGGCAGACGTTTTTCTACATAATTATCTCCATATCCTCTCTTATCATGTACCTATTCGAAAAACATGTTCTGTTTCCTTGCTTTGATCCTTGATCTAAACTGTTATAATCCGGGGGTCTGGGGGTCTCCTCAGATTTCATTCGACAATAAACGTACCGTCATGAACACAAACCACTGGCGGCTAGAGACCACCGGTCGCTCTTCGCGAACGGACCCATCTAATGAATTATTTTAACACAACATGAACAAACCCTGAAGCGATTTCTGAAGAAGAATCCATTTTACCAACTACAAGAATTTTACTCGCTGAGTTGGCATCAAGAAAGAGGAGACATTTGCATACAGAGTGTTAGACTTATTTACATATGTTTGTTTTATGATTTACCAGTTGATGTTAATACTATAGATATTTATTTAATGTTTGTTTGACGCAACCATATCTTATGTAAAGGTTCCGGATAAAGAATGATTTGATTTGATTTGATATTCTGATTGTGGAGTAGACAGAAGGAGTTGGACTGGCACATGAAATCGTCGAGGCCTGCGAATCGGTGGACCCCACCACCTCCAGCTGAGGGATGTGGTTCATCTTCACGACTCCCGAGGGCATATCTATCCTCTGTATCACTACCAGCGATCCAGCTGAAAAATTACTCTTTTCACGTACCTCAATACATCCACTCCTTCCTCACTCCCCACTACGGGTGGCTCTGAAAGTTTGTTATCCCGGAAAGGGAGAACCCGGGTTTAAATTTATTTCGGAACGGTCTGTAATACGTATAACTTGCGAACGCGTTGCTCTCTCTCGGTCTTTTGGCGTTTCCAAGGAGAATTACGACGCGTAGGAAACTAATAATTTTAACCCTATCAATAGGTGCGTTTCTGGTTGTTTTGTGAACAGTATAAGAAGTGGGTGACAAACGCCGAACACCAATGAGGACGAATGAAGATGAAAATGAGGTGCTTCCTTCGATTGGAACCTGTGAGCAAAATCAAAATTCTTGATTTCCACGATCATGGTATAAGAAGACGAGGCTGGCGGCGAGTTTGACAGATAGTTACAGGCGAAATCCAAAAGAAAGTTTGATCGGGTCCAGGATACTGATGACCTGATGATGAGATGACTGATGATTTGACGGGGGCAAAGTAATCTGAAAGGGGTAAAGAGTGGTTGGAAGGCGAGACAGGGCAGCGGTAATAGGACTGCCGTAATAGGCCTTGTCGATATATATGTTCTGAATCACGCACTAACCACTGCGAACTTAGCACTGTGAACTTCATCCTGAACAGTGGACATCATTATCTCAGTAAACATAACGATATTCGTACAAGACTGTAGTTATAACACAGAAATCAAATTATAATACGCTGATGCGTGAACAAACCCCCCAACTAGAATTTGAAATAAATTTTTAGGACTCATGGACCGGGATAGAAAAAGGAAGGAGAGGAACTAACTGTACCGCAGGTCGCTGGTACGATGAGTTAGAGGTTTTGACAGTTGCAACCCTCATTAAACCGTCTTCAACAGGATGAACATCGCAATGACACAAGCCAATGGCCACTGCATGACTGTACTTGAAGGGAGCTTCAGACATACTACGTAAATCGCCGACCTTGACTTTCGGAATTGCAGAAGTCCACTTGAGTCGACGTTGAAGGGTTACTAGATACTCCCGATGTCAATACTTCCAAAACTCTTGAGTTGACCTCTGAACGAATTGCCATCGGGTCAAGAGATTTTCCTTGGGTAGGGAGATCCCTGTGTAGCTTTGCTTGAAGCCCCTTATGCCAGACTTTGTCAAATGCTTGAGAGACGTCAAGGAATACTGCTGAGCAGATTGCCTTCTCTTCAAAGCATTTCTCTATCACGCTGGTGATCCGGTGTACCTGATCGATTGTTGAATGCTGCTCTCTGAATCCGAATTTGTGATCTGGGATTAAATTTCTCTCCTCGATTATAGGTTTTAATCTCTTTAAGAGGAGTTTCTCAAAGAGCTTGGAGATAATTGGTAAAAGGAAGATGGGTCGGTAGGACTTTTTTTCATATGTTGGTTTACCTGGTTTGGGTATCATTATCACCTCTGCTACTTTCCACTGCAGTGGTACGTACTGCAGCCTAAAAGACGCATTGATTAGGTGTAGGAGTTTCTTTAGCCCTTTTTCTGGTTGTTCTTTCAAGATTTTCCCAGTTACAAGATCATAGCCTGGAGCTTTCTTTGGACTGAGGTTGAACATGATCTCATTTTTGAGTTCTTGAATGGTAATAGGCCGAATTTCCATTTCATCTGACTTTTCTATCATTGTAGCATCCTCATCTGCGGTCTGCCTTGGGAACGGGGTAAATGTTTCCTCAAGGTGGTTAGCAAACAAATCTGCCTTTTCTTTGGCACTCCTCGCCCGATATCCATCTTCTCGTTTAATAGGCGGTATTGGTATTTTGGGCCGCTTAAGTCCTTTAGTTGCTCTGTATAAAGAATAGTCCGTGTCTTTTCCAGCAGTGAGGCTCTGCAAGTTGATAGCCAATGTTTCATCTTCATTTTCTTGGTTTAGAGCTTTGAGCTCATTGCACAGCGCATTCAGCTTTCATTTGTTTTCTGCAGAGCGAACCCTTTGCCAGGCTTTCCTAGCTTTTCTTTTGGCCCGTACCAATTCCCTTACTTCGAGAGGGTAGTTGGAATGGTAGAAAGGTTTCTTCCGGTTGATTGGGGTGCAGGACCAGCACGCCTCTTGGATGTTTTCGGTCAATCGTTCAACCTCTGTTTCCAGTTGATCTGATGGGCACGTGTAAATCATCAATGCTTTTGGACAGTGTTTTTCGGAATAACTCCCAGTTACTGTGCTTATTAGTAAGTTTTGGGGTCTCTTCTCTGAGGATTACCGAGTCACTTAGCGTCATGATCACAGGAGAGTGATCAGACGAGAGGCCATCGCTATCCTCAGTATGTATGTAGTTACCCGATATTCCTTTTACTATAAAGAAGTCCAGGAGATCTGGTACTTTATTCACATCTGTTGGCCAGTACGTAGGCCCTCCTCCAGAGTGAAAATTGCATTTAGTTTCTTGACCTGCTGCAAACAATTGTACTCCCTTCGGGTTGCGCGTTTTTGAGCCCCAGAATTCGTGTTTTGCATTGAAATCACCCCCTATAATGAAGTTATGTCCGATTTCGCGAAATAAGTCCACGTAGTCGTCTTTTTTCAGAACATACCTAGGTGGGCAGTATATGGCAGCAATGTTGATAGTTCTGTTTTTTGTACTCACTTGTACTGTGATGACTTGCATTTTTTCGATCTCTATTTTCAGCTGTTCCAAGTGTTTGATATTGCTCTTTATAAACACAGCCGAGCCTCCCCGAGCGCGATCGGCGGGGTGGACGGAGCGATAAATGTTATAACCTTTGATATTTGCGTAGGATGTTCTTGTTAGGTGTGATTCCGAGATCAAGCATACGTCAATTTTTTCTTGATTGAGAAAAATCTCTAGTTTTTTTATGTTTTGAACTAGCCCGTTGGCATTCCAGGTTGCTATACGGAGTGTATTATGGCCCATATTTTTTGTAATTTGAGAGTTGCAGTTCTATTTTATCTAGCCTGTTGAATATAATTTGATTTATCTTACTGTGGTCTTCCAGTTTTTCCAGCACGCGTGCTAGCATATTTTCTGTGGTGGGTTTTACTTTCTGAACCTCTTTTACATTTTTTGTTATTTGCGCATAGGAGACTTCTCCCTTGGACCATTTTTGACTCATACCTTTAGAATTCGATACACTCTCTCTTCTACCAGGTACGGTGGTTGTGTCTTTTCTGGCCGGCTTATCCCTTTTATCACGGAGCCTTTGAAGTTCCTTTGCCACTTCACACCCGCGATAGTTCGCGGCGTGGTCGCCTTTGCAATTGATGCACTTGGGAGGTGATTCATTTGTTTTCTGGCAATCACTTGTATTGTGCTTACCAGCGCACTTGACACACCTAGGTTCCATTTGACAGTACCTGTGTGTATGATTGAACGACTGGCAGGACTTGCACTGTGGAATTAGTGCTGTTGTCTTCCTCAGGGGCTCAATTTTAACCTTTAGATTCATGATATGCTTAATTTCATAAATTTTTTTAATATCATCCTCTTTGTCAAATGAGAGCTTAAATAAAGGAAGTTTTTTCAGCACCGTAATTGTTGTTGTTGGGTTGTTTTTCCTTCTTGACGAGGTTGACTGCCTCTAGGATTTTATAACCCCTACCTTGGAGGTCTTCAATAATCTCTTGTGGTGGGCAGGAGTGATGAAGCCCTCGGGCTACCACCTTAATGGGACGATCATGCTTATTCTCGTACGTGTACCACTGAAGGCTTGCGTCTTTCAGCCTTTGGGTCACAGCACGGTACGCGTCCTTATCTTGGACATTAATCTTCCACTTATTATTGTTGAGAGCGGTTACTTTCCACTCTGAACTTGTCGCCGATTTTGGTTTATTATTCTGTGAATAATACACCTATGTATTCGCTCAGCAAAAAATTATTATAACACCCCCTCAAAATTTTTTCTTTTCCGTTTCAAGGTGCGTAGATTCAAAAAATGCAATGTCCGTCCGCCGTACGCCGTCCGCCGTCCGCCGTATCACGTGTACAGGCTTCATTTTTGGTCTAAAAAATTCGCTCTTTCGCACACATGCTCCATTTGGGCCCTATTTGTGTCCCGAAACTTTTCAGCCCGATCGGAATATACCCAGGGGTGTTATGAGTGAAAATGTGTGTAAAAATAGGTACTTTTTGCGTTTTAGCAACATGTTAGTAACATGAGCTTTTGAGGTATCGTTTTTCATGTTTTTGGGGACGATAAGACCGAATATGAAGTCGATTTTGACCAAAGAGTGGAAAATTGAGGTTGTACCAGATGTTCAGCTCCCAAAATTGATTTTTTATAAGTCAAAAACCTGGAAAATCGTCTGAAATCACCATCAATTTGTAGAATAACACTAGAAAAAGTATCAAGAGGTGGATCAAGACGATTAAATGGTACTATCAATGATCAAAGATAATTTGAAAAAAAAAAAAAAGGAGCGTACCTAATTCGTGTTTTGGGGGCCAAAATTGGTGGAAACCACCAGAAATAGCTATTTAAATTATTTTATATGAAAGAAACAATAAATAAACAGCCAACGTTTCTGTAGGTATGTCCAATAGAATAATAAACCCATGTGACAAGGACTTTGCAGCGTTTTATTAGTGGGCTCAACTCCTTAAAGTCCTTGATACCAATTACGTTGATGGGTGGAGGGGGGTAATCCTTAATTTCCTGCTTTTTAGGGACAGATGTCCCTTTGGGTTGATTAGGTAAGGTGGCTACTTCCGGAGAGGATGATGCTTTTCGTTTCTTTTTGCCTCTTTTGAGGATCCAATTTGTCTCTCGTTCAAGGTCATCCTCATCCGTACTATACATTTTGGTTTCAGCCTTGCTGTTTGTGTTTTCAGTAATTGTGCTAGCCATAGTGCTCATTTTGAGATCAGCTTTGGTCAAATATTCACAAAGGGCAATGATAGTATTATAGAGCTCACCAAATGCTGAGTTGATGTGCTCATCCTGGATACGGAATGCCGCAGTAGAGGTCCGGTGTTGCACAACCTTCAGTTTTGTTTTGTCAACAATTTCGGCGATTGACTCGCCGCCGTCGCTTTCCTCGTCCATTTTCCTCACAATATCATTACTGACACGGCGAAAATAATAATTATTACTAACTGTTTTCTTTTCACTAGAGCTCCGACCGATGTTTCCTGCTCGGAGGTTCGCGCACGACTCCCGAGGATATTGACCACAGAAAACAGTGATCTACGCAGAAAGGGCATCTATACCGGTAAATAATAAACTTTTGTGTAATAATTTGCAGCGTTTTGTGAACATAGAATATGTTTTAGTACCTAACAATTCGATAAGGATCAACCTGAATATGAATGTACTTTTCCAAATGGATATATTAAACGTACGTCATGTATATGATGATCATACACAAGGGAATATGGATTTTAAACAATCAGAACTATGTGCTCAAGAGGTCTGAACTTTCAATTTCCCTCTAATTTTGGTTTATTATTTTCAATAATGAAGCATTGGAATCAAGCATGACATTTTTTAACCCCCCCCCCCCCCTCCCGTCATAATTAGATGGTTTCCGTCTCGAAGTATGTAGAATCCGAAAATGGAATAAGAAAATTTCTGTCCGCCTGCAGTCCGCCGTACTTCGCACATTTCTTAGTTACCTTAACTCAGTTACCTCAATAGAAGGGTTTGGTTTTTTGACGTGTTTAAATTGATCTCAAACATAAGAATTTTCTGAGACCATCCGGAGCATTGTACGACCAGCCGTTCGTTTGCACTGAAAAGCTTCGACAACATGATCATGAATGAAACAGGATAAATCCGGTCCAGATATCACTGCTAGGGAACACCTGACGGATGAGTGCATAAAGTCGAGTTAGTTATTCTGTGATATTATTCTATTTGAAATACACGGCCAAATTGATGGCACAGGAGCTTCCTCGTCACAATCAGAGTGACCCATTATAAAATAGAACAGACTCGGAAGCAAAATAACATAACATTACATTACATTACATTACATTACATTACATAACATTACATAACGTTAAATATACATAGTACATAACATTACATTACATAACATAACATTACATAACATTACATGAAATATACATATTATACATAACATGACTTCCATAATACATTACGTCCATTATACATAACTAGCCTGACCGCTCGCTTCGCTCGCTATCCGAGATTCGCTGTACGCAGTATCGTGGAACCAACAAACGACGGAAAAATCCCATACCCTACCGGGTATTTGTGCCCAATTTTATCAAAATCCGTCAAGCCATTCAGGAGTTGACCATGGTCGACCATATTTCCGCTATGGTCAGGGAATTAAAAATGCGCCTACGTTCAACTTGGGAGGCTACCGGATATTGGTGCCAAATTTGGTCGATATCCGTTGAGCAATTCGGGATTCGACCATGAAGGGGCCCATGGATGCGCTAAGGTCGACCGCGGGGGTAGTCCGAAGGGTCGATCGTAGATAGAATTTCACGTAGATTACGAATACGCGATAAAAAATAGGGGTTACCATTTCAATTAACGAAGTTGACCATGGTCGACCATAGTTCCGCTATGGTCAGGGAATTAAAAATGCGACGTTGCACAACTTGGGAGCCTACTGGATATTCGTGCCAAATTTGGTCGATATCCGTTGAGCAATTCGGGATTCGACCATGGAGGGGCCCATGGATGCGCTATGGTCGACCGCGGGGGTAGTCCGAAGGGTCGATCGTAGATAGAATTTCACGTAGATTACGAATACGCGATAAAAAATAGGGGTTACCATTTCAATTAACGAAGTTGACCATGGTCGACCATAGTTCCGCTATGGTCAGGGAATTAAAAATGCGACGTTGCACAACTTGGGAGCCTACTGGATATTCGTGCCAAATTTGGTTGATATCCATCAAGCCATTCAGGAGTTGACCATGGTCGACCATAGTTCCGCTATGGTCAGGGAATTAAAAATGCGACGTTGCACAACTTGGGAGCCTACTGGATATTCGTGCCAAATTTGGTCGATATCCGTCGAGCCGTTTGGCCGTGCATAGAAGGACAGACAGACAGACAGAGCGCATGCGCAGGGCGAACCGCTGGCTCTATCATGTTGAAATTTATATGGGACCTCAATGGGCCCTACCCGCTTAATCCCTGAGAATTACATTGAAATTGGGTGAAATCTTTGGTTACTACGGCTGTAACAAGGAAATTGAATCTATTTCACGCCAGCGCATGCGCAGAGCGCACCGTGGGTCCGATCATGCTGAAATTCATACTGGAACTCACTAGGCCTTGTCCAAACAACCCTTGAAAATTTGAGCGAAATTGAATCAAAATTGTGAATGTTATGCGTGTTTGTTGAATTTAACGTTAGCGCATGCGCAGGGCGTACCGCTGGATCAATCATGTTGAAATTTGTATGGGACCTCAAGGGGCCTTATCCGCACCATCCCTCAAAATTTGAGCTGAATCAATTCAAAATCGTGGAAGTTATGGCTGTAACAAGGAAATGCGGACAGACTCACAGACTCACAGACCGACAGACACGGAAGCAAATTTGTTCAGTAGGCTTTGAAACGCAAAATGCAAGTGGAAATTTTGATTTCTGAAGACAAAAATTTTTTGGCTCACGAAAGTGAACCCAAGGCTTCCGCTGCTTCGCAGACTCGGAAGCAAAATGATGGCACTTTTGGATTTTGTTGATAGGTACTTTTGTAACTTGAACAAACGTTATGCTTCATGAATAACAACAAATAATTTAATTATTGAATCCTGTGCATTTTTATTATACTAATTCCCGGGCCGGCTCCAGCACTCGATTTAGGGTCCTGGAGGGCAGCTCGAGAGTAGGTTTTGACCACAGAGAACCAATGATCTTCGCAGAAGGGCATCTATACAAGTAAATAATAAACAGTTGTGCAATAATTTGCAGCGTTTTTTTAATTTCATACGAAACTTGGATACTTCCAGTTCTGCTTTGAAACTGAGACCTGCAACGTAAACAGCCATGCTGTACCCAACTGAAATTGGTCATAACAATATTACATGAATTGCTTAAAATCTTGACAAAGTAGATAATTATGATATCACTCTTTATATACAGATGAGTATATTCTTCTATATTTTTAATTTTTAATGCCTTCCATACCTTCAGAGGGTGATCATAGTCCGATTCCTCGATTACTTTATTAGTTAATTTGTTATAAAACTTATCTCGAGATGGTAAATTCGTTTCTTTGAACAATCTGTGATATACTGGTTGCAATACACTTCTTTTCGTAATAACAGCGCTCTTAATTTTGAATCTGGGAAATTCTTCTCCATGTCAGGGAAATGCTTGGAGATTTCAACCAACTTCTCAAGAGAATATGGCAGAAATCTACAGGAATCGAGGAACCTACACCACAATTTACACCCCCGGGATCGGATTGAGAAACTAATATATTTCTCCTGTCTGGGGAATGAACTCAATATCCAAATCAAATAATCCTAATTTTGCTTCCTCGCTACCGAAGGGAGGGAAGCTTTTTATTCGTGCAGAGTCGAAAAAATTTACGTCCTCCAAAATGAAAATTTCCACTCGCATTTTACGTTTCAGACATCAAGGAACATAGTTGGTTCCTTGCCTGTCCGTGATCAATTCCTTGTCCAGGGCAAAATTATGATAGGTATTATGCAAAAAAAAAATTTTTTTTAAGCGTTTATTTATTTTATTATAACAACTAGTTAAGTACATCGGTAACTATCTAGTTATTTAGATTAGACAATAATTAACGCATGTATCCGTTATGGTGAATGTCCAGTGACTAGCACCACACATGAGTCCACAACACTGTACGTCTTCAACAACACTGTAAGTCCAAGGGCTTGGTCCTCTTCAGCCGCCGTGTTACTGCAGAGTTGTCCAGAAGCTGAATGGCTTCCGGATTTGTATGTCCAAGTAGCCTCTGCTCGTAGCTACTAGCATATTTTTTCATGACATCTCTGACCCTCTCCACTCCAAGGTCTCTGTGGAGGTCGTCGTTTCGGATGTACCAAGGAGCATTGACCATATTCCTAAGTACCCTGTTTTGGAAAGTTTCGATGGTTTTCATATTGGTTTTTGCTGTGCAGCCCCATAGCTGTATACCATATGCCCAGATAGGAATCAGCACTGTTTTGTAAAGCAGCACCTTTTTATGAATGCTGAGCAGCGATTGCCGACCCAACAGCCAATACAGCTTTCGGTACTTGAATGTTAGCTCTTTCTTCTTTTTCTTCACGTGTTCTTTCCATTTTAGTTTAGCATCCAGGGTCATACCAAGATACTTAGCTGAGTTAGCATATGGGATTATGTTGTGATTTATGAATATCGGTATTGTTGCTATCTTCTTGTATGTGAAATTCACATGTGTGGATTTGTTTTCGTTTAGTCTGAGCCTCCACTTCTTGGTCCAATTTTCCACTGCATGCGCGGCTTCTTGTAGTCTCTTCGTTGATGCTTCCACCGAATCCGCAGCAGCTAGAATTGCCGTATCATCCGCAAAAGTTGCTATGGTGGTTTCTTCTGTGTGTGGCAAGTCATGTGTGTACAGTAAGTAGAGCAGAGGGCCCAGCACACTCCCCTGCGGGACTCCTGCTTTGATTTCGTTGAGCTCCGAATACTCATCTTCTAATTTTATTCTGAAATATCTCTTGAATAGGTACGATTTCAGTATTTGACAGTATTGTTGAGGCAGTATCCCTTGCAACTTGTTCAACAGTCCTTCGTGCCAAACTTTATCAAAAGCTTGTGATACGTCAAGAAATAGAGCACTACAGACTTGTTTTTTTTTTTCAGAGCATTTTCGATTACATCTGTTATTCTATGGACTTGTTCCACTGTAGAATGCTTTGCTCTGAAACTAAACTGGTGTTGTGGTATCAGGTATCTTCCTTCTACAATTCCAATGAGCCTCTTTTTTAGTAGTTTCTCAAATAATTTCGAGAGAACTGGGAGCAATGAGATAGGCCTATATGATTTCACGTCTGTTGGCTCTTTGCCCGGTTTCAAGACCATGATGACTTCAGCGATCTTCCAAGAGAGTGGGACATGTTTGAGCCGAAACGCTGCATTTATAAGATATAACAGCTTTCTTAATCCTATTTCAGGCAATTTTTAATCACTTGGCCTGTGATAAGGTCATAACCTGGTGCTTTCCTTGTTTTTAACTCATGCTTTATACATTCAGCAAGTTCTTGGAACTTGACAGGTTTGATAGAGATACTGTCCATTATATTATGACGTACAAGGCATTCTTCATTTTTTTGCTGCGGTAATGGAGAGAAGGTCAGAGAGAGGTGTTTTGCAAATACACTTACTTTCTCTTTCGCACTTCTTGCCCAGTTATTTCCCTCTATGCGAATAGGTGCAAGGGGTACTGACGTTTTTTTCATCCCTCTTACTGCTTTATACAGAGAGTAGTCGGTGGTTTGATCAGCTGTTAGCGTTTCGTGCTCCATCTCCTTAAGTAGTGATCCCAATTTACTTGTAAGGCGATTGAGTTCTGCTTTGTCTCCTGGAAACCGAGTTACATGCCATCTTTTTCTTGCCTTGCGTTTCTTTTTGAGTAATTCACGGACGGCAATTGGATAAATCACTCCGTCACGCTGTGAATTTCCACTAGTAGCAGGAGTAGATTTCCATGCTGCTTCTTGGATCAATTCAGTGAACTTCTCAACTTCTTTGTCAAGCTGTTCTGCTGTTTTTAGCGGCTCGTTTAGCAACACTCCTAACGATATATGGGCCCTGAAATCTTCCCAGTTTGTATGCTGAGTGACAAGTCGGGTTGCTTGATCTGTTTGAATCACACTTTCGCTCAAGGTTAGAATAATGGCCGAGTGATCACCTGACAGGTCATCACTGCCATCCACATGTGCGTAATTAATCGGAATACCTCTCAGAATGAAAAAATCTATAAGATCTGGGAGTTTATTTACATCTGTGGGCCAATACGTTGGCTTTCCTGAGGACATAAAATCACCGTAAGCCTTTTGTCCAGCTGAGAATAGTTCACGACCTTTTGTCGTTGTTAATCTAGACCCCCACGCGGTGTGTTTGGCATTAAAGTCACCTCCAACGATGAAACAGTTTCCTAGTTGAGTGAATAAATTTTCATAATCAATTTCTTTTAGGTTATGTCTTGGTGGGCTGTATATTGAAGAGACGGTACACTCCCTCCCTTTTAGTTTAATATTTACGGATGCAACTTGCATGATATCCTCTTCTATTTTGCAGCTCTCATAGTGTTTGATTGGGTTTATTATAAGGACAGCTGAGCCACCTCTAGCTTTATTATCTGGGTGTAAGGCGTGGTATACTATGTATCCATTGATGCGCAAGAACGTCTGTTTAGTGAAATGGGTTTCAGATATTAAGCATATATCAATTTTTTCATTGTGAAGGAATTTCTCTTTCTTTTTACCTTTTTCCGGATCCACTCCGTCTCCTTCGCCAGATCCTCCTCATCTGTCGTGTAGTTTACGTGAGGCGGATTTGCGTTTTCATTTTTATTTGGATTTGGATTTGAACTGGCTTGCTTACTTATTGTACCAGAGTTCAGATTTGGAGAATTGGATGGTATTCTCTTCCTCTTTTGCTTTATCTGCCAGTTCGTTTCGTCATCGAGCATATCCTCATCATCATCAGTAATGTACTCATGCCCACTATTATTTACTTGATCAAGTAATTTAACCCTAGCTTTCAAGGAAGTATTTTCTTCCACGAGTCCAATGACTTTTTTCGAATCTTGCCTACTAACCACCTCACATTCGATCAAGTATTCGCAAAGTGATTTAATGACATTATATAACTCACCAAACGATTTGTTCATACTCTCGTCAGGAATTGACCGAGTGATCAGTTGGTGTTTCGCAAGGTCGGCTTCCGTTCTCGAAACAATTTCGGCAATCGTCAGCTTTCTTCCACCACTGTCCGACATAGCGCCGACCGAGAAAATCCCGGCGTCTATGGCGTTATTTTTGCTAATTATCGCTCCGATGTTTCCTCGACGGAGGTTCGAACGTGCAGAGTCGAAAAAATTTACGTCCTCCAAAATGAAAATTTCCACTCGCATTTTACGTTTCAGACATCAAGGAACATAGTTGGTTCCTTGCCTGTCCGTGATCAATTCCTTGTCCAGGGCAAAATTATGATATGCAAAAAATGTCGTAATGAACTGAAATTCGGAGGGTAGGTGCGGGTTTGGCTAGGGGTGTTTTGGGGATGGTCCCAAAACAAATTCATTAAAAAATTACTGTAACTTCCGTCTGCGCATGCGCAAACATGAAATTTTAACGCTCATGCCTACCCTAGAAATCTTCGAAAAGAGGTGAAAATTTGTGGTTAGATGCAGAATGGTAGATGGTTTCATATTGATTTCATCAAATTCGGACAGTAACATTCGGATGCGCATGCGCAAACACGAACGGTGCTAAAATTAATCCCAATACACTGTATCAGACATCTGATAAGTAGGTACTTCCAGATTAATAACAATCGTTAAGTTGAATAAGTAAAGTGCAAGCCAATAGTCAATGAGGGCTCCTGCAATTACTTTACATGCACCTATCCGACGACGGCAGTGCACTTACATTCAATAATCGAATACAATTTCTTACACGTCCTCAATTCGGTAACGACATGCAGTTCGCTGAGGCCGAAAACCATTGATGATAATTTATTAACCATCGTGTTCTGGTGCCTACCAAATCTGCCTATTATTATGGTTCTCGGAAAAATCCCTGAGCTGGAAAACGAACATCGATCCATCATTTTTCATCCCCACTTTTCGGTTTGTTTTCTTTTAATCGTTGATAGCAATGCAGTTTTCAGCGTTAAATCAGTATTTTATTTTATTATTTAAATAACAAACATCTCTGACTTGGTCTAAAGTTCGACTTTAGGGACCTACATAATATACAAAAAACATCCCTAGTAGAGGGTGCATGCATTACACTAGACGTGGTGTATTATAGATCACTCACTCTCACTCATTGCAGATCGTCTGGAAGTTTTATGAGTAACCGATCTATTATGGTGATGATGAATTCATTGTTAAACTTAATTTCAAACAGTGCTGATTCCTATCTGGGCATATGGTATACAGCTATGGGGCTGCACAGCAAAAACCAATATGAAAACCATCGAAACTTTCCAAAACAGGGTACTTAGGAATATGGTCAATGCTCCTTGGTACATCCGAAACGACGACCTCCACAGAGACCCTGGAGTGGAGAGGGTCAGAGATGTCATGAAAAAATATGCTAGTAGCTACGAGCCGAGGCTACTTGGACATACAAATCCGGAAGCCATTCAGCTTCTGGACAACTCTGCAGTAACACGGCGGCTGAAGAGGACCAAGCCCTTGGACTTACAGTGTTGTTGAAGACGTACAGTGTTGTGGACTCATGTGTGGTGCTAGTCACTGGACATTCACCATAACGGATGCATGCGTTAATTATTGTCTAATCTAAATAACTAGATAGTTACCGATGTAACTAGTTGTTATAATAAAATAAATAAACGCTTAAAAAAAAAAAACTTAATTTCCTAATTTCGTGACCAGTGACGCAATCTGAACAGCTTACGTACATGCTTGACTACCTATATTAGAGTAGGTTATGTTATCATCATAACAATGCCCCGAGAATATTGTAAATAAATTGATTGATTGATCTAAAATTAGGACGCTATCTACCTATTGTTTCTTACATACCTACGTCGTACGGCAGCTTCAGAAGTTGAGAATAGGGCGGCGGACACAAGACTTGCAGAAATGCCCGCATACTCCCCGCCCCACACTCGCCCATATTGAACTAAATTTCGAAATTCCGGCGACGTAGTGCACAACTAGACAGATTTCTGCATCAAACAGTAAAAGAACAACGGGGATCGGTTGATAAAATTAAGCCCTGGGCAGCCGCAAAATATTTTGTCGAAAACCCACGTTTTTTTCAGCATTAACCCCCTTTCCCTCTTCCAGAAGTAAATTTCGGAATTCCGGCGACGTAGGGCACAACTAGAAAATTTTATGCATCGAACAAAAGAAGAAGAACGCATATATCGGTTGAGAATTGAGGCCTAGGCAGCGCACACAAAATTTTGTCACACACACACGCGCGCGCATGCACAATTCACGGATTTGAGTCAGGATGGTCTGAAACGGAGTACGATGAGGTTTTCTTCATTCTCGGGTGAGTGTTGTCCTCTTCTGGCCAGGTTAGATACATAAGGCCGTCCTAAAAAGCGGCCCTTCAAGTTTTGAAGTCTCTCCACGCCCTTCGAATCGTCATCGAACACGCAACTGGCAGGTACCATTTACAGAGAACAAACATGCTGAACATACCACAAGCACAGCAAACATACTGGTTCGCAACATCCCTGAATAAACGGGTCACCGGCCCGTACCACTGGTGAGCGTTATAACCACACCTACCCCAAAATGAATAGAACCTACAGTAGGTGGAAAAGGTGGAGGAGCTCGAAGCATCGCGTCAACCCATCAATCATACGTTCACCTCGTTAGGCAATTTACACGCCCTGTGAGCGGATAAAGGTTTTAGGGAAGTTGGATGGATTTAGTGGGTAGCTAGCAAGCTTCGGAACATGGTATACTAGTGTGATACTAGTTGGATTAACAGTGCCTTCGCGGATTCGGGTGTGTTGATTGGTGGGTTAATGAAATGGGCAATTTGGATTTCATTGCTTCAAATCTATGTACTTTATAAAACAGTTTAGTGACAACAGCGCACAGTCCAAAACGCTAACCGCGAAGGACTGAAATGTTGACAGTACATTACTATGATGACACGAATAGCCGCTAGGAAAGGATTTTTTGAAATTCAATACCTAAGGGTGTACATTGGGTATTTTCTTGCTTTCACTATTTATTAGCTAATACCCGGCATGCGTTGCAGTGCCACCCAAAGAACCTAATTTTTTGTGTTTTAATTTTGTTTATTGAAGTGGTTTTGGATACCTACACAATATTGCTTCCTCACTACCGAAGGGGGGAAGCTTTGTATTCGTGCAAGAGTCGAAAACAATTGATGTCCTCCAAATGAAAATTTCCACTCGCATTTTACGTGTCACACATCAAGGAACATGTTTGGTTCCGATTCTGTCTGTCTGTCTGTATGTGGTCAATTCCTCGTCCCGTGGAAAACTATGATAAGAAATAATTGTAGTGATAAATTGAAATTCGGAGGGTTTGGCCTAAGATGGTCCCGTATCAAATTCATTACAAAAGCACTGTAACTTCCGTCTGTGCATGCGCAAAAGTGAAATCCTTTTAAAGCTCATAGCTACCCCAGAAATCGTTGAAAAGAGCTGAAAGTTTGAGGGCATAGATTCAGAATAATAGATGGTTCCATATTGATTTCAACTAATTCGTTGTAGCATTCGGATGCGCATTTTGCCAATTCCTTGTAATGCCCATAACTATCCGAAAAATGCTGCAAATCCTTGTCACATGGGTTTATTATTCTACTGGACATACCTACAGTAATGGTGGGGGTTCATTTATTGTTCATCAAAAACACGAATTCGGCTCCTTTTTTCTTACAGATATCATCTTTGATCATTGATAGTAACATCTAATTGTCTTGATTCACCTGTTGATACGGCTTCTAGTGTTATTATACAAATTTATGGTGATTTCAGACGACGTACCAGGTTTTTGACCTATACAAAATGAATTTTGGGAGCTGAACCTTCGTTAGAACCTCAATTCTTCACACATTGGTCGAAATCAACTTCATATTCCGTCTTCTTGGCCTACAAAACATGGAAAACAATACTTCACAAGCTCACGTTCACTAAAACCTCGAAAACTCTTACTGGTTTATTTTTAGACCCATTTTCCCCCATAACACCCCTGGGTGTATTCCGATCGGGCTGCAAAGTATCGGGACACCAATAGGGCCCAAATGGAGCTCAAATTTTTTAGACCGAAAATGAAGTAGATATGAATGATACGGTGGACGGGCATTGCATTTTCGGAATCTACGCAAACGCAAAAGAAAAAATTTTGAGGAGGTGTTATAAAAAACTTTTGCTGAGAAAATAATTATATAGGTGTATTATTCACAGAATAATAGACCAAAAACAGTCGTGGTGAGTTGAAATGTGGAGGGTAGGCGTAGTCGGAGCACAAATGGTCCCATATCAAATTCAATGAAAAATTAGTGTAACTTTCGGCTGCGCATGCGCTAACGTGAAATCCTTCTAGAGCACACAACTACCCTCGAAATCGTCGTGAAGCGATGAGGTTCGGAGGGTAGGTGGGGGTTGGGGCACAGACAGTCCCACATTAAAGCACAGTACATTAACAAAGTACAGTAACTTTCGTCTGCGCATACGCAAACGTGAAATCCTAGTAGAGCCCATAACTACCCTAGCAAATGACACGTAATTGGATTTAAACTTAAAACTACATGTATTTGGATTTATCTCCCTATTGTACTCATTTTTCTTTTTCAGTATAAAATCTTGCAGTGTATTGTAACTGGCATCGACACTTTTGAAATACCTATTTTTCAAGTAGTATAATACCACAGATATCCAAAACACACGAATGCCTATGATAATCCTATTACGCTTATCATTAATCCTATTATACAACTGCTATTCCATCATACTTTTTTTTTCATTTTGAACACCTCAACTTCAAGTACATACGCGTCAATCGCCTATCTATCCACCGAATGGGCCCATCAACCAATCATTATAGGTATACGTCCACGCTACATAAGTGAGGTAGCTACACTGCCTACCCGACTTGGCAGACGTTTTTTTCCCCGGCTGGTGCGTACACGAATACGCCTTTACGCCTTTGCCATACATGCTGGTTTTCCGACGCGTGATCTGGCCGCATATAGCTACATGTTTTCTTGGCGACCTTGCGTCTTTTGGGACAAATAGGTTTGGTTATAATTCATTATGATATCATTTACCTTGGAATCGAGAGTAAATAAACCTTCAATAGCCGCAAACCCCATGCTTACGCAAAATACTCTGATCAAGCGCCGCATCTACATAGTTATACTGTGAATATTGAAATAGTAAGTGATAATTAAAATTTAGGGTTTTTCTGTCTCAAGTAGTCACCATTCTATACTGTTTCTGGAGTGTTTGTATCAATATTTGGTGATTTGAGGCATTTTAACCAGTTTTTGACCCACAAAAACTCAAATTTGATCGTGAGGGTAAATGGAGGGGGGGGGGGGGACTTGGGATAGTTACTGATTCCTGTAAACACACAAAGTCCCCGATGGTTGTGAGGAGGGGGGGGGGGGGGGGGATGGCGAGCGGGAGGGAGGGAGCTGGCCGAGTGGTGTCTGAAGCCGCTCGATTCTAACCGGTGGCCCGGATTCGACTCCCGGCTGAGAAATTAAATTTTCCCAGGAAGAGGGTTAAGTGCATTTGCTAGTTAAGGCGTAAATATTGAATTGAGATATCGTAAAGTTAACTCAACAAATTTTTCTTTTTTCTTTTCAAATATTAATCCTAACAACCACTATTCCGTATAAAAACCTAAAGTAGACACAATACAAAGTAGGGCCTATTCGATTTTGTCTTAGTATCAATTCTCAAGTTATAAGCTTGACAAGTTCTCGTATAGTTACTTCTGACTAGGCTTACTGTGGCTGAGTGCTTGAAGCTGGACCAGCAAGTGAGAGAAAAGGAAGAGCTGTTTTACTGCAATGGATTCCCGACCACTGCGGTAGCCAGCGGAATGAAATTGCTGCGTCTCGCGAAGGAAGGGGCGAGTGAGGCACAGCCCGATCTACCAGTCTTTAACCATATCGAAAAGACTCATAGACACAGCTGTCAAGAAAAACATCAAAAAAAGCTAGTGGTGGAAGACAGGGTAAGTCGTGGGCAGAATTAACAAGAAATGAAGGATTTCAACACGCCTACCAAGGCGAGAATCCGTGCCACTATTCACAGACGTGACACGACTTCCTACTGAAGCACTTGCACAGAACTGGTGGTGTGCGTCCATCTCCCCTGCTGCACAGAGGACGTATCGGCGAGAATGCTGTTCAAGTGCTTCTGATGGAAGTCGTGTCCCGTCTTTAATCTGAATAGTGGCAAGGATTCTCACCAGTGTGAAATGGGTCATAGAAATTCCAGCCATAGATTCCTGGCGCTGTCCAGGCTCAACCCGTACATACCAAGGCAAAGCAACGCGCTTCAGGGCCTAAGCCATATCCTGAACCAATCTATTCTCGCTCCAACGAAGGACTTATACTATTATGACTCACGTAATTAACGACCAATCTCATAATTACTCTCCCTGTATGACTCGAAAGCAAGGCTAACCATGTTAAGGCCTTGACTTTTCCTTTTCTAGTGATTGTTATGTAGGTACCTACGTTTAGGAAGTGCGGCATAATGAAATAAGTGGAGAATTTTATGGCAGTTGTGAACCTAAGAGAGTCTCTCTGTACGACTCGAAAGCCAGGTGAACCATAATAAGGCCTTCACTATTCCTTTTCTTGTGATTGTTATACTGGTACCTACATTTAGGAATTAAGCATAATAAAGTGAGTACTTAGATGGCATTTTGTGAATCTAAGAGGGTCTCCCTGTATGACTCGAAAGCAAGGCTAATCATATTGGCCTTCAATTTTGCTGACTCATAATTAGGCCTTGGATTCGAACATATTTGCATATTTTACTTCCAAATAGTACACGTTCAAAGAAACCGTTTGGTGGTATTTTCAAGCCTCTGGGACCAACTGAATTTAAATTTATTCGGCCTACTAACGCATAAAATTTCAGTTTTGAGTACAAACGCATATAAACTTATTTTCTTTTTTTCGAACTCCATATAACTCCTGTAAGATTCGAGATTATTGAAAAATTCATCAGGTACAAATCCAGGGCCTTCGGTACTCAGTGTCACTAACCAGACCTTTAGTTACATAGGTCATTCACGCATGGGGCACCTTTAGTTACGTCATACGTATAGTGCATGGGGCCCAAGCATTCCTTCAACAAAGCAGTTCCTATTATGTGGTATTTGGTGGATTGTTAAGCTTAAGTGCACTAGCACTTTCAATGTGGTATTTTCCCATGGTCTAGAAAAACGTGTGGTGCCTAGAAAAACGTATTCCAAATAGTACACGTTCAAAGAAGCCGTTTGGCGGCACTGAGAAAAACACTATCACTGCACACTATCTCAGTGATAGATGAACATACCCACTATCGGTTTCCTATCAGTTCCCTATCAAAGGGTTCCTCCTCCGTGGCCCAGTTTGCCCTCAAGTGGCACACTGCCAGACAACTATGAGGCACCTATCAGATAACTATCACATGACAAAACTCATCTATTGGGAACCTATCACTTGGTTTTGCATGCTATCAAAAGTCTATCAACATGGATGAGTCATCCTTAAGTGGTAGTGGTTGACATCCCATTCTATCAGATACCTATCAATCCGATATATCTGCTCTATCAGAAACCTACCAAAATGTGGCAGTGGTAGAGTGAAAGAAAAAACTCTATCAAAATTGCGGCCTGATCACTATCAAAAGACTATCACATGATGAGAATGATAGATAGCATCTTTCACGTCTCTCAAGAATGCGTGTTCACT
The DNA here is from genome assembly GCA_954871275.1 of Leptopterna dolabrata. NCBI lineage: Eukaryota > Metazoa > Arthropoda > Insecta > Hemiptera > Miridae > Leptopterna > Leptopterna dolabrata. The sequence goes on along the minus strand of OX940974.1, from coordinate 1,831,566 downwards.
ATCAGACTGTTCGATCTCAAAAATTCTATGCAAGTCGCTTCATTAATTGCCACGCGGGAATAGAACTCTTTCAGGAGCATTATGAACGGATGAGACGGTGATGGGGACGCGACCAGAACGACAACTGGCAGTAACATTATCTAGGATCACGTTGCACGCTGTACGAGACGATACACAGGCCGAATTCCAAAGATCTATGTCATTGTAAACAGATCTGTGTAAAAACTCGCTGATGGCCGCATATTACACGAGAAGGCGGAGGGGTGGCCGCGTACTAGAACAGATGGCAGGCGGGGTGGCCGCGTATTAGACCAGCACCATAGTCCGTCCCCCCGTTGTAAATACCGAAACAAACAAAAATGATATTTTGAGTCCCTTTTCTTCTTGTTGATAATTATTATCATCTCAAGTCAAATTTATATTGCTACTTGTCAATATTTTATGAGTCAACATTTTGTATATATTCAGACTCCTCTGTAATTTCTTTATGTACTTTACTTAAGCGCTACACGTAGGTCCGGCTCGGAAGTTTTTTTTACGCTTTTCTTCGATAGGTGGCCATTAGGTAAGGAAATACAACTTCTTAGGTTGTTCGCGGAATCGTTTAGGGCATTGTTAGCAACGTTGCTGTATGGCAACCAAAAGTAATTTAATGGGTATGAATCACTAAATTTTCTTTTCCACGTGGGACCGTGGAATGTCAGGCTGGCCGTATCGGTATCAGAGGAAAACTACCCCTCCTCAATTATTTTATTTACGAAAGGCTTGACATTTCATAGCCCACGATCCAGAGACAGGGAAAAGGGGTAGTAACCGACTACCCTAACTACTGCGCCTGCGACACTAACGCCCTCTACGAAGGAGTAAACTTGTAGCAAGACTTTTAAATTCGTAGTTAGTTGCGTGCCGAGGTGTCGTCAATCCGAAGGTACATAATTTTGTGCCTCCCCAAAATATAAAAACTTTCATATTCAAAAGGAATCTTTCTTGAACATTACCCCTCCTTTTGTTATATTGTGAGTGATTTTCGATAAATGTATTTCCAGCGTTTCTGTACGTTTGTTCAGTAGAATAATAAACCCATGTGACAAGGACTTTGTAGCGTTTTTGACCTGGTAACAACCAGTCGCCTGGTAGGCGTGACGTACTACGGATCACGATAATGGGACGCCTTCCTCGGCGATTTAGGTTAAACGGTTTTTACGACTTGTCAGCATTTTCGGAATCGAGAAATTCAGAAGAGGTGCAGGTGGGTTCTTGGGGAAGGTGGAAATTTCCGCTTGGGGTCACGGGCCTAGGAATGTAAGACGTAGCTGAACTGCCTGGCGTTGTTTTGTCGGTATAATCGTCGTCATGATGTAAACCACCGTGCATCAGATGACGAGACAGAAAATCAACGTGTTGCATTTGTTGTGAACGACGATAAACCATAGCGAATTCATAACACTGAAGCACTGACCACCATCCATGCACTCCGGGATTTAGAGTTCGCTTCAAGTAATTTTCCTTTAACGATTTACAGGGATAAACGGATATTGTTGCAAGTAAATATGTCAGTGTCGGACCGATTTTACGAAAGCTGGTGTTTCCTGTTCATAACTACGATATTGAGCTGGTGTAGCTCTTTTTTTAAAATAAGCGACTACTCGTGGTTTGAGACCGACCATACCGAGCAGAATTCCAGCAAGACCGATCGCTCGCGTCACAACGCTATTTGAATGGGGTATTTCGGAGCAAAAAATCATCAATACAGGTTCACTGGTGAGGTGGAAAATTAATATTTGTCTGGCTTCCTCGGGTTCAGTTTGATTTCGCGCTGGAATAATTTGAACTTAATTTTGAAAAAAAATACGATAAAGGGGAGCAGCTATTATTGGAAAATCCCGAATATGTTGACGGAAATATTTTCCTTCGTTTTCCTCGAGTATGATTCATAGTAAATATTTGAGTTCCGAATCGTTTCACCCTCCTGTATTAAATTCTTTTGTTCACTCGGGTTTGCCTACATTTCTCGTTTTTTTTCGGCTTGATCTGTGCCAAAAAGTTGGAACGTAACAATTTCTACCTGTACCAAAATGCTGGAATGTTCAATTTTTCCGAATTAGGAAATGCTGATAAAGTATGAAAGAACCCAGGTCAGTTCTACCAACGATATTTTGGAGCACTATCAAATCCTTCGAAATTTAGTAATCGACAATTTACAAGACATAGAAACGTCCATCAACTTCTGCAAAAAGGGGCGAACTCCACTCCAGTATTATCGATTCCCCCTCATTACTGAAAGAACTGGATTGATTGAATGTCTACGTTGTACAAAGATAGGTTCCTTGAATTCCATGGAGCAGACGTTTTCGAGATTCAGTCCTTCACTGAAGTACAGCGTTTTATAGGCACCGAACAGATCCTTTACTTCTAGACTTCCCTAATGTCAGAGGTGGACTGTCTACGACTTCTACCACCTAGAGCCTATTCCCACTAAAATTGAATCTGAAGTGCCTCACTGTAATAATAGTTCTTCGATATTTCTTCAAACCCCGGTCCAATGCACAGATAATTCCACTCCGCGAAAAATGATCGTTAGGCCATATTTTCCTTTTTCGTTGAACCAATTCCTTCTTGTTTTCCCCAATCCAGGAAAGATCGAAATTATTAAGAAAATGGTATCGAAATTCGTTCCCTCCACGGAATCTTTCTTGTGACTCCTGGAAAAGACGACCTACGGTATAATAATTTTCAGCCCCTGTTTGCATGCAGCCCAAAAGGAAATCTCCGGTCGGCCCCTTCTACGGATCGACTGGTATCCAACTTAAACCCAAGGCAGGCCCTAAATTTGAGATTCATCTCCAAGGTCTCGACCTAAACCTAATCCAACCTGAAGCAGATGTCCCTATCTCCTCACCAAACCTTGGTTCCGCCATACGTACCCTAGCGTATGAACTGTGCTGCTGTCACCCTCCTTATATTTTGTATCGGATACAACTTTTACCACGTCATTAAACTCAAACGATGCATGAACCTTTCTGTCAGAATGCATTCCATTGTTAACCGAGTCCCTCTCCGTATAATCTTTGGTCAATTTTCTGCTTCAGCAGGTTCACCTCCGATCTCAGGCACTTGAGATGATGTTACCTTTTCCTTCCCCACTGCGGTCGGGGCGACTCTTTATTTTTGGTTTATTATTCTGTGAATAATGCACCTACGTATTCGCTCGGCAAAGAATTTTTTTTTTCGCCCCCTCAACATTTTTTCTTTCACTGAAACGTTTCAGTTCATTTCAATTATTGCACATGAAAGAAACAATAAATGAACAGCCAACATTTCTGTAGGTATGTCCAATAGAATAATAAACCCATGTGACAAGGTCTTTGCAGCGTTTTTATTTTTATTTTTAACGCGTCTCATAAAATGCGACAAATGCTATACTTGTAATAATTGTAAATAGCTTTCATACAATAATTTGTGTTTCAACACTTTGTTTTCTAATTGTAGTTAGTTTTGCAGTTCGCACTTTGCAGCTCATTCTGTAGATAATTTCTGCTGGACTTCGTTCCACTTGTAATCTTTAACTTTTACTCTTTTTGTAATCTTTTTGCAGATTCTTGTAATTTTTTTGGAATTGTTGTACTTAATATCTTACTGTCATGTTGCTTATCTTCAATAAATGTTCCTATTACCCTCCTGTAATGATTGTATGATTCATTGACATGTTGTCTGATGTGAGTGAGGGAAACTTTCGGATTTTACCCGAACGGTTCCTTTTGGGGATGGTGAGTTACGGACGCAAAATACGCTCAGCCAGCATAAATCGACCCTCCACCAGTCACAGGAGCCTCACTCCCACGCGGCACTCTCATGCCACTCTCAGCTCAGCTTCCATTTGATAGTTCACCTCGTCAAGTCTGCTCGTTCATCCCAAGTTCTTGGGAAAGTTCCAAATTCAATAGAAGTTCTTTTTTTTTTCTAAACACGTTTCCCAAACTACCTATCTATCATCCCGTATCTTATTTATTCGTATTTATTTATTTCGTATTTGTTCGTTTTTTATTTTATTTTTGATTTGCATTTATTTATTAATATTTACAATGATTTACAAAACCAAAAAAATATTCTTCATAATGCGTTCACCCCTCTTCAAGTTGAAAAACTTGTGCTGAGGGATGGAGCCGCCTTTATCGATACGCCATATAATAAATTTACAGTTTCTTATAATCACGTATTGTTACTAATATTTATATTGATAATGTTCATTATTTTTGATAGGACTAACTTAAGCATAGCTTTTCTTACAAAACTGTTCGTTAAGAATAGGTAGTTTCTATGTTTATTGTCTTACCTAGGTATTTTCGTACACAGCTAACTTAATTTTCTTTTTTGGCATATAATTTTTTACTTGAATGTTTTTTTCCTGTACTTTTCTAAGTTCCACTGGTAAGGCGTTCAATAGTTTTGCTCCTCTATAGCCATAACTACTTTTTCCGCTGTTTGTCAGCCGAAATGGCTACATACGTCATTCCGCACGATAAGTCCCTTAATTTCCAAGGTAAAACAATCGTTCTTACGCAGAAAAATCCGTCTCCGCAAGAGCGCTGATGATTTCATTAACCAGCTCAATCGCACTGTGCGCAGCTGTCCAAATTCACGAATTTTTGGCCCAAACAAAATAAATTCCAGCAACATAGGCATTTGGGGTGGTCGATCAAGTTTTTTGGGGCGCTGAATCGATAGCAACTAGTCCCAGTCCGATTGGACGCGCCCAGCGTACCAAATTCACAAAATTGTAGTCCAAAATCCCTAAAATTTCATATTTTTTGTGTAGGCGTGCCAGGTTTCGTTTACCGTGTTTTTTTTGTTGTCGCTGAATCGATTGCGAGTAGCTTCTGCACGTTCAAACTGCATCGAGTGATCATCGCAATTTTTAGTTTTGTTCAAAACACACAAAAATGATTTCCTTTACATAATTTTCCTGCATGACGTGCCACTCTGGTCTCAACAAGCGCCCAAGTGCCCAGACAGGCCGTAATGCGCAGATGATAAATTCTCAACTTCCCAAACTATTTCTTTGAAAATTCACTCCTTAAGCCATGCAGCATGACTAGAATTTTTGCATACTCCACCACACTCATCGCACAATTGAGAACGTTGTGGCACACCTCCCCCTCCCCCTCTTCATTCTTGGAACTGCTAGTTGATGGGTACATTACGACTGCTGACTCTAATTCATTTCTGGAGGGATATCGTCATTAGAAAGGAGAAAACTACACTATAAGCCTAGTCCTGAGCAGATAGTGCAGTCATGCAGCATAGCTTAAGGAACGAATTTTCAAAGAAATAGTTCGAGTAATTGATAATTTAAATTGTTGGCCATCTTGCCAAGGCACTCATTACGGACTTGTCGAGCCTATACCTTTGAAAGTACCTACTGATGAGATATGACAAAATAATCATGACCTTTTTTGTTGGAAATTTTGTCTACGTAAAGTTTGTAACGGATTTATTACGGATTTGTTCGGAATTATTTGTATTTAACGGATATGCTGAGGGTTCAGCGACCACCATAATTTCAAAAATGATCGGATGGGGGTTCTTGGGGCCGAAATGGTGCGTTACATGAGATGGGGACGGTGGAAAAATGCATATTTATGTAACTGTAATTCTCCGACTGGCTTCGTACTCGATTTCGGGCTTTCCCGAGGGAGACACGAGGGAAGGTATTGACCACAGGAAACAGCGATCTGTGCAGAAAGGGTAGGCTATACAGGTAATAAACCAGTGTACGTAACAATTTGCAGCGTTTTTAGCTTGAGAAACAAATATTAATTGGCCAGTTCACGTCAGTTATAAATCCTACGGCCCCATGATAAATATCAGGACTGTATGTTGTATGTACATTAGTATGTTGCAATAAATGTAAAACTATTTTTATCCACTGTGAGTAATGAACGATAATTTGACCAACATTCCTAAAACATTAACGTAAATATTGAGACCTATTTACCCGTATTTTAAAAATTTATTATTGACCTTCATATTGTATTCTGTACTTCGCTTCATTTTGTAGAAATAAGGGAATCTGAACAAACTCTGATCCATTTAGATCTGATCTATTTAAACTTATATGATCAATAAATGATATTAGATATTATTTTAAATTATGAAACCGCGCCTCTAGCCAGTGGGTAAGCTAGGCGACACGTAACCAAACACGATTTACTAGTGTGGATAGGTCAACTGAAATGAGTTGGCTTAAAAGCAAAAAGTTTCAAGCTAAAGTTCAAACCTGAACTATGGCGGGCCGAAGTATGACTGTCTACTTCAGGCCTGTGAATTGCTGGGATGTAAGATAATCCATACAATAATTATAGCCAGAAGGGTTAATAATAAGTTAATCATACACATAAATATATACACAAATTATAATTATAATTATAATACACAAATTTTTGCTTCGGTGTTTGAGCCACCGGTTTTACGAGGTCCTGAATATCCAGTTCTGGATGTGGTGTCCATAGGATCCCTGCAGGTCTCGGAGGGAGACGTCCTTCGGGTGCTTAAGGGTCTGGTCACTCGGAAGGGTGTGGGCCCGGATGGTGTCCCGTCAGTGCTCCTCAAAGAATGTTTCTCTAGCCTGGCTTACCCTTTAACGCGTATTTTCAACAAATCGCTTGCTTCTGGACAATTCCCTTCTAAATGGAAATGCTCTTTTGTGACACCAATTCACAAGGGTGGAGATAAGAGCTCTGTGTCCAATTATCGCCCTGTTTGCTCCTTGTCTGCTACGCCGAAGATCCTTGAGAAGCTTGTTGTGATGCACCTATCTGCTGAGTTTTCGTCTTTTTTGCGGTCGAGCAGCACGGATTCTTAAGAGGGCGTTCTACTGTCACACATCTGTTGGAGTTTCAGAAGTTCGTTGTGGATGGGTTTCAGCCAGACTGACGTAGTCTCAACTGACTATGCCAAGGCCTTCGACAAACTCTCCCAGCGCCATCTTCTTTCGTTGCTGGAATCGTTGGGAGTCTTCGGGCCATTTTTGGACTGGATGTCCACTTACCTTGTTGGGCGCCAGCCTATGATCCGAGTTAAGGGCGTTCTATCGTCTCCCTTCACCGCTTCTTCTGGTATCCCCCAAGGGAGTCATATTGGCCCCCTGTGCTTCCTGCTCATGATTAACAGTGTGGTCAACTGATTCACACCGGAGATCCACTGCTTGTTGTTTGCGGACGATCTTAAGTTGTTTTCTCGTGTGGTTTCTCCGCTGGACTGTGCTGCCTTGCAGTCGGCAGTCGTACGTCTTGAGAGTTGGTGCTCTGATAATAACTTATTTCTAAACCCATCCAAATGCCATGTGATTACTTTCCATCGTTCGACGCAGCCCATTGAGTTCAACTATGTCCTCGAGGGTGGCCGGCTTCGGAGACTCACGGAGATGATTGATTTGGGAGTGCTTGGCGACGAGCGATTAAATTTTTCGAAACACATTGAGGACCTGGCGAGCAGGGCTATGCGGGTCCTGGGCTTTGTGAAGCGTAACACCAGAGAGTTCACAAGTGTTAGTGCCATAGTACTGCTTTACAAGGCCCTGGTGCTTCCAATCTTGGAACCTGTTTGGTCACCCAGTTACGCCGTTCATCAGTATACCCTAGAAAGAGTGCAACATAAGTTTCTTCGCTATATTGCTTTCAAGTTGGGCATTCCTTCCGACGAAGTGTGTTACAGCACTCTCCTCGATACTTGTGGCATGTTGCCTCTGGAGAGGCGTCGTACAATTGCTGACCTCTCCCTCCTGCATAAGCTGTTAAATAACCGCCTTGACTGCCCGGCCTTGCTTTCGATGATCAGCCTCCAAGTTCCTCGTCTGTCAGCACGCTCTTCTCTCCTTTTCTAAATCCCTTTTTCATCAACAAATTATGTGAAGAATAGCCCGTTGCAGCGATTGCCTCGCTCCGCTATTTTGCTGATTAATTTAAACCCTGAATTTGACTTTTTTCATCACTCCCTTGTTTCTCTCAAAAAGTTATTGGCTTCCTCACCGTTCTACTTTACCTAAGTTTACCAACCATAGCCAGTGTTCTGCATAATTAAGTATTTGTAATTGGTACTCCACTTGTTATTATTTTGTCTTCTTCATATTTTCTTCATTTTTGTGCTTCAGTCGTCAGAGTTTTCAACTTTCATTTTTTATTTTTTTCTCTTTGTTCTTCCTGTGAATGTCCATTGATTTTTTGTTTGTACGAGTGTAATTGGGCTTGCCCGTAAATAAATAAATAAATAAATAAATAAATAAATAATATATATGTACTATAGGTAAGCATATTCATCAGTAGGTAGTAGTAGAATCACTGTTTGGATAAGACTGAAAATTCGGTAATGCCACTTAGATTGTGAGGACCTTCCTTGTAATGTAATGTCCTATTGTAGGGAAGTGCTACCTACAGAGGAAGAGGGTGAAAGAAAACTAAGCATACCAGACGAGAAGAACACAAGACGGATGAAGAAATTTGTAGTTCGCCAGGTTATTGTAGCTATAAGTCAGCTGATTTAACGCAATCAGCACATAAACGACACCACGTGACGCTCATCTGGATATATTGCAATATTAGAGTGTCACATTTTGTTGCTAAACTGGTTTTTGTATTAAAACTCCAGGTGAGTACCCTGGGAATTGCAAAAATAGAGTTACATATTTTGGTGGTTAACTAGTTATTGAATTTCTGTTACTGGTGGTTACCTAGAATATGCAAAACTAGTGAGATGAATCTGGCGGTTAATTGATTTTTGCAAAATGAAATTCCCGATTAGGGCGACAGATCCACTCCAGATCGATAGATCTTGACAAGCTGAATCCATCCATAATAAGGAAAAAATTTCTAGGTTTTTGTCGCTTACCTGATAACCTATATAGCGTCCCGCCCGCCAAGAAAACCGAAAAACTCGAAGGGACCAAGGAAAACTGTTTACACGACCGAACAAGTAGGGGTTTCCCCTCCGTAACTCAGCTCCGTGGGGGTCTCCGGTGTTGATATTTCGTACACTCATTCTCGAGTGACCCCTGAGGATGTGTAACAAATGTCAACCCTCGGGATCATCAGGTGCCTGAGTTATAGAAGTATGAAAATCGCAATTTTTCAAGTTTTTCTACTTCTTTTTCTTATACACCCCCTAAGGAGGGGGGGGGGGAGTATTTAGGAGTTGGTTAGAGAGGGTTTTTTATTTTTATTTTTTATTTTTATTGACTGACACGGGCAAAGCCCAAATTACAAGGTAGAAAAAAGAGAAGAAGATAACATAATTTATAATAAACTTAGGTAGTACCTACTTGATAAGAAAAAAACAGAAACTGAATGAAACGAATGGTGAGAAAAAACTAGCTAAAAGGAAGAGACATACTTAAAATAATTGATACACAACATGGATACTGAAGGTAACTTATTAAAGACTACACGCATGCCTTGATCCGATTTGCAGACCAGCTGAAAAGATCCAGCTCTGGATTTAGATTCTGAAGGGAGTTAACTAGGCGGGGGAGGCGGGAAAGTGGGCTGTGATATAGATAGTTTGTCGGGTTGAAGGGAACGTGGAAGGGGGGTGATGAGCGAGTGTACTCGAGGGGTGGCCACTGAGGCGTACTCGAGAACCGGGAGAACTAATGCTTTGTAAAGCTGTACAACAGCCGGTACACTGGTGAAGTCACGCGTATGGCGTTTCAAGAACCCCAGAGCCCTCATTGCCTTGTTGGTGACCGTATCGATGTGAGGGGAAAATGTGAGCTTTGGGTCCAGGAGGACACCAAGATCCCGGGTCATACCCACTCTCGGGATGGCACTACCATCAAGATGGTACGAAAAGTTCAAACGCTCACCTCCACGGACCAAAGAGAGTACCGAGCACTTGCTGGGGTTCAAAGACATGCAGTTGGCCGAACACCACCCACACAACCTGTCCAAACCCGTCTGCTACGCTGGCAGTCATAAGTGTCGCGGACTTGGGTGAATATCTTTAGGTCATCGGCAAATAAGAGAAACCTTACCCCCTCAAACAACTCACACACCCCATTAATAAGAACCAGGAAAATTAAAGGCCCTATATGAGAGCCCTGGGGAACCCCAGAACTGGCAGAAAAAGGCTTCGATTGGTAGCTCCTCAGACGGACAATCAACTGCCTATCCCTCAGATAACTAGACAGCCATCCCAAAAACGACCCACGCATTCCAAGTGACTCGAGGAGCGCCAACACGTGACAATGCGACAACTTATCAAAAGCCTTACTAAAGTCAGTCGATATAACATCAACCTGCACCCGCTGCGCAAACCCCCTCATAACATACTCCTGAAACTCCAAAAGGTTAGTAACAGTTGACCTTGACCTGACAAAGCCGTGCTGCTCAGGTAGGATGTAACGAGATATGTCAGGATATATCTGAGCCATAACAAGCTTCTCAAGGGTTTTGGGAATGGACGAAATGGTACATATGGGACGATAATGGTCGATTCGGGACCTATCCCCTGATTTGTGAATTGGTGTCACAAATGAGCGCTTCCATTCGGGTGGTACTACACCAGACTCTAGAGAGCAGTTAAACAAGTTGACAAGAGGGGTGGAGAGTGACGAGTGACACATCTTCAACAAAATGGGAGGAACGCCATCCGGGCCCAAACCCTTACTAATATCCAACATAGAGAGCTCACGTGAGACGTCGTCAACCGATATATGCAGAGAGCCTATGGATAAAACATCCTGAATTGGGTAAGACGGCACTTTTGAGGCAGGTGGATCAAAGACTGAGGAAAAATGGGAGGCAAATAGTTCAGCAACCCCTTCCGGGTCAGAAACTGAAATTGCATCGAGATGCATAACAGTTGGGAGATCATTTTTACCTTCAGTGTAATTGATATGGTTCCAAAATGACTTGATATTAAGAGTAAGGGAGTTTTGAATTGAGTCAATGTATGATTTATAAAGAGCACTAGACATATGATTGCACCTTGCTCTGAGGTCTGAAAAAATTGTATATGCGACCAATCCTCCAGATGCCTTATAACGTGCGTGAGCAATATTTTTGGAGCGGATCAAATTTATTAAAGCATTATTGAACCATTTAGGATATGAGTAATTAACTTATTTGGTTTTGGGAACATATAGATCAATAGCCTTACTTAGGATTGTATAAAACATTTTGACTGCTGATTCAATAGGCAAGGACAGGCACTCATCCCAGTCGAACGATGCGAAGAACAAGTTCATCCTCCCGTAATCTCCCCTCCTGAAGTTAAAGGCGAAGCGGTGTGCCGGCCTAGAGATCCCCGCTGAGAGTGAGCAAGAAACCAATATATCAATTGGTGGGTGGGCTGGATCAATATCAACAATAGGCACAGCCAGATTTACAACAGTGTGATCGATATTAGTCAGAAGTAAATCCAAGACATTCCCAGATGCGTTTGGTAAATAGTTCAACTGCGTTAGGTTCATAAGAGCGAGAGATTCATGAATGATTCTGCCTCTAGCACTGAGACTGCGATCCACAGACATATCGTTCCACTCGTCCCATCCCACACCCGGAACATTGTAATCACCCATCTGTAGAAGCCGGAAATCCGGGAAAGCTGAGACGACATCATCAATGGCATTGAAGTGTTCCTCGCACAAGGAGACAGGCTGGTAGTCGGGGAGGTATACACACCCCACGATAAGTTTGAAATCTGGGATCACAACAAAGGTATGCTCAACTGTGTCGGGACAGGCCCATCTAAATGATCTGATTCCACTTGAGACCGCGACCAGAACACCCCCACCAGCTGATTTAACAGGATTGTTAGAGGTCGACCGGTCTGTACGATATATTTGGTAATTTAACAAAAACAATTCCTGTGATGCGACATTCTCCGAAAGCCAAGTTTCGGAAAAAAGAAGAATATCATAGGAAAGGAAAGCATTTTGATGACGCAGGGTTGATAACTTCGTATTCAGGCCTCGTACATTCTGGTAGTAAATAGCTAGGGTTTTTGGCTCGGTTTCCCGCCTCCCTGAAAAGGGGATCCATTCGTCGAAACTATGGTTGGGATCCCCGCGATGAACTTTATAGTAATATCCTTTTCACCACCTTCCACACGCTGCTTAAGTTGTGCACGGAGATCGGCCAAGTATTTGCGTTGTGCAGGAGTGCGGTCGGCAGAAGCTGAAAGTAGTGGGGATGTGGCGGCACGGTTTTTGGCCAGTGCACTGGTGGCAACCGACGAATCCTCAAAGATGACCTTTAATGAGCGTGTTTTATCATTAACGTGAGTACCTAGTCGGGACATACGGAATTTAAGGTCAGCGAATTCAGGTGAAAGTTGGAGTAGGGACGCCTTCAACCTCACCACATCATCCTCCAGAGCCTGTAAAGAGTCGCCAAGAGTGGACTCCGGGAAATTGAAAACTACTATGTTTTGCGACCTCCTTCGACGATCCTCCATCTCAGCAACAGCCTTCTCAATATCTAGACCAGAAGAACCGGCCCCAACTGATGAACTTGCATTATGGAGGGACTTCTCGAGGGAAGCAACACGCTGAACAAGCTTTTCATTTTTAATGCTATCCAGGTCAGTTTTTATCTCGTCGACGCGGCCAGCGAGTGCATCGTACTTAGCACACGAATCAATCTTAGTATCTATATTACTCATCATGGCTAAAAGTTCCTGCTTGGAAGTCGACATATCATTTCTCATCGCTACCATAAGGGCAGTCAGCGTATCCCTCTCCGTAGTTTGCAACGAGCCGCCGGTACTATCAGACGATTGGGCTAGACGGGGCCTGCAGAACATACATTTCCAAGTAGCAGTCGCTGCCTGTCTCATCTTTCGAAAACTTAATTCACTCATGCCACCACAGCCGAAATGGAAGGATTTCGAACAAGTAGAACACTTCAAAGTATCCTCCGCCAGAAGTGGATCTTGGCACAGCTCATTTTTTTTTAAATTTTAGTTTAATAGCAGGCGATAACTCTGTTGGTAGGCTATAACGCTACACCCCGGGACTTTGCGGGTTAGTATGATAAAAGCACGCCTGTGTGGCAGACGGTCAAGTTTGCAATAAGTTTGCCTGCCGGAACAAGATCTGCCTAGAAGCGAAACGAACGTCAGGCCGAGGAGGGGCATCGGTAGAGAAGGGGACTTATTATCTTAACTCACGATCTCCATGCGACTCCTCCGCAGCTGTTAATCAGGTTTGGTACCGTCAGGAATTCAGTCACCGTGGGCCCAATACCTAATAGAAAACGATCGTGAATGCGGCAAATGAAACTCGCGAAACAGGGTGATTGGTATGCAAAAAATTGCCAAAACCGATGCAGGAGAACACAGACACTAGTGCGAAGAACAGAGAGCTATTATAGACGTTGTTGCCGACCGAACGACTAGACTGAGACTCCCGGGTTTCAAGAGATGACATTTTACAGACACAGTCGTCATGCTCCAAGGAAGTGCCCTTTTTCCCCCTCCCCCCACACCATGTTGAAAATTTTTAGTGAGTAGGTACCTACTGAGACATTTTTCTAGGTAGGTACTGGGAAAAAATGGATAGGTACAAAGTACGTACTGGGTATGACTACTGAGTAGGTACTAAGGAGGTGGAGTACTGAGTAGGTACTATGTAAGTGGAGTAGGACTGAGTAGGTACTAAGTAGGTATTACTGAGTAGATACTAAGTAGGAGGAGTACGAAGTAGGTAGTACTGCGTAGGTAGTGATGCCTAGGTAGTGATGCGTAAATAACTCCGTTTTTCTTCAAAATCTCGTTGTTCAGTTTAGGCTTTGATTTAGATACATTAAAATTCTAAATTATCGAAGTTTGACTTGTTATACCACTTATTAGTCGGCATCCATCAGATAACGTGACATATCATGGAGACCAACTCCATGAAATGAGTTGACCTCTTTTATCATATATGCAATCTACAAAATTATACTATGTTGAGGAACTCGCAGGTTAATCCAGTTTTAAATTAAAACTCCTGATGCGTTTTTGCGAGGAGACTGTAGACGCCCAACTCAAGGACCAGCAATGAGAAGAGCGTTACATATTAGAGTAACAGCGCGGATGCCAGAATAATTGAAAAGAGGAAAAGGGTAACGAAACGTGCTACAAGTACGAACAGGAACACGTTAAGAGAGATTACTGCAACTTTCAAGTAGATTTCAGAAAAATCCGCTCAAATATTAAAGAGACCGGTTGACACCACTCTTTCCATGTATTTCATCATTGATTCAACTCCCACTGTGAGCTCACTTGATGAATATCCTCAGTGCTGAACTCTCGACTAGCTCAACTGGGTTAAATAATAAATTATCCCACGCGCAACGCAATCTAAACCTCTGATCTTCCTAATTCCAGGCACACCCTCTCGCTCGGCTTGCGCTGCAATTTCTAGAAGAAAAAAAGGGGAGTTGGGCGATTTATTGCCGTTCTCTGTAAGGGTCTTGGTGAACTGTTTATAGGATGGTTCGTCGAACAATCACTTCACTCTCGTGCTCTCAACATTTCAGTTCAGCATTTTCAAGCAGTTGAACTTTTTTCAAGCTAAATTATTTTCCCCCTGAACTAAATTAAACTTCTTCCCTTTCTCTTGACCAATTTAACTTTTTTTAACGATATTAACATCGTCTAAAAAAAATCGTCAGACAGGGATGGTAAATCATCAGTAATTTTACTTTTTATATTAGTTCTGAAGCGTCGGTAGACTGTTGACATTTATGTTCACACCACCACACAGACATCACCGACATTTTACTATTCATTTCATGCATCCTCTTAATTCAAATCGTTCAAAAGAGTATCTCGGTGATTCCTAAACTACGGGCAATTTCCAGGTTCCAAAATGTGGAAATTTTAAGGTTGGATAATTCCGCTGATTTTTTTTTTTACTCTGTTGTTGGGTCGTCCTTGATGTTTTTGAGATGCACAGCTATTCATGAACCACCAGCCCCCTACCCTGTAATTCAACTCTGAAATTAGATAGCCATGGCAATGACAACGTCCATGAATTTTCATGCTATTTTAATGATCATGACAATGGCATCAGCTCATGACAAAGACAATATTTTTGTAATCACTGTCTGGATATTCTTGTGTAAAAAGGATAAAATAAAATAAATTTTGTCAGAGTTGCGCAACACGACAGTTTTTAATAAAAATATGTATCAAAAACCTCAATACAAAATGCAGCGAATTTTTATAAAAGTGAACTTTGAGTAACAACTGAGCATAAAATAAGAGAAAAATGTTCATAAAACCTGTTTGAGAAAAGTATAGATCACGTGTATAAAGAAATGAACTTGAACTTGAACTTGAATGAACTTGAAGGATGTCTTTCAAACAGCATTAATTACTTTCTTCTGAAGGTGAGACAGAAAAATGTTAAGGATGAAAAACAAACTGAGATTAGTGAAATCATTTACTAGCTTCACAGAATAAATCTTTGAACTCTACATTTCTGCACCCTACCATCAAAAAGATCTTCAAAAAAATAAACGTAAGCTAGTAGTATCGCATATCACGATAAAAGGAATGGCAAAACGTTAAAATTCAGTTTTCAGTAAGTTTTTATGGCAGAAATCGAAGTTGGGGGTTGAATTTTGTGGTCAGGGCGGCACTCTCAACTTGCTGGCGATTAGGTGGATCTGGCCAGCTGAATCTCCCATTTTTGTTGGATTCAGGAAGTTCAAGGTTGTTAAAAAAAATGTTTCCACTATTCCTGTAATATATCAAAGGTGTTAAAATTTAACCCAATATTAGTTATTGGGTCATCATTTCTTCCTTGTTGTTAATGAAAAACGAAAGATTAAAGGAAGCAGATGTTTGCGTTGGTTCTCTGAATCGAAATGGGAAGTTTTCACAATTGAAATATGTATTAGATTCAGAGGCAAAAATTCGGATTATGTTACTCCTACTTTTGAAAGTTCTTGCCAAATGAGATAGATAAACTACAGTGACAAGTACTGCTCTGTGGGAAGGGCATGGTGTTATATGTAGTAAAGCAGAAATACCTACTAGAAATACCTAGGAAAACCTACTAACCTCCTTTCATCTGTTCCTCAGTGGATGACCATAGTTGACTGACTAGAAATGTTGTTTGAACCATGTGACCTTGCTCTTCAGGGCAGCCACTACTCAATACACCTGGCAGACCCCACAAACTTCCAAGTTTTACGACCAAAAAGCTCCCCTACTTGAGCCATGACAATGACCCTAGACCCTTGTTTCAAGTATAAAATATGTTTCAATTCTTCAACAATCTTTAAAAGCAAATTGCAATCACTGACTAAGCGCTCTTCAGATACTGCTGAATGAGCAGGTATTTTATTTATTTTTTGGTCTGTTCCTTCTGAATGAGCGAAAAATTAACTTGACGTAAGAAACATCTAGTTAGTTTGGGTGCATACCACAAGTGCCAATCTCTTTATAAAAAGGTACGCAAGCGCCAATCCCCTCGAAAACAATTTTGACAGAAGCGCCAGGTTGGATGACATAAGCGCCAGGGAACATAAGCGCCAACCCCGTTGAAAAAGGCTTGGATGAAGAAGATATAAGCTAAAAAATTTCTCTACGTTCCACATTTTATTTACAGTATCATTTAAGAAAAACTCATTCTCAACAGTACTAATAAATAAAAGAAGGTAGGTAGTTAATAATTTAACATTTTTCTCTTGTTAAATTTTGGTAGCCTGCTTCAACAGCCCAACACACATGACATACTCCAGTCGATCGATTTTGAGTCGCACAACTTTTCCCAGAGGGAAAAAAGAGTATTATCGCGACGATGTTGATTCGAGCGAGGTTTCACTCCTTCAGAACCGTCATGCATTTCAATGTACGCTTCGGCCTGCAGCTTGACTAGCACGTCCACCACCAAATCTACCGTCTGATGAGGTGAGCTGAATTGGTCCTTGAGGTGACGGTGAAAAGACACGGCACCATTCGTTGTCTTTGGTCTTGAAGGATTCGGGGGTTCAGCCCATGAGGTCGGTGGGAAGCGGCTGCGAGGGCCGGTGTACGTATTAGCGAGACATTCAATGAAGTCGCCCAATCTCTCGTCGTTAGGGACGGAGGCAATGACGTCTAGGTATGCATCTTCGACCTCAAGCATACGGTAAACTTTGGTTTGGAACAGTTTGAGAAATTTTGCGATTTGGGTTTGGGGCGTGGAACTGCAGTCTTTCATCAGACCGAGCTGTTGTATTTTTCTGTAGAGAGCTTGTCCGAAATGAAAATTACAGCATGCTACGGAAGAGGTTTGGGAACACATGGCGAAATCCCTCATGCGCTGTGAGTTCAAAATCAAGCGCGATCATAGACCGCAGGAATACAAAGCCTTGCGATGCACATAATTGAATAAGAAACCCCCGCATCAGAGAATAGCACTCTGTGATTTTTGAGGGCAAGAAGCAAAATGCTAATTTGATGTAGCAGAGTTTTCCTCGCGCATGAATCGTACACCCCTTGTTCGGCAAATGGAGTATCAACTTGGTTGATCCTAATTATTCGACTCGATTGAGTAATAATCTGCTGATTCACTGGCACAGAAAGAAGAGGAGGTAAAGATGAAGATTTGAAATTTTCGGACTGTGTTATTAACAACTGCAACTGCATAGGCAACATGCATTCAACTCCCTACCTATGGCATGCCGTGAAAAAAACATCAAGGTAGGTAGATTATGGGTAAATGTCACGGATTTTAGTAAGAAATATTTTCAATAGATGGCTGCACCGTCGGGGGCAATCCAATATTCGGTTTATCTCTTGAACGGGTCAACCGATTTTCAATCTGTAAAAGGTTCTGTAATCGTTATAAACAACCACAAGTGCGGACATTCAGTTTCGAATTTTAAAATTTTTTTTCATGGAGTTCCCAAAATTATTTTACTCAATTTCAATTTTTTGGAAAAAATCAACTAGTAATTTCGTAGCAAAAGAATTGAAGAATCCAAATCCGTTTTCAGATTGGAAATCGGATCATTAGATCGAACGGCATCTGGGAAAATCACTATAACAATAGGGGCCTATTGTTAGCCCTCTAATCCTCTGGGGGAGCTCCACCCCTAGGCTGGTGCGTCGTTGACTTTCTTCTTCCACCTGGTGAGAGTCTGCCAGGGTTCCTGGGGAAGTTTTCTAGAACCAGGGGTCTGGGGAGTTGGTGGATATCCAGGTTCATTATATCTAATAGTTGGACTTTTTTAACAAGGTAAACCGAATTTATGATCTAATGCCGTCGAATTATTCTCAGCAGTATTGGTAATACGCTGGCCGACAGACCGGAAGTATAGGAAGCTATCAGAGGAGAAATATGAGATTGATGTCAGTTATTTATTTTCGTTATGCTTATTGTCATTTTACCTCCCCCCCCCCCCCCCCCCCACCACACACACAAAGGGTTTTTGGTTTATTCTTGTTATTTTCATTATAGTTTTCGTTGCTATGATTTAATCTCTTCTTGTTATTGCTGTTACGATTATTGAACATTTTTATTGTTATTATCGTTATTGCATGCATTTTTTTATTGTTATTGACATTCGTAAAACGTGTAACTTGTTATCGTTATTTTTTTTTCGTTATTGTTGTCGAAGTTTTTAAAACATCTAAAAAATTTTATTCTTGCTACCTTTTTTTGTTCATACTGTCTTCCAAAATCTTTTTTTAATTAAAGAAAAAACGCTGCAAATTATTATATAACGGTTTATTATTTACCTGTATAGATGCCCCTTCTTCATAGATCACTGTTTTCTGTGGTCCATACCTACCCTCGAGCTCCCCCCAGGAAAGCACTAAAGCGAGTAGTGGCGAGTACTGGAGCCGGCCCGGGAATTATAGTTTCATACAAATGCGCGGGATTCAATAATTCAATCATTAATATTATTTGTTGTTATTCATGAAGCGTAGCGTTTGCTAAAGTTGCAAAAGAAATGAAATAATATCACAGAACAACCAGCTCGACTTCATACAGCCATCCTTGATTATAATCAGGTATTCCCCAGCAATGATATCTGGGCTGGATTTCTTCGTCAGTTTTTCGTTACCTGTGTTCAAGAGTAACAACAATCTTAAAACTGAGAACAACCCTCAAAACGGCAATGGAAAATAACGGCCGTCAAATCCAGCAGGATATTTGTCGCCAAGACTTCGAAATGACGGCCCGGTGGCGGTAAGCAATCTGTAGGCGTCTGAACGTTGAACCATTTTTACCAATTTTTGTCCCTTATAAACTTGACAAACGTGTGAAATTTGACCCATTCTGTTTTCGCGAATCACCATCCCACACAATTTCAGGTGAAATAATATTAGATTTAGCCCATAATACGAACTTTTGACCCCCCCATCAAAATTTAACCCATATTTTGTACGAAAAACAATATTGAAACGTTATTTTTCCGTCTTTACTCACCCTTCCATACAACTTAAAGTGATTTTATATAAATTGTTCGCAATTTTAGCCGTTTTTACCCAAAAACTCAAATTAGACTGACCCCCTTAGAATTTTTAAATGTGCTCGTCTTCTAACTCATCCATCTGTTTGGCAGAAAGAACATTGTATGATCGGGAACGAAAAACACCATCCAAATTCACTGAGCGAATTTAATTGCACATGAACGATCGATTATTACAACTTTCAGAACGATAAAAACTTTCTTATAACTCTCACTTTTGCTGGTTCTACGCCATCTTCCCGTTCGAGAGGTACTCAGGTTTGCAATAAAAAGGGAGCTACATGAACATGCATTATTTTGCAACTCTGGCCCGTCGGATCGAAATTGCACCGCCTATGGCTGACTTGATGCTTGATGCAATTTAATAATATAAGTACAATTACATTCGTTCGTTCTAAGACCTAAAAGAACCTCATGTTCTGATCGACCCCGCTAGCCGCAGCTAGCGCTCGAGCGGACACTAGACGCACTACTTCGGGCGTATATGTACCTACGTCCGAACATCCTCCCCCCCCCCCCCCCCCAATGACGCCCGTCATTCGGACTGCTCCTTGGGCATGGGCATGGGGCAAAGCTTGACCAATGGACGTGTCAGCTCTCCATTGGTGGACCTAACTTTGGCTACCCGAACAATACCATCAGAACCAGCGTGAAGATCGGTAATCACGCCCATGGGCCAAGAGAGCGGTGGACGGTTGTCGTCCATGATCAAAACTACATCTCCTAAAACAGGGGGTCGGTCAGGAGTATTCCATTTGGCCCGTGCCTGCAGATCAAGCAGGTACTCCTTACTCCACTTCTTCCAGAAGCCCTTTACGGTCTGGTTCACAAACCGCCATTTGGGAATAAGGCGCGAGCTGGAGTCCAGGCAGCCTTCAGATTCCGTGAGAGCAGTAAGTGGTATTTGAATCAAGAAGTGACCTGGTGTAAGAACGAGAATATCATCCGGTGAGGCGGATTGGAACACAAGAGGCCGGCTATTAAGGATGGCCTCGACCTTAGCCACTATAGTGCTGAATGTTTGGAAATTGACCGTATGATCGCGCAAATTCACCCTAATAAGTCGCTTTGCTGACTTGACCGCAGCTTCCCATAACCCCCCAAAATGAGGAGCCCTTGGTGGTATGAACTTCCAGCTCACCCCCCTAGCAGCCAAACGTTCGGCAAGCGTGATCGATGCGCCTGTCTCCAGTGCAATCCTAATGTCCCTAAGGAGGTTGGCTGCCCCCAAAAAATTGCGACCGTTGTCCGACCAAATGACGGAGGGCACCCCTCTTCGAGCGATAAATCTTTCCAGGCACTGCAGAAAACTGTCGGTGCTCAGATCCATAACTACTTCTAAGTGCACCGCCTTGGTGGCAAAGCAAAAAAACACGGCCAAGTACATTTCTACTTTTCGTGCCCCACGGAGACCACTTACTGAGACCGAAAATGGGCCGGCGTAATCAATGACCTGATCGAATGTGAACGTTCCCTGAACCCGCCCTGATGGGAGCTGACCCATTTCTGGTTGAAAGGCTATGGGCTTGATCGAAAAGCAGCGGGTGCATTTGGCAAGAGTTCTAGCGACCGCATTCCGACCATCTATAATCCAGAACTTCGTACGCAGGTGAGCTAGGGTCGCCCTCGGACCGACATGCAAACAGCTCTCATGAGCCTGACGAATGATAAGTTGGGTGAGCGGATCCTTGGCTGGTAAAAGTGCTGGATGCCTAGTCTCGAATGCGCTACTGCTATGCTCCAAACGGCCCCCCACTCTAATGATGCCTTCTTGTGATCGAAATATAGCGAGTTGTCTCATGAGCTTGGTACGGGGAGTGGAACGGTCTAAGGCGGAATGAATATCCTGAAAGTGCCGACTTTGTGCGCGTTGTACTAAAACTAGATCAGCTGCCCGCAGCTCTTCAGTTGCCAATGGTTCGACCGGAACTCTCCGAACTGTGGTAAACCTAACTCTTCGACCGCGGGAGTTTCGTGCCAAACGTAAGATCCAGGCAACCACTCTTCTCAGCCGACCGAATGAGCTGAATTTTTTCTCCAGATCGTCAGTCGTCTCCAGAGCGGTGGCATGCGACCTGACCGTTCTGATCTCCTCAGCCACACTCGTTTGACTGAGGTTGGGCCTAATTCTGCGAATAGGCCACAAGGACCGGTCTGAGCGCAACCAATGAGGACCATTCCACCAAAGCTCATTCTGAATCAGTTTATTGGGCAGGGCTCCCCTAGATGCTATATCGGCGGGGTTGTCCTGCGTCTGAACGTGGAACCAAAGCTCCTGAGGCAAACGAGAGAGAGTCTTGGCTACACCGTTTCCCACAAATACCTTCCATAATGGCGCTGGGTCGGCTGTGAGCCAGGACAGAACGATTGTGCTATCAGAGCACGCAACCAATTGAGCATCAGCAAATTGTGGCCGAATCTTGTTCATGGTCTTTCCTAGCAATTCGGCAGCGAGTAGTTCTAGCCTAGGTATTGAAACCTGCTTTATGGGGGCAATTCGAGCTCTAGCGGTGACTAGCCGGGTCACAAATGAACCTTCTTGTGCGCAAACATGATAGACCAAAGCTGCGTATGCTTTTTCAGAGGCGTCCGCAAATCCGACTAGCCACTGAATGGGACTAGACACCTGAACGTGGCAGGGAATCTTCAGCTCTGTGAGCGTATCGATGGATCTAGCGATGTTCGACCAATCAGCAACTAAGGAGAGGGGAAGTGGATCGTCCCAGTCAAAACGTGCATGGCAAACCTCACGCTGGATCATTCGAGCGAAAACCGAAACCGGCATGACCCAGCCCGCGGGGTCATAAATTCTACCGACCTCACTAGCCAACTCCCTCTTGGTTCGAACTACCGGCGTAGTTGGTACTTTGAAGAAGAACGTATCAGTACGAGGGTCCCAGGCCACTCCTAACATTCTAAGGGGCGTGCCTTCTGTGGGATCCAAGTCCACTGTTTCGCCCGATATTAGGCAATGATCTTGGGGAATACCCTGAAGCAGATCGGGGTGATTAGCGGCCCACTTCCGCATCTCAAAACCCGCGGAGCCTACCAGAGCAATAAGTTTGTCCCTAACCTCACGCGCCTCTTTGATCGAGGCACCTCCTCCATGAACGTCATCCACATAGGTTTGCTCGAGTAGAACTAGAGAGGCCCTGGGGTGGTCCTTGGCCTGAGTCTCTGCCAAATGTTTCAAGGTCCGGTTCGCCAGGAACGGAGCTGGAGCTGTACCATAAGTGACTGTACAGAGCGCAAAATCCTGAACAGGGTCATCCGGTGAATCTCTCCAAACAATACGGAGAAGATCTTGATCCTCTCTAGGATGTAAGATTTGGCGGAACATTTGTTTAAGATCGCCAATGAACACATAGGGGAATGAGCGGAATCGGAGGAGAATATCGCAAATGTCCGGTTGTAACTTCGGACCCACGTGTAAGATTTCGTTCAGTGATCGACCATTTGCCGTCCGCTGGGATGCATTAAAGACTACACGGATCTTATCTGCTGGATCCCCTAGACGACGAACCGCATGATGAGGCATATAGCGAGACCTGGCACCGGGGGATCGACAGGTCTCATGTGACCCTGAGTGGCATACTCATGCATGAACTTTTTATACGGTGGAACAAGATCAGGATTTCGCCTAAATTTACATTCCTATCGATAAAGTTGCCGTAGTGCTATTGATCGAGAATGACCTAGCGAATTTCGATCCTGTGCAAGGAGTAATGGAACGGTGTACCTACCTGAACCGTCCCTGCGTACCTGATCTAAGAAAATATTCTCAGCCTCCCGCTCAGCAGGTGTCCAAGGCTCCACCTCCTCAACTGACTCAATCTCGAACATTCGCTTTAGCAGAACGTCCGTTTCGTGAACGGAACTCTGAACCTGTATGGGTGCAGAACTCAGGGATCCAAAATTCACCTTATCAGGTACTACCCCCCTTAAAACCAAGCTGAACAATGGTGGACTGACTGATGAGAACTCCACTGGGGGCACTACGGAGAATAAATTGCGTACCGGATCTAACAGAGCACCCTTGGAGTGAAAAATTGGAACTCCTGAACGAGGGGGAGGAGAGCGACGTTCCTTAGGTGGAGCAGGGGCCTCCCCTGAACGTTCTCCCTTTCGTACACTGCCTCCACCAGAGGTTTGTCGGAATGTTCTAATAATGTCCTGAATGGCCCACTTACGATATTCAGCTGATCGAACGTCCTTCCATGCCGGCTGCGCTGTACTCACTAGAGCGGGACTGGAACTAGCGCCAATTTCGGGCTTGAAGGGAAAAACTTGACTAGGGGCTTCGGTTGGAATGAACCACTGAAGGTGATTCTTATCCCCGAACTTCACTATCTGTCCCTTCCGCGTTTCAATTCGACCTAGCACCAACCAGCCTACTTCAGAACGTAGTAGCCATGGTGAGTTGCCCACCGGAGGTACGCGTTCCCCTTCTATGAGTTGTATGACCAGATCGGCACTTAGTAAAAGGTCAACTTCACCCCTAGTGTAAAAAGTCGGATCAGCCAACTCAGACCCTAACTCCCAGATATGGGGCCACTGATCGATAGAGAAACTGCTTGACGGGATAGGAGCTGTCACCTCATCCAAGACGAAGGCGGTGACTGGAATGTGCCTACCTGAACGTGTGAACAGTCCGAACGAAGTGAATCCTGGAACAGAGTGTGAATTTCCCCCTACTCCCACTATGCGTCGTTCTGAGGGGAGGACCTCCAATTTGAGCGCTCGACAGAATTTGAGCGTAATTATATTTACCTCAGACCCAGTGTCCAGGAGAGCGCGCCCTACGAGCCCCCTAGTTCTTTCCCTTTTGGACACATGCACGAGTGCAGTAGGTATTAAGCCTCCTGATCGTGGATGCCTAAGACATGATCTAGATAATGAACCTAGCGCCGGAAGAGAACTTCCCGCCACTAGCTGAGCGCCTGAACTAACTTGGTCCCGGAAATTAGTTGCCCTACTACTGAACGCATGAGACTCCGGAAGATTTCTCGCTACGTTAGACGGTCGAGGCTCGTCCTGTGTGCCTGAACTAACACCTACTGGGGAAGGCCGCACGAAACAGGAGGGACTTCTAGGAACTAACTTAGAACTAACCAGCTGAGTAGTGCAATGGGAAGCTCCACTCCTGGGTATATCACTGCAAGGTTTCAACAGAGTGGGGCCCCCTTCCTCAGTGGTCCTAGGTACGAACATGCGCCTACCTAAAGCGGCAGCCGAGCTACTGCCTGAGGACTTAGGATCGAACATCCTACCTGTGGGACCGGATTGGTTATCAGGGTTGATGCAAAGGGCCTTATAAGAACGAACGAATGTATTCTTATCATTTGAACATAATCCCATTACAGCATCCGTCCCCCTGGAGGGACCAGACCGGCCACACCGGACAGAACGGGTCCGCGGATCGGCCGGATCCCATCCAGTGGGGCAGCCTCACTCACTATCGGTGACCGACCTAACTGAACGGGGCAGAGATTCAGCCGCCCTCCGAGGCCCACCTACGCACTCTGCCCTCGGAGAGGGCCGGGGTGCCCATGACCGGCGGCTCCTGTGCCGAGCTAGACGTATTGCGTCCCTGACACTTTCCCCCCTTCAAACTATCGGGCTGGTGAGTAGGGCCCTGAGCACCTCCTGGGGTTACCTCCCTTTCCGAGCGATGAAGCCAGGCGTGATGTTTCCGTCCGCAGCCGCACAGTCGTCGGGAAGGGCAGTCCTGAAGGCTTCCATGACGATGGGAGAAGCAGTTCTCACAGATCTTGTGTGCACGAACGAAGGCCCACTTTTCGTCCACGGGAACATTGTAAAACTTCGGACAGCGATACAAAAAGTGGTGATCCTGACAGAAGTGGCACCGGAGACGAAGGGTATCCTCCTGAGCGCCCAAAGAACGAGGGGTAGGGGAAGATCGTCGGGCCCGCCCTTGAACCGTATCGCCCTTTTCAGCTCGATCGGATGAACTCGGAAGGGTCGGAGGAGTCATCTGCACGATCTTGAGTTCCTTTTCAAGAAAGTCGAGCAGTTTATCATGAGTCGGGACTACATCCTCGCTCACCATCTCCTCGCGATTGAACTTATCGCCCAACGCGGTGTCAATCCGAGCGAAAAGAGCCTCGAAAAGCAGGAACGACGCGAGATTATCCGTCTCCACCTCCTCCATCGAACGAATCCAGGCCCTAGCCGCACTCAGGAACGCTTCCAGCTGCTGCGCGTCGACCTTCTTGATCGCAGGTATGGATTTTCTGTTCGAAAATGAGTGTCGAGCCAGGCGATACCGCCCGGAATTGTTCGCGATCAAGGCACTATAAAGGGCCTGATAGTCCGAACCGTCCGAACGATAGCTAGTGAGGGCCGAGCGAGCTGGACCGCTTAGCTTTTCGACAAGCGCTCGATACTTAATTTTGTTCGGCAAGTGCGGTACATCATGAACCGCCCGATCATACAGACCGCGAAATGCGGCGAATTTGGTGATGTCACCATCATAAGAAGGGACGGTAGGCAACAATACGTTCATGTACTTAACCGCCTCGAACGTGGACCTGTTCTGATCGCCAGCATCTTCCGACACACTTTCCGACAGCCGCGCGGTCAATGTAGGCAGTCCTATGTCCAGTGACACCTGTAGATCGGCTACTTGGGACAAGAGCGATTCACCCACGTCCTCAACAAAATTGGCGGAGTCGATCTGCGACAACAGCCCATCGGCGGTTCTCGTCAACTCGCCCGCACGTGATCGGGCTTCCTCAGACCACTGAGACACCTTCAGTAGCGAATGTCCTTAAATCGCCCATGAACGGAGCGCTTTGTAAAGCGCCTTTTGATCGGGCGTGAAGGTTTTGACCGCATCCTCAGGAACCTCGATTCCTCGAGCGAAGCCGAACGCACCGCTACTCATCGTCGAATGAACGCACGGAACGAACGCGAAATACTGCCAAGTCCTCAGCTATTCCGCCAAGTAATTCCCGGGTTTCGGCACCAAAAAATGTATGATCGGGAACGAAAAACACCATCCAAATTCACTGAGCGAATTTAATTGCACATGAACGATCGATTATTACAACTTTCAGAACGATAAAAACTTTCTTATAACTCTCACTTTTGCTGGTTCTACGCCATCTTCCCGTTCGAGAGGTACTCAGGTTTGCAATAAAAAGGGAGCTACATGAACATGCATTATTTTGCAACTCTGGCCCGTCGGATCGAAATTGCACCGCCTATGGCTGACTTGATGCTTGATGCAATTTAATAATATAAGTACAATTACATTCGTTCGTTCTAAGACCTAAAAGAACCTCATGTTCTGATCGACCCCGCTAGCCGCAGCGAGCGATCGAGAGGACACTAGACGCACTACTTCGGTCGTATACGTACCTACGTCCGAACAAACATTTTGGCGAAATTTGGAACTTCCCAGGTTTTTGACTCATAAAAAATGAACTTAGGGAGCTTAACCTTCGTTACAACCTCAATTCTTCACTCTTCGGTCAAAATCAACTTAATATTCGGTCTTCTCGCCCTAAAAAAACACGGAAAACACCTCACCGCAAGCTCAGTTAACTAAAACCTCAAAAATCCCTCGAAAACCCCTATTTTTACACCCACTTTTCTCCCATAACACCCCTGGGTATCTTCCGATCGGGCTGCAAAGTTTTGGGACACAACTAGGGCCAAAATAGAGCCTTTGTGCAGAAGGAGGAATTTTTTAGACCGAGAATGAAGTAGGTAGTTATGCGTGATACGGCGGACGGCGTTCGGCGTACGTCGGACGGACATTGCATATTGGTTTATTACTCTGTGAATAATACACCTATGTATTCGCTCAGCTAAAAATGTTTGTAACCCCCCCTCAAACTTTTTTCTTTTACGTTTCAAGGTGCATAGATTCCAAAAATTCAATGTCCGTCCGCCGTCAACCGTACGCAGTATACCGTACGCTGTATGCCGTCCGCCGTATCACGTGTACCGGCTTCATTTTTGGTCTAAAAAAGTCGTTCTTTCGCACACATGCTCCATTCGGGCCCTAGTTGTGTCCCGAAACTTTTCAGCCCGATCGTAATATACCCAGGGGTGTTATGGGTGAAAATAGGTATTTTTTGTGTTCTTTGACATGCTAGTGACAGGAGCTTTTGAGGTATCGTTTTCCATGTTTTTGGGGACGAGAAGACCGAATATGAAGTCGATTTTGACCAAAGACTGGAAAGTTGAGGTTCTACCAAATTTTCAGCCCCCAAAATTGACTTTTTATGAGTCAAAAACCTGGGAAATCGTCTGAAATCAACATAAATTTGTATAATAACACTAAAAAAACGCTGCAAAGTCCTTGTCACATGGGTTTATTATTCTATTGGACATACCTACAGAAATATTGGCTGTTCATTTATTGTTTCTTTCATGCGTAATAATCAAAATAGCTATTTCTGATGGTTTCCATTAATTTTGGCCCCTAAAACACAAATTAGGTAGGCCTTTTAGGTAGGGGGGGGGGGGTGGGCCTTTTTTTTTAAAATAACTATCTTTGATCACTGTTAGTGCCATTTAATCGTCTTGATCCACGTGTTGACACTTTTCCTAGTGTAATTATACAAATTGATGGTGATTTCAGTCGATTTTCCAGGTTTTTGACTCATAAAAAAATCTGTTTTGGGAGCTGAACATTTGGTAGAACTCAATTTCCCACTATTTGGTCAAAATCGACTTCACATTCGGTCTTCTCGTCCCCAAAAACATGGAAAACGATATCTCAGAAGCTCATGTTACTAAACCTGTTGCTAAAACGCAAAAAGTACCTATTTTTACATACATTTTCACTCATAACACCCCTGGGTATATTCCGATCGGGCTGAAAAGTTTCGGGACACAACTAGGGCCCAAATGGAGCATGTGTGCGAAAGATCGAATTTTTTAGACCGAAAATGAAGCCTGTACACGTGATACGGCGTAGGGCGGACGGCGTACGGCGGACGGACATGCATTTGCATTTTTGGAATCAACGCACCTTGAAACGAAAAAGAAAAAAAGTTTGAGGGGGTGTTATAAAAATTTTTTGCTGAGCAACAACATACACATACATAGCACATACAACATACATAAGTGTATTATTCACAGAATAATAAACCAAAAGTCCATCAAGAAGATTAAATGGCACTCCCAATGATCAAAGATAATTTGAAAAAAAAAGGAAGCGTAAAAATCAAGTCAAAATGTGTATAAAAATAGGTACCTACTTATTTTGTATGTTTCAGTTACATGAGGTTTTGAGGTATCGTTTTTCATGTTTTTCTGGGACGATAAGACCGAAGATGAAATCGGTGTTGACCAAAGAGTGGAAAGCAGACGTTCTACCAAACGTTCAGCTCTCAAAATTGATTTTGTTATGAGTCAGAACCTGGGAAATCGTCTGAAATCGGCATCAATTTGTATAATAACACTTGGTGGGGAGGAACCCGTAATGTTATGATTGCGTAGTTACAAGAGAAGTGGCAGAATAATGAGGAAAATTTAAAAGGAGGTGGAAAGGAAAGAGACTCACCGTGACGCCTCGTTGTGGGTGTTGACCAGGGCCCTGGCTCGTCTTGATCCTTGAAATTGTCGTGAAACTTCGGGTGTCCCGATGTGAAGGGTGGACTCGCGAAAAGCCGAAAACGCGGGTGCAACTGCTTCTTAATTCACAGCTAGGGGCGCCGATTACAAGGCAAGAAATGATTGAGAAGAGGAACGGCGAAGAAGCCGGAATCATATAGGTAAGCGGTTCGGATGTGAACATTCGAAGGACAGGAAAAATACTGAATAGTGGGAGCAGGGAAGGTAGATGGGAGTAGAGGGCCAGCCACTGCTACCACTACTGAATTTATAAATTTACCTACGTAACTAGGTACCTAATAATTAACCAACACTAGAAAAAGTGTCAGCACGTGAATCAATGGCACTACCAATGATCAAAGATAACTTAACATGAAACAAACAATAAATGAACAGCCAACATTTCTGTAGATGTCCAATAGAATAATAAGCCCATGTGACAAGGACTTTGCAGCGTTTTTCAAATGGAATAATATCACAGATCAACAAGCTCGACTTCATACAGCTATCCGTGATTATAATCAGGTGCTCCCTAGTGATGATATCTCGGCCGGATTTATACCGTTTGATTCACGATCATGGTTACGAACCTCTTCGGTGAAAACGAATGGCTGGTCGTACAAAGCTGCGCGTGGTCTCAAAAACGCTTTAGTTCAAGATCAGTTTAAAAACGTAAAAAAACCATGCCCTTCTACTGAAAGTTTTCGTGCTACGGCGTTCTGAAAATGTCAACCCCTATTCTTCGGTAATATATAAATGGGTTGGATAAAATTCATTGAAATCGTGCCGTTCGTCAGCTCAAATGAAAAATCCTTTGGACTCTCGTTATTTTACATTCTTGTTATTGTTATTCCAATAGCAAGTTATTTTTTATGTACTTGTATTCTTGTTATTATTATTCTATTGATATTTTTATTGCATTTGAATTACTGTTATTGCTGTTATATTGATCATTCTCAACATATTTGTTATCTTCGGTCGTTGTCAGTGATATTTCCATAGGCGTCACTTGTGAACCTCGAAACTGATAATATATAGTTGTGGCAATATATAGTTATCGAGTGCAATTTTGCCTGAACCTTTTATTGAACTTCCTTCATTTTACGGCGATTTTATTTATGGCTTCATAGGGTTTGGTGGACTATGAGAACCCTGCAAACCATTAGTTACTGAATGGTTTATTATGGAAATTCCAGTCACATAGGTACTTAGGAAGTAATAATTTAGAAAATGAAATCATAGTAAGAAAACTAGATACCAGTCAGATGCTAAAAACCAAACGCCCTACTTGATACCCTGACAGAATTCAGCAAAATTTGGCTGTATCCTGATTTGATCCAGCAGCCAACTATTTCTGCCAAGCAAGTCTTGTAGTTAAAGAAATATATATGTAGAAAGAAAAATACACTCTTAGATGTGAACTCAGTCCGCCTGCTACTTCAAATCAACAGGAAAGGGAAGGCATCGTTGCAAGGTGGGCCCAGGTAGAGGATTAGAGGGCTAACAATGGGCCCCATTGTTATAGTGATTTTCCCGGATGCCGTTCGATCTAATGATCCGATCTTCAATCTGAAAGCGGATTTGAATTCTTCGATTTTTTTCCTACAAAAGTGCTAGTTGCTTTTTTTTAAAGATTGAATTTGTAAAATAATTTCGGGAACTCCATGAAAAAAAATTTTTTAAACTCAAAACTGAATGTCCGCACTTTTGGTTGTTTATAACGATTACAGAACACTTTACAGATTGAAAATCGGTTGACCCGTTCAAGAGATAAACCGCATATTGGATTGGCTCATTTTGGAGCACAACGTGGTGGCGGTTCTTGGAACTAAACCCGGGACATTTACCCTTAGGGGTAAATGTTACGGATTTTAGTAAGAAATATTTTCAATAGATGGCTGCACCGTCGGAGGCAATCCAATATTCATAGTTTATCTCTTGAACGGGTCAACCGATTTTCAATCTGTAAAATGTTCTGTAATCGGTATAAGCAACCTCAAGTGGCGACATTCAGTTTTGAATTTTAAAATAGTTTCATGGAGTTCCCGAAATTATTTTACTTAATTTCAATTTTTTTGGAAAAAAGGCAAATCCGTTTTAAGATTGAAAATCGGATCATTAGATCGAACGGCATTTGGGAAAATCACTATAACAATAGGGGCATATTGTTAGCCCTCTCATCCTCTAGGGGGCTCCACCCCTAGGTTGGTGCGACGTTGCAATTTTACTTCCACCTGGCGAGAGTCCACCAGGGACCCTGGGGGTCCTGGGGAAGTTTTCCAGAACCAGGGGTCTGGGGAGTTGGTGGATACCAAGGTTCATTATATCTAATAGTTGGACTTTTTTCTACAAGGTAAACCGACATTTCTGATCTAATGCCGTCGAATTATTCTCAATGGTATTGGTAATACGCTGCCGACAGGCAGGAGGTTCAGGAAGCTATCAGGGGAGAAAAATGAGGTTGATGTCAGTTATTTGTTTTTGTTATGGTTATTGTCATTTTTACCCCCCCCCCCCCCTCCGCCTCCCCTTTAGGTTTTTGGTTTATTCTTGTTATTTTTATTATATTTTTCGTTGTTATGATTTAATTTCTTCTTGTTTTTGTTATTACGACATTTTTATAGTTATTATGATTATAGCATGCATTTTTTATTGCTATTGACATATTTTGTAAAACGTGTAGGTAACTTGTTATGGTTATATTATTTATTTCCGTTATTGTTGTCGAAGTTTTTAAAACATTAAAAAAATTACATTCTTGCTGCCTTTTTTTTGTTCGTACTGTCTTCCAAAATCTTTTTTTGTTATTGTTATAAATGAGGCGTCTCTTTGACATTTGAACGAAGGTACGCGGCTACTTGACTCACTTCTTTGATTAATGAGTTGGCTGACATTTCACGTTCTCTCACCAGGATTCTGAGGGAAGGAACCATCTGAGTATCATTCTAGATCTACACTCCTCCTCTTGAGTACGGTTATAAGGAGGTAGTTATGGGTTCTAAAAGAATTTCACGTTTATGCATGCGTAGACTAATATTACAGCATTTGTTCAATTATTTTGATATGGGACTATCAGTCACCTAACCCGCACCTACCCTCTAAATTTCAGCTCGTGACAACCTTTTTTTTCGGGCACTCATGGCCTTCACCAGCGATTGCACACAGACAAACACGGAAAAATGTTCGTTGATGTGTGAAAAGCGAAACGCGAGTGGAAATTTCCAATTTGGGGATGTAATTTTTTCCGAATCGAATCACCAGGATATAAAGCTTCTCTGGTTTTGGTAGTGGGGTAGCAAAATCATTGGAATATGTATACCTCATTTTGCTTTGATGGACATCTTTCGAAGTGCGTACTACGAAATGGCTCTTGTTGGTTACCCACTTGTCCCTCAACTCGATAACAATAGTTATGGTTTTTTTAAATACCTAAATAGTATTATATATACAAGTTATATCAGCAATTGTGCTGATATCCACCTTTTCTGCTGAAACAGCACACCGAGCTCATAAATACGAGGAGCCCGAGCCCCTCGAGTCAGTCTCAGTTGAGCAGTCGTTGCAGCACGTCACTCTGCCCGTTTATCCCCCGTTTCAGTGTGTAAATAATGTCACAGTGTTTTTTAAAAAACATCTTTCTCTCGGCACCCAACATAACTGGCGCAACTCGGTAGGACGTACCTCCAGTTCGCGAAAGTACTTTGTGAACGTTTCTCTCAAGAATTGAGGAGACGAACCCGGGAAGTGAGTAACGGGATCGCGAGTGCATATCGCGAAAAGGATACGGCTAACGCATGACTCTCAACGGACTCCTAAGACTAATGATCGGCGCCCTGTGTGGACTGTAAGTAAAAAAGAATATTTTGCTACACCACCCCGACCAGCAGTCTTAGTAGAGGCCCGCCCTAGCCTCACCTAGTTTTAGAACTCCAGTTGATCGTTGGCGCCCAGTGCGACAGTAAACTAGGAACGAACATCCAGTTACTTCGCCCCGACAACCTCTGTAGTTAGAGTCTCGCCCTGACTCCGCTTAGTTTAGAACTTCAATAGATCATCGGCGCCCTGTGCGTTAATAATTAGGAAGGAATATCCTGTTATTTCGTCCCGACGACTATTTTAGAAGTCCCGCCCTGACTTCAAAAATTGGAAAAAAAAGAAAATAATAAAAGAAAACAAATAAGATATAAAACATTTAAGTATATTAGAATTGAATAAGACAAACTCTCCAGAGAACGACACCATTCTGAACCCCTAAAACAAAAACAAAACTTCCAATATTCCGAAATCCAACAAAACTCGCACGGCATTTTGGGATTGGAGAGAATTAAGACATCTCCATCGAAACACCAACATGACCAGCGTTCAAGATATTTCCCTGCCTCAAGGTAACCCTCCGGTTGCCTCGATGATCCGCGACGCCCTTCAACCCATCCCAGAAGGACAGTCATTAAATTCACCACAACCTGCGACTTCCCAGTTGTCGAACCCACCCCATCAACACGGATTTGCTTCACGACCGCTCCCAACGCTGCGACAACCAGCCGATAATTATAGACTAGAATACGATAGACTAATACCTATGTTCGATGGAGAACCTCTATTATTGAATAACTACATTAGAATTTGCGATAAATTGTATAACCGATTTCACTGTGCCCATAACGAAGAAGACTTTCAGAACGACCTTCTATTTAGTTCTTTCACGTCGAAATTAGGTAGCAAGGTCTCTGCAAAGATTTTTGTAAACAATATCACAAATTACCCAGAACTTAGGGAAGCACTTCTCCAATCGTTTGATGACAAGAGGGACACGTACACCCTCACACTCGAAATGAGTAAGCTCTCTCAAAAACAGGGAGAAGACTGTTTCGAATTCCACAGTAGAGTCACAACAATATTAAATTCACAGATCGCATATTTACAGACACGTGAAGTTGAGTCCTCCCACATTCTTGTACCGTACATGCAAAAATTAGCTCTAAGGGTATTCCTACATGGAATATTGGAACCTCTAGGTTCGCTGCTCAGGACAAAAACACCCTGTACGTTAGCGGAAGCTGAGTCAATCCTAACGAACGACTTCAATCTGAAGCCTCGTAACGTCGATAAGACGGCGGCTCATAAACCGCCGACAAAAACTCCTTACCATCCCGCTCAGCAACCGTGGAGGCCACCGGCTTATCAACCGAGACCTCCTCAACAGCAACCCAGACCCAGTTATTTCCCGAGACCTAATTACCCACCTCGACCACCTTTCAATCAACAACCAAGAATGACATACAGTAATCAAAGAACTCCCCCTTATCAAAATTTTAATAAATCTCCACCCATGTCCACCAATACTCAAAGCGGAAACTATGCGACCAAGCCCACGCCAATGTCTATTTCAACAAAGAATTCGAACTTTAACATGCTCGCCCCTGGCGACCAAGTAGAAGACACCCAGATAGATTATGATTCCGAACTAACCCCCCAAAACGCCCAATATTTCGATAGTAACTATTGGCATCCAAACGTCGACTATGACTACGACAACTCGCAAGTAGAAGCTTACGACCCCTCTGAACAATTTTCAAACATGAATCTGACAGCTCAAATCCAAGAGCACAATCAAGAAGGTCGCGAGGATTTTTTAGGCGGACCCAGTCCGGACCAGAAATCATCGAACTGATGAATTCTGGACACGGACTCCCCTTTATTATAATGAACAATTTCAAAATTTTAATTGATACCGGAAGTACCAGATCGTTTATAAATCCCGAATTAGCCCACCATCACTTTAGAAAAATAGAATCTGACTCTGGGCTGGTACGTACCGTACACGGAATGTCCCAGATACAGAGTAAAGCACAAATACCTTGCGGCGATTTCTTCAAAATCCCTAGATTAAACCTAACGTTCAGTCTGTTTAAATTTCACGATCATTTGCAATCTGCAATTCCTCAAGGCCAACGTTGACTTAAATATGAACGTACTGAAAACCCCCGAAGTGTGCATGAAACTTTTATTTACCGACCCAACTACTGACACAAACATAGAAGACGTATTCGTTATAGAACCTAGATCCATTCAACAATTACGGGTGAGGGTAAACAATGTGAAAAACGGCGAAGCCATATTACCTCATACAAAGGTTGGAGAAATAGAAATACCCCAATGCATCGTCAGGGTGGATAACCATATGGCTTACGTTCATGCAACTAATTCCCAGGAACACGCGGTAACGGTAAAACTCAACAACCCGATTTCTGGCGAAATAATTGCAGATAATTTATTTGTTGAAAATCATGAATCCCAAAAACTTAATTCACACAAACAACAGTCACCAAAAAGGGAACTAGACGTAACGAAGTTGAGACTGGATCATTTAAACGTTCTAGAAAAGAGAGAAATCATCAAACTTGCTACAGAATTCTCAGACATATTCCACTCAGAGAACCAACCAATAACATTCACTCACGAGGTAAAACACCACATTAGGACGACAGACGAAATTCCTGTTTACCAAAAACCCTACAGATACCCTACGATATACAAAGACGAAATAAGGAAACAGATTGACCAAATGCTAGACCAAAACATCAATAGGCCAAGTAACAGTCCGTATAACGCACCTCTATGGGTCGTCCCCAAAAAACTGGATGCATCCAATCAGCAGAAATATCGACTCGTTATCGACTTCCGCCGGCTTAACGAGAAAACGATTCCTGAAAAATTTCCGCTCCCTAACATCACGGAACTGTTAGACAAACTAGGTCGATGTCAGTATTTTTCCAGTCTAGATCTTGCAAGCGGGTTGATGCAACTCGAACTTGACGAGCAGTCAATACCTAAGACCTCATTCTCGACTGACACGGGAAAATACGAATTCTTACGCATGCCTTTTTGTCTATGCAACGCCCCCCCGACCTTTCAACGACTAATGACTAACGTACTCAGAGGACTACAGAACGAAATCTGCCTCGTCTATATAGACGATATTTTGGTATATAGCACTAGCCTGGAGGAACATTTAGATCGGCTCAAGAAGGTGTTCATCAGGTTACGGAATTCAAACCTTAAAGTACAGTTAGACAAAACCGAATTCCTTCGTAAAGAGACGGCCTTCTTAGGACATGTCATTACGAAGGAAGGAGTCAAACCAAATCCACAAAAGATAGAGGCAATATCAAAATTCCCACTCCCAACGTCAAAAAAGGAAATTAAACAATTTTTAGGCCTACTCGGATATTACCGAAAATTTATAAATAATTTTGCCAAAATAACCAAACCCCTGACAACCTGTTTGAATAAGAATAAATCCATAAATATCCACGAAACCGAATATACGGAATGCTTCGAATATTGCAAGACACTCTTAACAAATGCCCCAATATTACAGTATCCGGACTTTGAGAAGGAATTCCACGTAACCTGTGACGCGAGTGATGTTGCACTAGGAGCCGTCCTAAGCCAAATTAGCAATGGATCCGATCTCCCGATAGCGTTCGCAAGCAGAACCTTAAATGATGGAGATGTGGAGACTATCCACAATAGAAAAAGAACTATCTGCGGTACTGTTTGCTCTAAAGACATTTCGACCATACGTATACGGTAGAAAATTTTCATTATTCACAGACCACAAACCTTTACAGTGGCTTTTTGGGTTAAAAGATTGTTCCTCCAAACTATTCCGTTGGCGCCTGAAATTGAGTGACTATAATTTTGTAATAAAATATAAGCCCGGAACTACCAACCACGTGGCAGACGCCCTGTCTAGAATAGAGTTGAATCACAATGAAATCGACCCTATCCCCTCCACCAGTCACCAACCTCCTACGCCAGCCTCACTGGACATAGACAGACTGTTAGAAACCATTGACGACGAAAACCCCTTACAAATTTTAGACAACCCTGATTTAACTCGACTGATTAACGAACTAGAATGCGACGTCGACAACCAATCCCTCAGAGCCAACAACCCAGACTCTGAAACCGCGGCGACCGTCCACTCAAACGCCGAAGGCAACACGTTGTTAACTATACCGATCAGAGAAGGGTCAGTAAATCACGGACAGAGCCAAATTATCATAAAAGAAACCGCAAACGCCCCCAAACCAGTCAAAATCACAAAACCATTCCAAACCAAAACCCGTATGACCGTTGAATTATCGAAATCCGATTTCGCCAAGGATGTAGTGAACTTCGTGAAGGAGTTTGTACGACCTAACGTCAACTACTCCATCTACTTCAAAAACGACGATGACGGCAAACTGTACCAAAAATTCACAAAGACCATGATGACGGTTTTCAAAGAATCCGACATCCACTTAACAAAGTACACGGACTTCGTCCAAGACATAGAAAACGACGATGAGATCGAAGATCTGATATCAAACTACACATAGGCAAAACAAACCACCGCGGGATAACGGAAACATACAAAAAACTTAAACGGACCTATTTTTGGCCTAACCAACTAAAAACAGTACAGAACTTCATCAACCGCTGTGAGCCCTGTTTGGTAACTAAATACGACCGCAACCCGATCAAACCGAAATTCAACATCACCCCCACTGCCTACAAACCTTTCGAAACTATCCACATCGACAAACTGACGCTGGACGGCAGTAAATTTCTCACTATCATTGACGCATTCACCAAGTACGCTCAAGCGTATTACTTAGTGTCAAACAATAGCCTGGACGTAGTGAAAAACTTACTAACGTACTTTTCCCACCACGGAATTCCCCAAAAAATAATATCAGACAATGCGGCCGAATTCGACTCATCATTGCTCAAGGAACTTTTAGCTCTCCACAAGATAGAAATCCATTTCATCTGTAGCCAAAACCCCAACAGTAACGGCCTGTTAGAGAGATTTCATTCAACCATGATCGAACATATTCGCCTACTTAACAATCGGCAAGAATTCTCAACTGACTCGTTGGTGACCAAAGTTAAATACGCCCTATTGGCTTATAACAACTCCCTTCATTCGACAACAGATTTAACTCCCTTTGAAGTTCTCTACGGCCACGTGAGCCAAGATACCCTCTTTAAACTAGATACAGAAAAAATCATGGCCAACGACTACCTAGCCAAACACAAGGAGAAGATGGCCGTAATATACTCGCAATTGCATAACCGCTGCTCCCATTCTAAAGATAAAATCATTTCCGAAAGAAATAAAAATAGGGAAGAAGTTCCAGACATCCCCAACACCATTTTCGTCAAAAACAAACAGAAAATGAGAAAAACAAAAAATCCCTACAACAAGGAACAGCTTAAAGAATTTAACACCACCAGAAAAACCGCCAACATAGTCCCGCGACAACATAACACCCGCGAGAAGGTACACGTGTCAAATATCAAAAGGCCCCGAAAAATCGGCACCCACGATCAATCGGCGACCACTGACTCTGACGACGATACTTGGCCAACGGGTTGGCCAGGAAAATAACTATAACCAGACTATTCTCGTTACAGATATTTACTGACCAATATCGCCTACGGCGCCGAGATCCGAAACCTCGATCGCAGCGGAGGGATCATACCGATAGACCTAGGACCGGCCCTACTATGGAACATAGCGAACACGTACTGACGCATTACTACGAACTGACTCCCCTTTACGACGAAGTAAACGAGCTCAACCACAACTTTACTACAATATTTCGAAAAACCTACGGAACCGACCTCTACGACAAACTAGACGACCAGATAGAGTTCTACAAACATGTCAAATACTTGGTACTTTCAAAAATATCAAACATACGCCATCACGCTCGCGATCGTCAAAAGCGTGGCCTTATTAACGGGCTCGGTTCGATAGTAAAGGCCATCACAGGGAACCTGGACAATGAGGACAAAATAAAATACGACGCAATACTTCACAACCTAGAAAATCGGGACCGTTCACTACACATTGATATCGCTTCTCAATACACAGTGATCAACCAATTAATCTCCGACTATAACCGCACGCTACAAACTATACAATTTAACAGCGATCAAATAAAAAACAAGTTTCATCAAATTGACACAGCTCTAAATACATTGGACACCCAACTACTCATGTACCAAGACATCTTACACCACCTCTACCTTGCTATGCACCTGATCCTCAACTTGCTATCTGAAATAGAAACGTCCATCACATTCTGTAAGCTCATCATAGTATTATAACCTCTCAAATACTAGCTGACGAACTGTCCATCCTCTCTATCAATGTCTCAGACGTTGTATCCTACGAATCGTTAATCGATGTGAAATGTACTATCCAGGAAAACCGCATCATCTATTTCCTAACAGTACCCATCTATGAGGACCGCCCATACCAGCTGTTCCATCTACACCCAATCCCTTGGTTCACGGCCTCTAACTTCAGCACCATAATCCCTAAACATAACTACCTCTTACGACGCACCTATGACAATACTACCATACCACTTACTGGTCGCTGTGTTTGGAACGATAAGTACTATTGCAATACCGTCCTAATATCCCGTGATGACGCTGAGTGCGAAACGGATGTTCTTGTTCACAAATCCATTACGAATTGTAAACTCACCGTCATCCGAACTATTCATCACCAACTGTTAACAATACCAGATACAAACCAACTGCTGATTATTTTCCCCACGGAAGACCAGATTGAAATCAGAGGGTCACACGGTTCGGATACCCATAACCTCCAGGGGGTCTACCTGGTAGACCCCGGTCAAGATTCAATATTTTACCATAACACCCTCATGAAGAGTACCCACTCTAGCGTTGGTAAACCGCACCTATTGAATTTCAATTTGCTCGACCCCTCACGCCTTAATTATACACGTATGTCCATTGACAAAATTACCCTGAAAACTATAGACAGTTTCCATGTAAACCTCCACCCCACGTCGAACACTGAACTTCCCACATATTCGTACTGGTATCCCAGTATTATTCCCAGCTATTGGACGGTAGGTACTCCTGTATCTCACTATCGCCGCACTATTTTTGTACACCTTCCTCAACTTTCGAAAACGCATGCAAACCCCCTCTTAACCCTCCCCACCACAACTTACCCGCTTTTACGCTGGTTCTCTCGCAGTATAATGATTTTTTTTATTTTTCTGCTTCGGCAGTTTCATCGCTACGACTCGCAGGCACTTGGAACGTTGTTATACCTTTCGTCCCCACTGCGGTCGGGACATCCTTTTTTTTTCTCCTCATAACACGTTCCATAAAATGCGGCAGTTTTTCCTTTGTACATATTGTATATAGATCATGTTACTTACATTACTACAGTTGTTTCCGTGTTTTTTTTTTATGTTCGACTACTCTGGACTTGTACTGGTCCCCATCATGTAACTCGTATTTTATCAATTGGTCATCATTAATCTTCATATTGTATTTTGTATTTGTGTTTCATAATTCCATTTCATGTTTCGTGTTCATCCCATATCGTGTGTTATCATCCTTATATTATTCATCTTATATCGTGTGTTACATCTTATATCCATGTGCTATTCTGTGCTATATTCTTTTATGTGACCATTGTATGTTGTGTGCCTTTGCACTCTGTCTCATCATCTTGTGTTAACCTTGTACGGTTGTATCACATATTATTGTACTGCATTACGCCACCCCTCCACATTGTGTTGTTCAACGTACTCCAACGACCTGTTCTCCCCCTCAATCAGTCAGTTTTTCCCACATCGCGGAAAACTTCTCCTTTTCCTCCTTAACGGAGAAGTTTTCTCTTCGGGAAGGGAGGAGTTATATCAGCAATTGTGCTGATATCCACCTTTTCTGCTGAAACAGCACACCGAGCTCATAAATACGAGGAGCCCGAGCCCCTCGAGTCAGTCTCAGTTGAGCAGTCGTTGCAGCACGTCACTCTGCCCGTTTATCCCCCGTTTCAGTGTGTAAATAAAGTCACAGTGTTTTTTAAAAAACATCTTCCTCTCGGCACCCAACATAACTTATATATATATATATATCATGTAAAAAAAATCCGTACAACGTTTCTTCGGCGTCTTTGACTGAACATTCAGTTCAGCAGGCTTGGGACTTTTTTATATATACTGATTGGATGGAATTCAGGCCGTAATCTTCTAGAGCACCCTTTAATTTTTTAGAAAATTGCTTTTTATTCTTATTTTCCCCAACACTAAAAAGAGCTCACCTACATGCGGCATTCCTACGTTTTCGTCTGTCTCCGATTTTCTTTGTTATACTTGTTGGCAGTGGCGTAGCCGGGGGGGTTACGACCCCCCCCCCCCCTCCCACCACTAGCCTCCCCGCCCAACTGGCTCGAAAACTTTATCACAAAATTAAACTTTCAAGAATGACAACCATCACAAAAGTAACAGAGACATAACGATAGTATACCACAAAAACCATGTGTCTAATTTTGGTTTATTATTCTGTGAATAATACACCTATGTAATCGCTCAGCAAAAAATTTTTATAACACCCCCTCAAACTTTTTTCTTTTCCGTTTCAAGGTGCGTAGATTCCAAAAATGCAATGTCCGTCCGCCGTCCGCCGTATCACGTGTACAGGCTTCATTTTCGGTCAAAAAAAGTCGTTCTTTCGCACACATGCTCCATTTGGGCCCTAGTTGTGTCCCGAAACTTTTCAGCCCGATCGGAATACACCCAGGGGCGTTATGAGTGAAAATGTGTGTAAAAATAGGTACTTTTTGCGTTTTAGCAACATGTTGGTAACATGAGCTTTTGAGGTATCGGTTCCCATGTTTTTTTGGACGAGAAGACCGAATATAAAGACGATTTTGACCAAGGAGTGGAAAATTGAGGTTGTACCAGATGTTCAGCTCCCAAAATTGATTTTTTATGAGTCAAAAACCTACTGAAATCGTCTGAAATCACCATCAATTTGTAGAATAACACTAGGAAAAGTGTCAACACGTGGATCAAGACGATTAAATGGCTCTACCAATGATCAACGATAATTTAAAAAAAAAAAAAGGAGCGTACCACCTAATTTAAGTTTTGGGGGCCAAAATTGGTGGAAACCATCAGAAATAGCTATTTCAATTATTTTACATGAAAGCAACAATAAATGAACAGCCAGCATTTCTGTAGGTATGTCCAGTAGAATAATAAACCCATGTGCCAAGGACTTTGCAGCGTTTTCAAAATTTTACAGGAGATACAAAAAACTTATTCATTTCGCTGTTTTTGCATGTAGAAGTATATGTTTCATTTTATTTCATCAAGCTGCTAGTTATGAACCTGAGTTTATGGGTTTTTTCCAGTTTAAACTAAATTTCCCTACCGATAGTGAATTTAAGGACTGACGAGGTTTTACTTCCAAATGTACAAGACTTACGGGGTTTTTCACTCGGACTTCAGTTCACGAAAACTGAGGAACACAAAAGTTGGTAGAGTGTTTTAGTAAACAGAATTGTTATTAATAACAATATCTTTGCAAGTTATATAGTAAAAAATATATAACAATGTTGGCAACATCATAGATACTAGGTTAGGCACTTCGTGGAATAGTTACCTAGTTTATC
Source organism: Leptopterna dolabrata (assembly GCA_954871275.1). Lineage (NCBI taxonomy): Eukaryota > Metazoa > Arthropoda > Insecta > Hemiptera > Miridae > Leptopterna > Leptopterna dolabrata. The sequence continues at coordinate 1,789,017 of OX940974.1, read as the reverse complement.
CAAAATGTAGGGAAAAATTAAAGAAAATACGCTGCAAATAATTACATAACGGTTTATTATTTACCTGTATAGATGCCCCTTCTTCGTAGATCACTGTTTTCTGTGGTACATACCTACCCTCGAGCTCCCCACAGGAAAGCACTAAAGCGAGTAGTGGCGATTAGTGGATCCGGCCCGGGAATTACAGTTTCATACATACTGCGCGGGATTCAATAATTCAATCATTAATTACTTGTTGTTATTCATGAAGCGTAACGTTTGTTCAAGTTGCAAAAGAAATTAAATAATATCTTCAAATGAAATAATATCACAGAACAACCAACCCAACGTCATACAGGTGATTATAATCAGGTGTTCCCTAGCAATGATATCTGGGCTGGATTCATACCGTTTCATTCATAGTCATGTTGACGAAGCTTTTCGGCACATACGAACGGCTGGACGTACAATGCTCAGGATGGTTTCAAAAAATTCCTTAGTTCAATTTCAATATAAAAAGTAGAAAAAATCCTTCTGAAAATGTCTACCCCTATTTTTCACCCTTCAGAGATGACTGACAGTAACGCCGAGCTTGGCGGACCAACCAGACCCCAAATGGGAAATACAAACAAAATTTCGTTAATTTTGGTTCATGGCAACTAAGAAAAGTGCGAAGTACGGCGGACGGAAAGACATTTTTTTATTCCATTTTCGGATTCTACGTACCTTGAATTGGAAACCGTCAGGTTTTGAGGGGGGGGGGGGGGGGGGTTAAATTCCATTCGTCATTCGGGACCAATTTGGTAATTTAAAGCAGCCCCTCTAAGTCTACTCGTGAGTGACCCTCTCTCGCATGAAAGATGCCTTTGGCTGTTGAGAAATCTTGAAACACTCAGCACAATGATATATTCTCTGCCTGATTATTAGTCGTGCAGACAGAATCCAAAATGAGCTATGCAGAAGAGCTTGTAATGCAGATGGGCCGACATGCAGGTGTATTCGATGATAGTGGTCAACGAGTAGACGAGTAAAGTGGCATTTACCTGGAAGTAAAAAATATTTACCTGGAAGTAAAATATTTTGTGAGCGTGGACCGGAGTGTAGGTGGTAGTCATTGAGACTTCCATTAGATGTACTGCACGATGCATCGAAAACAACCCGTAATTATTTGGGGTTAACCTCATTAACCTTGAAGACTGCATGATGAGGTATGGTGTATGCAGATGATTCCGATGAATCCAGCGACATGCGATTTAAATTGATATATTCTTGGATAAATTTAGTATATTATGCAGACTTCGAATCAGGCTCCTTTGAAAGTTTTAATTCGAGGTTATGGAATCGCTTGATGGCCAGATAGCGTGAGCTGTTGAGGTTGGGTGGGGCTTCCTTGAACGGCAGGGAAACTACGTATCGTAGCGTCCTGTTTATTTTCAGTGAGTTCTGAGGAAATGATCCTCACACAATAAATCGTCAGGTGACGTCAACCGCATGTCCTCCACTTCTTCAATTGACCAAAACCTCTTCATAATTTCCTTAAGTTCGTCGTTTTGAGTGAAGAGTGCTGTAGCAAAGTGCTGCTGGTTCGGTTTCTGGAATCGCCCACCAAGAACGTAACCAAAGATTGTGGGCGTAACCTTAAGTACATTGGGAGCTACGTGGATAGATTTTCCACCGAGCACATCATAGAAAAGGTCACTACCCAATAAAAATTCAGGTGGGCTAGATTTCCAAAATTGGACATTAGCAAGCGGAAAATTTTGCGTAAGTTTGGAGGTATGGTAACCTGTGGAAGGTTCCCAGTGATACGATTCAGGATGACAGCTCTTGTGCTGAGAACAGTTGGATCTCCGTTAGCTTGGTGTAATGAGCATGTCAGTACACCATGGGTGTTGGCAAAAGCCACCTGACCAATACCACTGATAGTCACTTGGAAGTCATCAGGTTGGAACCCAGGTCTTCTGGCACAAGAATCAGCGATAAAGGAATATTGGCTCCCACATTCTACGACCATCCTGACGTTATGGAACTGTCCGGAACAATCCATAATTTGACCAACAACAGTTCCAAGGACAACGATTTCATTTTCAACTGAGCCACCAAGCAGCAACGCTCAATCTGCCACCACCAGCTGTTTAGCAGTACCTTCAGGTAAATGGAGCCACGAGTGATGTCTATGAAGAAGAGAGGTCTTCATCATACCGTTTTGTTTGTTAGTAGGTTTGGGTGTTTTATGGGTACCGCTTGTACTAGGAGTACTGTGGGTACCTTAGCCAACACTCAAGGTTAGTGCCGTACATGGGCCTTTCAAGAATTCGTAAAAATTTGAAAACGATGGAAATTCCGTTTCCAAATGTTTACGTTCGAAAGCATGACGAGTTCGCTGATCAATGCATCTCATAGCCAACGTTAGCAGAACAAAATCGCTGCTACTGGGAATTTTCAATTGATTGAAGGCCTCACTGGTTTCACATAGGTACAGTTGATATGAACGAACGATGAGAAGGAAGGCAAGCCGCTGCGCCTCTGCAAGCGGCTTAAACTCAAGAACCTTTCTCAAATAGCTGGTGCCGAGTATCCGTATTGTAATGATCGTTTAATAATTTCCACGCTTGACCATAGTTTGCGTCCAAAATCGGCAGTGATTTGATCATGGTAAGGGCTGGCCCAGACAATGACGTGAGCAAGGCTCTATATTTTTCCATGGTTGGAATAGTTTCATCCCCATGGACCATGGCCAAACACGTATCTCGATAGAATGGCCATTTTTCCATTGTTCCGTCAAATTTCGGAAAATTGTCCGCTGGGTTACCAATTCGTAGCTTTCGTGCAACTGAAAATGTCTGAGAATCTGAAGTGGAGTAATTGTGAGTTTTTGTAGATGGTGTCTCAAGGCTCTTTAACGTCGATAGAGCTTCATAATAATATCTATCACAGCCTTGTTGGCTACTTCTCTCCTTAGCTGTAGGGAACGTATTTATCGACCCTGCTTCAACGTGATCATTATAATATAATTACAATAATAATAATATAATAATTATAATTATAATATAAATATTATTTACGTAATTTTTCGTAGTTCTTCTCTGTTTCTCGAACATCATGCATTCAAAAACTGATTTAAGCCCCAAATTTGGATTCTGCGAAGAAAAATACATGGGGCAGCCTTTTCTGGTGTCGTAAGTCGATAAAATGACTTTTTTTCCATGTTTCCCGTACAATCGAAGCACTGTGCAATGCTGGTTTCAGCGTTTTCGGCAAACTTACAAAAATTAATTTAACATTACAATCAACAATATACAACAAACCAAATGCCAAAAAACATATGAGTACAAGTAGTTACTTAACGTCACAATGCACGTCAACAACTGCGTTATCAATCGGAATCACGCCCAATGCCTCCAGTTTAGTGTTTTATGGTTTTATTGTAAATGTCACGGGAAAATAACGATTTTCATTTTTGCGGGCAAATGCCTCCATGATACCGTTAAATCAACGTTTAAAAATCAAATCGGCGTTTTATGAAATCGCTATAATCCTTGATTACACTCGTGAAACCCATTTGCCCTCAGAGGGGGGGATTCCCAAAACAGCGCATGGTCGTGCAGAGTAACTAGGGGTTGAAGAATTCGCTACTATCTGAGAGAACTCGAATACTCACCCACCAAGAGGAATTGGACTTAGCGGAGGGAGAGGGTTGTTCACCCCAAACAATAAATAACCATAGTCCACTTTACAATGTCGACTTTCAAGCTTCATAGGAACCAGGCCCACGGGTCTTGGTGGCCAGAGCGTAAATTTTTAGGTTTGGCCCCTCAAAAGCAGCCTGAGATATTTAGAATTTCAAACAAACTTGAATATTTTGTTCGATGAAGCACGTTTTACTCCATTTTACCATCCTGGGCAGGGAAGCTACCAAAACGATCAAATTCCGAAATTCTTGCTCCTTCAGGTAGATGTGTATGTATTTACGCAATCCTATAACGAAAAATATGGAAAAGTGCTGAAATTTTAAGTGTTGGTGCTGGTTGGGTTTCATTTCATAGCGATGCTCGATATTTTTCAAATATTATCTATACTAACTGTTGCCCTTCCGGTATTAATTCTCGTCTCATACCTAGGTAAAAACTCCTGTAGGCTTCACATGATTCCATGAAAGGTGAAGAACTAACCGCTGGTCGGGTAAGCGCATGCAAGCTTTTCAAAGCTTGTATTGGTGCCCGCTAGAGACGGTAAATTGAGATGCCGCGAACTTTTATTCCATACGGGGATATAAAGATAGGACCCTCCGCTCGGACACCCCAGCCCCGTTATTTAGTGGGACTAAAGACACCGAGGAAAGATCGAACACCTCCGCAATCTTACTCTTGCAGCCCAGCCAGTCCAGACGAGCCCTTGCCCCAGCACCGGTGTATTCGTCCCACTTTTCACTGGTTATAACTATGTCTATAAGTAGGGCATAGGTAGGGGCTTTTGAGAAAACGTCCCTACCCAGACGTACGCCCCTACCCACAGAGACCGGTGGGCCTTTGCGAGATTAGTCCCTACCCACATAGACGGTGGGGTCCTACGTCACTTTGTCCCCCACGGTGGTGTACGTACGTCACATACGTACTTCCCCTCCGTGTAGCTGCTTTAATGTCACACCAGATGCTAGCCGCCTCCAGCAGCCGCCTCCAGCATCACCTACGTCACAAATCCACCCCTCACACAGTGGCGGCGGTCATATGTCACCTTGTCCCCCACGGTGCTGTACTTACGTCACAAACGTACTTACCCACTTGTAGCTGATATAATCTCACATCCCCCAACACCAGCGGCAACCGCCTCCAGCTGCCGCCGCCACCAGCTGCTGCCGCCTCCAGCAGCTACCTAGTCGTGCTAGGTGAGTACCTGTCCGGTAAGTATTATTGAAGTACATCAGCGGGATTCGTTGTACCTGTCACGTAAGTATTATTGAAAACACACGAATATGACCTGTGACATCACGTACATCCGAGAGATCTAACGAAGTCTGATGACGAGGGGAAAAAATTTGCACACCCCCGGGGATCGAACCCCAGATCTCTACCTCATTAGTCTGGAGTCTTATCCACTGCGCTAGCGAGAGACTGTTAAAGATATCTGTTGTATAGCATAACATCAACCACCGCCTCAATCCGGCGGCGGTCACCTCTACCCACTCCCTACAGCTACCCCCTGACCACCACGGATCACCTACGTCACTCTGCAACCCCCCCACGGTGCTGTACTTACGCCACAAACGTACTTACCCATGTGTAGACGATATAATGTCACACCACCACCACCGGCTGCCTCCAGCTGCCGCCTCCATAGTAGCAGCCTCGTCGTAGTAGGTAAGTACCTGGTAAGTATTATTGAAAATAACATTGCGAATATTGTGTTAGTATTATAACCACCACCTAGTTTAAGCCCAGCCGTGTTACACATATTAATCTAGGTTATATCTAGGTATGTGTACAGCATAATCTTAAGGGTAACGATACATGAATCTTAGATCTACGAGTTTATGGGATAAACACCCTACATAAAGACCAAATAAACGCGTTGCATATTGGACAAAAATCGATGCGACTGCTACACTGCCGACACGTGCTGACGTGTAGACATGGTTTTAATAAAATTTCGATTTTATTAGTCATACAAATTTTACAGGTTAATTGTCTACAACAAGTTGCACATGCGTCAGTAGTACATGCATTTTCACAACCACCACTTGATAGTTGAACTGGTCCCTCACCATATACGTAAGACTGAGTGCATATATCGATTAAATGGAAATCATTTAACGTAAATGTACGACATTGATCAAGAAAAGGACAGGTTGGTTCGCGTGCCAAATGTATCACCACAGGTACGTCATTTTCTGTAAGATTATTTACATTCAATTCTAAATCGCATGCGGCACAAAATATGATACCATTTCGATACCAAAAACCAGCCCTGGCTAGTTCATTGATGCTGAGTGACCCCGTATAGTTATAAAAAGAATCTATTCGTCTCCCTAGAGACATCGTTAGACGACCTGAAACTAAATTCGATTATAGTGGTGTTAGTTGCGTGAGAAATTATTGTAAAATCAAGGTTATCTTGACCCGTAACACGGGGTTCTCCATTCTCGGATATGAATAGGTTTAATTAACGTTGTGGTAACAGCGTAGAAAGCGCTCGATTAGTATGGTCAGTAACCCTGCAATCAGTTACTTCTCTGACGATAGCAGTCAACAATGTCCCAAATTTTGCTGAATCTACAGTTTTCAATTCCAATATTTTATAAGTCGAACCAACTGCCAGGTCACGCAGATAGCGACGTTCAATGATTTCACTAGCACTGTTCAGTTCGATCAAAGAAGAGATCCTAGTGAACAAGAAAAGATTATTAACCTTCGAGCGGGCGCGCAGGCGGAATTTTGTCCGCCTTTTTGGAAAAACTCGTGCCCTGCCGTTTCAGGTTCACACAGACTAACGAGGCCCAACGGTATTCTCACTTTACTATCTATAAAGTATGATCACGATGTCATCGCTTCTCCAGACCGCGCGTACCGTCCGTGAGCCAGTATCAAAGTTGACGTCGTCTTGGCAGCTGCCTTTAGCGGACAAATTTCCGCCCGCGCCCTCCCGCATTTCATTTCGTCACGGCTGCTCTTCCACAATGTAAGTGTGTATTACTTCTACTTTATGTTGTCCAGTTTCACGAGATACCTTTTTATTTTTATGCATGCATTTTTATGCATTTTTATGTATGTACTTACCTATTGATATTATGAAGGTACCTATGTACATAATATGTACGTGGATGTTGATAACCTGATATTATCAGACTTTTATTAGAATGTAGGTATCGATGTACCTGTATCACCTGTTGTACTGTCTCATAGGTACCTACATGTACTGTACCTACCAATGTACATAGGGACATATATGTAATGTACATTTTTTGTTAGTCAATATAATACGTCTGAAATAACTTTGTTTATTCAGGGATCTCCGAAGGTTGAAAGCAAGCCAAACACCTGAAATGCTTCGTCGTCGGCTTGATCGATGGCAACAGGAGGAGCGGTTTATACAGATTCAAGAGTTTATACTGATGTTCAACATTGTTTTCAGAAGATAATACATTATATTGTCATTACATTTTTCATTTTTCTCAAGGGCGAACGAGATGTTGTATTCTTATAATTTTCGAAACTAAGGTTTCTATGATTGCCTAGTCATTTTGAGTGTACAGTGCCAAAGTAGGTACCTACCGTACGCACCGTATAGTTTGTTTAGTGTTATCCACCGAATTTATTACATAAGGAGGAAAACAGATAAGTCTGGAATAAGCGACCTACTGATAATATTCTAAGACTGATTTTGAACAAAGTAATTTTTGATATGATAGAAGAAAAACTTATTTGTATGTAGAATACATTTTGTGAATTTAAAAAATTACTTTTCTAAATGTAAGAATACAAGTACATTTTGTGAATTTTATGTATGTTACATATTTTTGCTGCAGAAAATTAATACAAAATATGTACTGTGAGTGAATTTTATTTTTTCCCCAAGTAGTAACAATACTAGGCAACCAACTTTTTATTTTAACATGTACCTACACACGTTTCCAAGTGAAAACTGTTGAAAAACCAAGGGCGGACAAAAATCCGCCCGCGCCCTCCCGATAGAGTTGAAAAGGCGCGCCCGCTCGAAGGTTAAACACAAAACTAAATAATTCTATGAAGGGAAGCAAAGAAATGAATCTACATAGTATGTGTATAGGTAATTTATTAAACTGTTAGCCAAATTGTGAACGATCAAAAATATCTACGCCATCGGTAATAAAAAACAATCTAACGCATTAATTAATTTACTAGCAAGTATTAGTCACCTGCTGTGAGACATGTTATTGAGTGCTGTACTATGAGAGTACTCGACGATTCGAGATACAAATGAGGTACAAAATCGATGTTTATATACTAAAAATTCGAGTCCACCACCAACTCCTCTCAGTTGAGTAACCAGGACAGTGGGCCAGCTGCATTCTTGCCCAACTTGACCGGGCTTCGAACGGAAATTCGAGCCAGGATTTCGAGCGGCAACGATTCAGTCTTCGTTCGATACGCGATCTGTTGACATCCACTGCTATGCCTGCTGCCGGAGATATCTATGCCGAGCTACGCGACAAGCGGATGACGAGGAAGCGACAGTTTCTCCAAAACTGGCAAGTCAGTGACGAACCTTCTGATCATATTCTTAAACTCCATGACCATTACTGCAGTCGAGTTGTAACATTTTACCTGAAAAACCACAGTCATGCAGCATGGCTATAAGAGCGAATTTTCGAAGAAATAACTGATTTTATGTAAAACTGTTTTATCTCAAGAAATAACCACGTTCCTTCATCTTGAAAGTGCTCCAGTTTGAGAACGGAATGAGATATCGCAATTCTGATTTCACCATCGTGTTCAGCGTACAAAAACCTTCAAAATGAGGTGTCACTTGTCAGACTGTTTCATTTTGGGAATTTATGGGTAATTTTTCCCCCCTAAAACTCCCAAAAACTCCCCCTTAGAGTGACCCGATTCTGCCCATCTACGAACTTAACCTGTCGATTGCCAAGACAGATTTTTCGTGCAAATTTGAACTTTTTATCTCAATTCTGTCGAGAGTTATCATCTGGAATGACACATATATATTAATTGCAACGCAATTCTTAGCCCGACCCCCAACTAGTTTTTTTGTCACATGTCACACTTTTTTGTCCCGCGATACCGTCGCTAGGGAAGCTAATTTCTATGCTATTCATTACATTACATTCATTACATTAAAGTCCTAAGGAGGTATTTAGCCTCCTTAGGACTTTAACTTGACATTGCCCAGGCCCCGAATCAGCTGAGTGGCCCCTGAAGCTAATTTCTATGCTATTCACGCTATGAAGCTGTAATTTGGTATTTAGCCTCCTTAGGACTTTAACTTGACATTGCCCAGGCCCCGAATCAGCTGAGTGGCTCCTGAAGCTAATTGCGTTGCAAATTCCTCGTTCTATACAAAGTATAGAAGACAAGAGATTGGGGGTCCAGGGGGCTTGCCCCCTGGCGAGGCGCGGAGCGCCGATTATATATATATATATATATATATATATATATATATATATATATATATATATATATATAATTTTTGGTGTCTTTCGGCAGTGAATTCAGGATGGTCTGAAACGGATTTTGGTATAAAAATCTTTCGGAAATTCGAGTTTTAAAAATTTTGGACCGAGAACAATAGCTTCCTTTTCTTCGAAAATTCGCTAAAACAAGTTCGATGAGTCTTTTTCAGTCGACAAGTTCTTGGAAAATGCCCGACAACCGATCGTTTCGAAAATTGGAAGTCTTTTAGAAAAATGGAGAGGAGTTAAATTCAATTTAGTTCTAGACATTCTGCACACGTTTCCATTGTTGGAAAGAGATGTACTTCGTTCTTTTAATACTCAATCCGATCGTGTCTATGCGTTGCATGAGGTAGACGATATTTTAACGGCATTTTATATCACTATGCTATCTGAAGTCGAAGAATATCAGGACAAAGGGTCTGGGGCAACACTTAAATACGTCAAGGGCTTAATGTTAAATACCTGTAAGCACGAACCAATTCATTTTGGGTGTGGTGAAATACGGGGCCCTTTACCCGAAAGTTTGAAAAAAAAAACCGTTGATTTGATAAGACGTGTTACCCCGACGACAATAAATGCTTGAGGTTGGTGAGTGTCGACTGAAAGGGGGTGGGAGTGTACAGAATAAAGACAGGGTTTAGCGGAGTGGTTTGGATACAGGCTTCTCTGGTTGTCGAACTACACTCTCCTTAGTGAAATGGCTCAGGCGATGTTGTACGAATATTATTGCTGTCCTAAACTTTGTGTACAAGTTAGTCGTTTCCATATCAGGATCCATTTGATGAATTTGGTGGGATGTGTCTGGGTTGTTATTCTTGGTCGGTTTGTATTTGTAGATGTGTAGACATGCATATATATTTACCTAGGTGAATTAAGGCATACGTTGGTATTACTGAGGGTGTGTACGTGGTTAAGCCATCCCTCCCACCTAGGGACTGAGATACCTCCAACACACGACTGTTTTGGCAACCTGAACCAACCAATTTTAAACAGATTACTGTCTAGTAACTCCAAAGATAGTGGAATAGACACGTCTTCCCAACTGTCTGGCACGACTCAACGGTAGTTAGGAATGGTGTTTGGGTTTTTGCATATTTTACTTTTTGGTTCAGAGATAAACTGCTCATACTAGTGATATAAGTCTATAGCTTGTGAGTGTGCTGAGTGATACTGCACCCTCTAGATATAAGGAACATGCATTGTTAGGTGTGCGGTGGTTGGCTAGAATAGGTATTGTAGATGAGTGTTTTTGGATTTTGCATTATTCGTATTATTTATACCATAACTCAAAGATGTATGTTTATTATGATTGTCGTTTAGCTGTAAGCGTTTGCAGTGGATATACTGACGCATGTGCAACTTGTTGTAGACAATTAACCTGTAAAATTTGTATGACTAATAAAATCCAAATTTTATTAAAACCATGTCTACACGTCAGCACGTGTCGACAGTGTAGCAGTCGCATCGATTTTTGTCCAATATGCAACGCGTTTATTTGGTCTTTATGTAGGGTGTTTATCCCATAAACTCGTAGATCTAAGATTCATGTATCGTTACCCTTAAGATTATGCTTTGGATTATGCTGCTGGTTGTTGTTTGCGGAAATACATACGACCTGCGGATCCCCTAGAGCGTTAGGCGTGACTGAAGATCGTTTCGTCATTTTATTCGTAACGATTTACAGTCACGTCTGGTGTTCAAGGGGTTACGACTCAGCGTGACGACTCCACGCGACACCTCGTCGAGGATGATGATGGAGTCGGACGAGGAGGTACTGGTATGTTTGACATACATATATAGCTACGATTAAACACGGCTGGGCTTAAACTAGGTGGTGGTTATAATACTAACACAATATTCGCAATGTTGTTTTCAATAATACTTACCAGGTACTTACCTAACACGACGAGGCCGCTACTGGAGGCGGCTGCTACTATGGAGGCGGCAGCTGGAGGCAGCCGGTGGTGGTGGTAGGTGATCCGTGGTGGACAGGGGTAGCTGTGGGGAGTGGGTAGAGGTGACCGCCGCCGGATTGTGGCGGTGGTTGATGTTATACTATACAACAGATATCTTTAACAGTCTCTCGCTAGCGCAGTGGATAAGACTCCAGACTAATGAGGTAGAGATCCGGGGTTCGATCCCCAGTTGTGTGCAAATTTTTTCCCCTCGTCATCAAACTTCGTTAGATCCCTCGGATGTACGTGACGTCACAGGTCATATTCGAGTGTTTTCAATAATACTTACGTGACAGGTACATCGAATCCCGTTGATGTACTTCAATAATACTTACCAGACAGGTACTCACCTAGCACGACTAGGTAGCTGCTGGAGGCGGTAGCTGGAGGCGGGGGTGTGAGATTATATCAGCTACACGTGGGTAAGTACGTTTGTGACGTAAGTACAGCACCGTGGGGGACAAGGTGACGTATGACCGTCGCCACTGTGTGAGGGGTGGATTTGTGACGTAGGTGATGCTGGAGGCGGCTAGCATCTGGTGTGACATTAAAGCAGCTACACGGAGGGGAAGTACGTATGTGACGTACGTCCACCACCGTGGGGGACAAAGTGACGTAGGACCCCACCGTCTATGTGGGTAGGGACTAATCTCGCAAAGGCCCACCGGTCTCTGTGGGTAGGGGGGTACGTCTGGGTAGGGACGTTTTCTCAAAAGCCCCTACCTATGCCCTACTTCTATAGAACCAAAATGAACTAAACGGCACCAATGTTTTAGATCACTTCGATGTTTTGAGTCACAAGGTATTTGCGGGTTGCTTACCCAGCGCGGGCTCTACCAGTTACGAGTTGAAGGGGTGTGGGGTGCGGAGAAAGTTGGATGGGTTGAATTTGGTAAGTTAATATATATTGCGTATTGAATACGAAATTGAAAATTGGGGCGGAGACCAGTGCTGCGGTGAGGGCTCGTCCGCATGGTTGCGCGGTAAGTCTAGTGACATACGAGCGGTAGTTATCCGCCGAGTGGTTGCGGTAATTCCAAGAAACAGGTTGCGATCGACTTTCCCCCAACCAGGTCCCATGACATACGCCAGCGGATTTCAGCCGCGAACCGCCAGTTTGGTGTTCGCTTCCTTCCCTTTCGGGTGGACAATGGCTCTGTGCAGTGGACGTGTGTCTAAAAAAAAGATATTCTTATATTTCGCGTACAAGATGATTAAATATAAAAAGGAAAGGAGGTTTTCCATTCACCCAATGGGTGCTGAAAGGTTCATAAATGATCCATTCTCGTCACTGATGGTGAAACTGAGGGACGACGAGGTGAAGTTTTTTAACTACTTCCGTATGAGCACCACCTCTTTTGATGAACTACTGGCCAGGATAGGAGATGCTATCAGGAAGGAAGAGACAGTCATGAAGGTTCCTGTGCCACCTGTTCAAAGGTTGGCAGTGACACTGAGGTAAGTAGGTATTTATAAAAAGTTATGAAGAAACTTTATTATTTATAAGTTACTACAATGAGCACTGAACGTGTTAATAATAGTAATACTTAATTTCAATTTATTATTTATACACTTTTTATGATAAACATGAGATTGTGTGGTATGAAATTGAGAAATTTTCATTATCAATTTTCAAAAAGTCAAATCTCAAAAAATTTAGAAGTAGAAACAAACAAAGAACTACTAAGTAAAGAAAAAACAAAGTACAAAAACGGTTAATTACTTATCAATTTAACAAAAAGCAAACCAAGAAAAAAAGTTGTTTTGTCCGTTTACTGATCATCTCCATATTCCGAGTCGTAATGCAGTGATGTATCATGAAGAAGTGAAGATCGGGTTGAAGAGGGTGCTGAGACAGATGGAGAATTGATGGTGGAAGGTGTTTGAGTGGGAGGATAATGAATTTCAGAAAAAGTGGAACCGAATGTGTGGTGATCGTGTACCACTGTCGGTTGTTGAGAACTGGCACAAAGGGGGCAGATGAATGTGATCCCTGATGTAATGAGTACCGAGTGGTTATCTGCAGAATGTCGGATCGATACTGCAACTTTAGGGGATCGCTGAATTGATGGACTATTGGTAAAAGGGAATCAAAAAAAGACCTGTCTGCGTCCACGACTTCTGGCTGAGTCATGTACGACAACAACGCTCCTTCCAAATCACTTCTTTTTGCCTTCCTCTGTTGAGGTGTCACATATCTTTCCTGAGTTGTCGTAGGTGCGCGTGGCGGGAGAGGAGCTTCAATGGGTGACTGCTCCGGTTCATCAACATCAGATTGTGTATTTCCTGTAAGGGTCGACTGAGTTTCAGCCAAAGCTGCACTGGTTTGCAAAAAGGACAACTGCTTTGCATATATGTAAACACGTCGTTTCTGCGCAGGTTGGCCAGATTGGGTTTTCATCCGTTCACTTTTCATTTACGCATCCTTTATGTTTTTCCACTTACTGATGGTCCTTTTTACTGAAACAAAGAAACGTGCTTGGTCAAGAAACTTGAAAATGTGGGAATATTTCTCTAGATTAGTAGGTTTCTAAGTTGAATTAGAAGAGGTATCTATTATAATTATTATCTAAGTATCTATTATTATTAGAAGAGGTCTATAATTAATTAATTTTATTATAACTTCATTTATGATAATCATTCGCGTGGTTTTTTTTACAGATATTTTGGCAGTGGCTGCAGCATCCGCGACATGCAGTACGCTTACAAACTTGGCCATTCAACAGTGTGCCAAATAATCCGAACAGTTTCATCGACCTTGTGGGACGTTTTGAAAGAAGAATGTTTTACAGCTCTCACACAGACTAAGTGGCTTGAAATTTCATCAGTATTTGAAAAACATGCCAACTTTCCTCACTGCATCGGAGCTTTGGATGGGAAACACATTCGATTTAAAAAACCGACTTGCAGTGGATCTTTGTATTTCAATTACAAAAAGTTTTTTTCAATCGTCCTGTTTGCTGTGGCTGACGCAAATTACAACTTCCTTTACATCGACGTAGGATCTTTTGGTAGAGAAGGAGACAGTACCATATTTGAAAATAGTACATTTTACAAACGTCTGCTGACAAATTCTCTCGACATACCTAACAACGAACCTCTCCCAAACACTACCACTCCTAACATGCCATATACATTTGTTGGAGATGACGCATTTGGCCTATCACAAAATATTATGCGCCCGTACAAAGGAAAACTGCTATCGAAAACTCAGAAAATTTTCAATTACCGTTTAAGCCGTGCCCGTCGATACGTTGAGTGCAGTTTTGGAATATTATCGAATAAGTGGAGGATTTTTCACAGAGCAATGGATGTTGATGTAGATTTTGCAATACTGATCACAAAAACATGTTGCCTGCTTCACAACTTTGTTCGTCAGAGAGACGGGTTTAAGTATGCCGACACATTATCTATTGTGGGTTTACAAAATAACAGTGAAGTACGAGGAAGGAGTACACCAGCGCATACCTCTCCAGGCCCTACAGTTTACAATATCAGGAATCACTTTGCTAACTATTTCGAAAGTGATGCCGGAAAGGTTCCATGGCAAGACAGTTACATTGACTAGGTTTTTCTTTATGTAATTTTTGTAATGATGTATTTTTCGTATTCCTTACTAAATGTACATCATAAATCTATACATATAATAAAACAGTGTCTGTTTGTTTGTCTGTTTGTTTGTTTGTTTGTCTCGGCATCAATTGAGAACGGCTGAACGTAGAAAGTTGCGGCTGGTACCATTTGACGCAGAATTTATCTGGGAAGGTTTATGAAAAATCCGCATTTGAATCTGTCCATCCGTTGAAACGCTATGAATGAAATAATACTAAAAAACGTGTTATAATCACTTCTATGAGGACGTTTATGCTTATAATAACTTTGAACGGTTGGACGTAAATCCGATTGTAATTAGATTCTGGATTCAGCTCGACGAGTACATTCAAGTGGTACTTCAATCAGGATGTTAGTGGGAGGGGGGTACAGGTTATGAGAGGGGGGGGGGGGGGTCTACAGAAATTTCAAAACTACTTGACCAATTGGAGTGCAACTTTGGGAATTTGTTGTGTGAACATTGAGGAATGTTTCTAACCAGGTAGGGAGGGTTCATATGATACGGGGGGGGGGGGGGTTAAAGGCATTCAGGGTTGGCATTGGTGAAGGTTTCTGATCAGTTGAGGAGGGGGGGATACAGGGGGTGTCTGTTCTACCGTTGCGAAGCGCGGGTACACAGCTAGTAATAAATAAAATCATTAATGTTAGTTACAAATTAATGCAGTAGGTACCTAATGTGAATGTATTATAATGTAAATTTCAAATAAATTCTTACCAATTTTCTTCTTTTCTTCCTCGAGCATTTCTTGAAATCCGGTCGTTGTGGCCAAGGCTACAGCCAACCAGGCAGCATCTTTCTTCCCCCGGTTCTTGTAGTCCTCGCAACCTACGTTCCACAACTCGGGATACTTTTTCACTACGTCAATAAAAAGTTCTGTATCGGCAGGATCCATAGCGGACACGGACTGCTGGAAGTTGAGCGAGGTGGCGGTGGGCTGAGCCTGCTGATGATACAGAACGTATTCCTCTCCATAGCCCGCCGTGATAATATGCATAAAAGGATGAAAATAATATATACTGGAAAAGGTCGAAATATTATGGAAATAGAGTGTGTGGCTCCTGAACCGGGATGGTGACGCTAGTGCTAGTGGATACTGAAGGAGACGAGATATTCGCAGCCAGGCTGAGTGATATTTGAATTATTGAAACCCCAATCAATCCTTTTACATAAAATAATATATATATATATATATATATATATATATATATCACTTATCTAATTATTTTTTTTGTAATTGTGATTGATTGGGGTTTTCAATAATTAAAATATCAATCAACCTGGCTGCGAATATCTCGTCTCCCTCAGTATCCACTAGCAGCGCCACCATCCCGGTTCAGGAGTCGGACACTATTTCCATAATATTTCTACCTTTTCCAGTATATATTTTTTCCAAACTTTTCCTCCGTTACTATTAATATGATATTAATATCTTATCACCTATCTGGTTTGTTGCAGGCTGCCATTTGGTACTGGAAACCCGCATTCAGAGTAAAGCTAATAATGTAAGTTAGTAGTGGGACTGTTCTGTAGTGGGAGTGTTTGATATTTTCCATCATTAGAGCTTGGGAACTATATCGTTGATTAGTTGTTAGGACGTCTCTGCGATTGGGTTGATGGATCGTGAGAGCAGGATTTTGGGAAGTAGTTGACTGAGATGAGAAAAGTGCGGTCAAACTGCGAAAGGGTATGCGCACGCAGTTTAGATGGCCGGAATTGAGGTGATGTGTGAGCTATGGTGGACGTTGATAAAGTGCTGAATGAGGGGGCGAGTATGGGGGCCGGGCGCTGCATTATTTTGGAGACGAGGGCAAAGAAATCGCAGAATGCGGGAAAGGGATGTCCAGTGGGCTATTGATTTTAATTTCAAGAGAGCACAGACGTTTGTGGGGGTTTGAAGGCATATGAAGGTCTGTTTGTGGGATTAGCGACGGCGAGGAGGGGGTCCATGTGTTTCTGATGGACCTTATATCACTGCCAGATGCATTAAGACCACCACTGCGGGCCTCTGGTCATACCCCTCCCAACCCTCCGCCCATCGGTTCAGGAATAGCCCTCAAACCTACAGACCACATCCCAGCCACCCTTCACCATCACACAGCTTATCACCATATTACATTCTTCCACACACCCTTAATTTCCCATCGCTTCCCATCACTCATCAATCATTCTTTCCTAAAGACCCCACATTAAGGATTCGTCATTCAGGATACCCCCCCCCCCCTCCCAAATCTCAAACCATCATCGACCTATCAGCATTCCACTGTCTTTCATCTCTGTACCTACCAGGGTGCAGAGGGGGTGGTTTACCCCACTACTATTCAAACTTCAATCAAACCTTCTCACTCTGGAAGAAAACTTTCAACTTCGTTACTTATTCAAAATCAAAATGGCATGCACTAGCTGCTTGGTAAGAAATAAACACTGCAATTACATAACGAATCTATTTGTATGAGCGAGTGATGAAACCAGTAATTTTGCTTACCGAAAATATCAGTTGTTTCTTTTGCATTATTTGTTCTTAATAACAGCTAGTTGCATCCATAATTTATTGTTCGGTTAACTGGGTCGGGATTTACCATTTTTGACCTCAAAATTAGCAGCAATAGCAGTACTCCACAAAATTACGGTGTGCCAGTTTTCAGGTTGAAGTTCCATAATATGGTCAAGCCGTGTAACAAGTTGGGTTGCGGTGGGTGGTTTGTCGGTGTAGTGGAGGGGATGGGGAGGGGGACACTCTGGCGCGCACTGGTAAAAACGCCCTATCTAGGTGGACATTGCTCGTAACTCCTACAAAAATGAACGAAATTACTTTAAATTGTGAAGATGGCCTCGTTAGACCCTCAGTATTTGATTCATAGGGTGTTCACAACGATATTGACAAAAATTACAACTTTTACTGTAACGATGTACCTATGTGGTTGTTAAAAAATGATTTTTAGCTATCACCTGGTGGTTTTATGGGAATATGGAAATGAATGTGATAAATGGTTGAAAATGTGAGCCCAGATGAGTCCCAATAATCTTGAGAACATTTCAACCACCTTTTCAGGACCACCACTTCAAGCTAACAGGTACAAAGAGGGCAACCCCCTTCCGAATGGACCGACCCTCATCAGGACAGCCACGCCCCGCTCGTGGATCTTCCTAGGGATGGGTATAGATCGCGGTATCCCTCAAATTCTACATTCACCACTCCTATGTAATGCATTAGATTTAACCAAACAAACGAGGAGAAAGAAGAGCTGTGCGACGCCTCGGTTATAGCCCAGAAGGAGTTCCCCTCCATCGAACTCCCAGCGCTCCTCAACCGCCGTAACGGCCGTTGGTGGACGAGGGACGAGGTGGAGGCGCCTTTATATACCACCCGCCTCGCCCAGCTCTTCATTCGACCGATCTGGCTCTTACCTACCACTTCTCTCTCTCACTCACCTTGCACCTACTCTCTCACTCTTACCCTTCCTGGCATCTGCTGTGGTGGTAACTGTGGGACGCTCCTTCTCCTCTAATACTCACTGTCGTGATAACCGCGGGTTGCTAGCCTCCTCTTCCACTAACCACACAGCGCGTCACCACAGCAGCGTTAGCGATCTGAAAATACTCCTAAGGAGCACATCCTTCCTATCCTTCACCCTACCCAAACCTACCCTACCAAGAAATACGACATCCATGTTTCAAATACATTGACGATATAGATATATGGGTATACATGATACATCTATACCAATGTTTCATGAACATCGATGTTTTCCTTTCGATGTTTTTCAGACATTGATGTTTTTACTCCTAGACACCCATGCTGTTACCGCCTCCATTTTTCCCAGTTCCTCTTCATTTTTCAAGAATCATCAACTTTTGCTAGAAACATAATGAAGTGATTGCCTCGTCGGTTCCTTCTGAGAGGCTGTTTTCTCAAGCTGGGTTGATTTTAACCTCACCGAGAAATCGACTGTCAGAAGAAATGGCCTCCAAACCTATTTTTTTACACGAGGCAAATGATAAATATTGGGAGGTTTGAAAATGAAGAGTGATTTACAGTAATAGGCATGAAAATACAGTTCGTTTGGAATAATTTGTTATAGGTGTTAATATAAATTCATCACCTGATTTTAGTGAATTTTCTAAGAAAATGGGTCCAACATTTTCAGAACATGAAATTTTTGAAAGGCAAAATCCGTTTTAGAGCAGGGATGAATTCAGGAGAATTCAACCCTAGATTTAAACAAAACTATATATATAGGTTAATGTCTTACCACTGGCCAGGGGTCGACTCTACACTAATTTCAGATAAAAAAAGTCCAGAACATTTTTTTTTTACCGCTTAAAATCCGAGTTTTTTCACTTATGAGATTTTTTCGTGTTTTCGACCTTAAGTCACTAAAATAGCCATAACCCGCTTAATTCAAGGACCAAATGTGATTATACCGTCGTAAATAGCATTAAATTTCCTTCCTCCCTGTTACCAAATCAATTTATTTTTTTTAGGAAATTCTTTCTAAGTTCTCAATCTTTTGTCGTGCTGGCTAACGTGTCCGGTTACACCATGGCTATCCATAGGTAAGTAATAGGCAGGTCATTAGTTGGACAGGCAACTACTAGTGTAGACATGACACATCTTCCCCTCGAGGTGACATTTGAATAATAGAAATTTAGATTAATAAAGAATTTTCAAATAAATTTAGTTCTCATAATACAGTACGATCACAATGCAAAATGATTCACAAAATTAGAAGTTCAATTGCTCAATTAAAAATATTAATTTCTCCGTTATCAATTGTTTTCAACTTCTGCAAATATTGATGAATTGAAAAATAACATGAACTTATTGGAATGTTCAACTAAAAAATAAAATCAAAGAATTCACTTGAATTCGCTCAATCCACGTTCCACCTTCAATCCTCACTCTTCTATTGCAAGGCGGTTAGGTTTCCTCAACGGTCGAGCACTTTTGGAACGCGAATTCCCTGAAGAAGCAGGCGTTTTATTCGGAGTCTTCATGGGCTCTGGAACTGCTTTGTGAGTTGGAGGTGATGGTAGTGGAGTAAAGCCATGAAATGGAGGCGATTCGTCTGAGATCGTAGTAATTGACCTTCTTGCCCTCCATTTGGGTGTTTCTGGTACCATAGGAGTCAACTTCCTTCCCTTGGGCTTCTCTTCTTCAGGGGTCACAGATTTTCTGGGCAATCTGGGTGCAGACTGTGGATGAGCGGCTGGCGGTTGCGTCTTGGCAGGTGGTGGCAGGCAACTTCCTGTCACGTAAGTGAATGGAGTTTCGTCGATATTCTTTGCCTTTTTGATCTCGAACTATGAAGGATCTAGGTTCAGGCAGTTTTGGTGATCCAACCTTCCTTCCAGTATTCCTTTTCTCGAATGTAGATTGGTTGTTCTTCATTGTAGACCTTTTCATTTGAAGCAGAGTTTCATAGATATTACGTATAGATTTTAAGTTTTACTTCGATTTTTCAGACTTTCCATTTTGAGGCGAATATCTTCATCTGGAGGTTGTGGAAGCAGAAGATCGAGGCTAGCTGGAGCTTCATTTCGTAGCAATCATCCCAGCAATAGCTGGCTTGGCGAATAATCGAATCCAAGGAGAGGCGTCGCTCTGTATTCAAGCAAAGCAAGCTGCTTGTCTTCAATAGACTTCTTTATCAGTTTCTTTGCTATTCCAGCACCTTTGTCGGAAAGTCCGTTTGATTGACTGTACTGGGGACTGGATGTCACGATCTTGAAACCCATAGTGTTAGCAAAGGTTTTCATTTCAGCACTTGAAAAGGGATTGTTGTCGCAACGGATAACTTCTGGTATACCAAAGTTGCTAAATCGGACTTTCAATTTCTGAATGATCTCGCTGGCAGTTTTGGTCTTCAGGGGAAGTATTTCTAGCCACCTAGAATAGTAATCTTCCACTGCGAGGATATGGCCTTTGTATTCCCCAATATCTATTCCAATGCGTTGGAAAGGGTATTGTGGGACACAGGAAGATATGAACGGTTCCTTCACATTTCGATTTTGGTACATCTGGCAGAGTCCGAATTCGAGCCACTGTTTTGCTGAGTCCAAGAGGAACGATTTTATGCACATTTTCTATCATCTTTCGGCGTAGACTCTGTGGAACTGCTATTCTAGCACTGTAGAAAACCAAACCTTCTTTGGTAAAGAGCTCATTCCTAGTAGGTTTTCAACTCTGGAGTAAAAGGTTTTTTATTCACCTTGTCCCATCCATCATTGATAGTTTTTTCAAAGTCATTAGAACAGGGTCGGTGAGAGAGGCCTTTTGAGAGCGCTGATCTCGTCTATTGGACCCCACGAGGATGTACGAGTTGAGACATGTCCACGTCGTCGGGGTAATCTTCTTCTTCATGTTTTCTTGAGAGGAGATCTGCTATGAACATCCGATCCAGGGAAGTACTGGAGAGTGAAATCGTATTTCAGAAGTTTCAGCTGCATATTTTGGATTCGTGCTGCATTTTTGTGGAAATCATTCTTCACGATTGTCAGCATCGGTTGATGGTCAATCTGAATCGTCAGATTCTTGTGGCCATAGATCAAATATTGAAAGCGGTTGAGGCTGAAGCTCATTCCTGGCATTTCCTTTTCTATCTGGCTGTAGTTAATCTGTGCTGGGGTAAGGCTTCTAGATGCGAATGCAAGTGGTTGTCCATTCCATCTTTTGAGGCGTCGGACTGTATCACCACATCCAGTTTTGGTTCGAAAATTCGCAACGTTGGGGCATTGGTGACCAGTTTCTTCAATGTGCCAAACCATTCTTGTTGACGTGCCGTCAATACCCACGGATTTTTTTTCTGCAGCAATTCCCGTTAGTGCAGCACTGACCTGCGAGTAGGAAGGAATGAATTTATTAGTAGAATTCACTGCACCTAAAAAGCTTTGAAACTGTTTCACATTGGTTGGTCTCTCAATCAAATGTATGGCTTTTTTCTTGCGAGGATCTGGCTGTACTCCCTCCACTGAAAAAATTAAGCCCATATATCTTACTGATTTAGTTTATATTGAATTTTGTTCTTATTAAATCTTACATTGTTAAGTCGAGCTCGCTCCATCACGGTTTTTAGGTTTCGGTCATGCTCTTCTTCTGTCATCCCTGTGCCGATTATATTGTTAGGAGCGTAGCTCCTACGTAATTATTAATGACATGTGTTTCTTGATTGATGGTTAGAAAGTTTTTGTTGGTCTTGTGTTATGATGATTTGTGTTCTGTCTTGAAAATACAACTTGTGAAGTGCTAAACATTCGTGATCTTATAACAAATTGGTGTCAGAAGTGGGATGGAGAACGACGTAAGTGACGGTAATGGGAGATTGTTGCGAAGTGGCCGAGTGATTACCAGCGATCCCACTAATGATCGTAACATACCGGTTAATGTTGCTGCTGAGGGTTTAGAGGCGGATATGAGGCGTATTCTCATGAGTGAAGTGCGGAACGCGTTGCGCGAATTTTACCAAGATATCTGCATGGAAGTCCGGGGGGTAGGTGTGCACACCCCGCAGCCACCCCAGGAGCAGGCGGCTCCGGTAGCCATTCTGGCCAATGCTGAAGGAGGTGGGATTCGTCTTGTGCTCGCAGGCTGCTTCAAGCCTTCCAAGTTCGACGGTACCACACCTTGGGACGATTATCGCACCCATTTCGATATTATTGCGCGGACCAATGGTTGGGATCGAGGTATGATGGGATCCGCTCTCACCTCTTCCCTTAACGGTGCTGCGCTTTCTGTCCTAACCGAGCTGGCAGGGTTACACAACTACGATGAGCTCGTTGCTGCATTGGAATCCCAGTTTGGTGAATCGAACCATGCAAAACTTTACATGAACAAGTTGAGGGCCCATGCCCAGCTCCCGGGAGAAGATATTTCAGCGTTTGCTAGGGAGGTTCGTGTTCTGGCCTGGAAAGCTTTGCCAGGAGCATCCCAGGAATCTATAGATCTTGTGGCTTTGTCACAGTTCACCGAACGTTTATGTGACGAGAAGGTTCACGAGCTTGTTATGCTGGGTGATTCGCGGGATTTAGAGTCGGCCCTTTGTTTGGCTCTACGAAGTGAAGCCGCTGTTCTTCGGGCACGGAAAGTATCTCCTAAAGTGGTTCGTGCCATCGAGGTGGGGAATGAGGGAGAAAAAGCGGTGGAGACTGTCAACCCAGCATCTCGTGGACCTAGGGGAGGGCTAAGCTCAAAGCCTTCGGGGGATTGGTCTGCTGGCGATGTGATGTAGTCGGACATACTGTCCAAGACTGTCCAACAAAAGTAATGATTTGTTGGAGGTGTGACGCTGTGGGCCAAGGTGTAAGAGAATGCCCCTCCAAGCCGGGAAACGGTCCTAGGCAGGGGGCAGCCTGGGACACGCAAGCACACCGAACCCCACAACCGGTCTGTGGAATCAACGATCATTTACCGGGTTAGCTCAAATGCCTCCATCGTTGTCAAGGGCTCCATCAATGGCCTTCCCTGCTCATTAGTCGTGGACACAGGAGCCATGTGACGATTGTCCGGAGAGGTGTTGTCGACCAACTTGAGGACAGTGACGGTGGCAGAAATTCCGGTGGACGGAACAACCACGGTGGAAGTAGGGTTGGGAGAAAAGGGCAAACGGATGCATCAAGTGTACGTGGCAGACATCCGAGATGATTGCATCCTTGGCATGGACTTTCTAGTGGCAACCAAATGTAAAATCGATGCAGCCTCCAGAGCAGTAGAAATTGAAAGTGAGCAGAGGCGAGGCGCTGCGGTCCGGACAGTGGAGGAGGGGGACAAAGATACAGAAGGGACAATGGTAGAAGGGGAACAAATACTGGCAGGACTCTCAATTTTGAAGGAGGGTAAACCTCGGTTCGACCACGTAGAAGACCTCATAGCCCGAGCAAGCAAAGGTCTAAGCAACAATCAGCAGCAACAAATGGCGGAGTTGGTACAGGAAATTGCGGATGTGTTCACAGCTCACAAGCAGGAACTAGGAAGCATTGACGGAGTAGAGCATGAAATCATAGTAGATCCAGATGTCCCCATTAGACAGAGCCCACGACGAATACCACCACACAGGCTAGCCGAAGTGGACAAGATGGTGAAGGACATGGAGGAAGCAGCGGTCATCGAGGCATCCAGTAGTCCATGGGCAAGCCCAATTGTGCTGGTCAAGAAGAAGGATGGTAGTACACAATTCTGTATTGATTACAGGAGTCTCAACAATGTCACAAGGAAAGATGCACACCCATTACTACATATTGATGACCTGCTGATAGCAACAAGGGGTAGTTCATGGTTCTCTTCGCTCGACATCCAAAGCGGGTATTGGCAAATCCGTATGAAGGATGAGTACCGTGAGAAAACAGCCTTCTGCACCCCAAGAGGTCTGTGGCAATTCCGAGTCATGCCATTTGGCTTGTGCAACGCCCCAGCAACGTTTCAGCGGGCTATGCAACGCCTTCTCCACCGACTGATACGACAAGGCCGGGTATGGGTCTACCTGGATGATGTGAGAATTGATGCTAAGACTTTTGAGGACATGCTGGAGTGGCTTAGGGAAATCTTCCAGCTGTTTCGAGAACATGGCCTCCGGCTGAATGCAACAAAGTGCGACCTCTTTCGCTGGAGTATTGCATACTTGGGTCATGTCATTTCGGAGCAGGGCGTCCATATGGATCCAGCAAAAACAGAGCAAGTAGCAAATGGCCGACCCCTGCCTCAACAAAGGATGTCCGGAGCTTTGTGGGTTTCTGTTCTTACTACCGGCCATATGTCCAAAACTTTGCTCAGATAGCAGGACGATTATATCAGCTGGAACAGGTCAAGGGGGGATTTTTATGGACGGAGGAAGCCACGAAAGCCTTCAAGGAATTGAAGGCAGCCTTGACGCAGGCTCCAGTGCTTGCACATGCGGACCCCTCACTGCGGTTTCTGTTGGAAGTTGATGCAAGCGGACGGGGTATTGGGGATGTGCTATCACAGCAACAGGACAGGGAGAGGGTTGTGGCGTACTTTAGTCGGTGCCTGAGCCCGGCCCAACGGAACTATTGTGTGACCCGCAGAGAATTGTTAGGGTTGACGAAAGCACTGACGCACTTCCGCCACTATGGACTTGAAAATGGGGCTCCAGTGACTGTACGGACAGACCGTGCCTCGCTAAAATGGTTGAGGAACTTTAAGCAACCAGATGGCCAGATGGCACGCTGGCTCGAAGACCTGGCCGCATACAACCTGCAAGTAGAATACAGGAAAGGAACTGCCCATGTGAATGCGGATGCGCTCTCCAGAAGACCATGTGTAGTGCAGGCCTGCAAGTACTGTGCAAGGCAAGAGGAGAAGGATGCGCAATCTGAAGTTAAGGGGTATAGGACTGGAGACAGACCTTGAGTGGGAAATGGAACAAAAACAAGATCCATACTTGGCACAAGTGAGGACTTTGGTACAGCAAGGGAAGCGTCCTGACTGGGTGAAAGTTTCTGCCTGTGGACCAGAAGAGAAAGCACTCTGGGCAATGTGGAGTAGGCTGAGCCTGGTGGATGGAGTGCTGACTCGTGGTTGGGAGAATGAGACGGGAACACGGAGTGTACGTCAGATCCTCGGGCCACACCAATGTCGGGATGTGGTCCTAGAGGTGGCTCACAACTTGGGACACTTTGGAGCAAAACGGATGACATCATGCTTACGAGGACAATTCTATTGGGTTGGCATGACACGCGATGTACAAGAATTTGGGCGAAGCTGCGACATCTGTGGAAGTCGAGGGAGAGCGCCTGGGAAGAAAGCGCCGCTACAGTCCTATACAGTCGGAGCACCCTTTGAACGGTTGGCTGTAGATCTGTTAGGGCCATTCCCCCGGTCTGCGAGAGGTAACAGCCACCTTGTAGTGGTGATGGACTATTATACAAAATGGCCAGAAGTCTTCCCAGTGCCAGAGGCCACCGCAGAGATGGTAGCCAGGGGGTTGGTCGAGAATGTTGTGGCTCGATTTGGAGTTCCCAGAGAGCTACACACGGACCAAGGGCGCATGTTTGAAGCAACACTGTTTGGCGAGGTGCTGAACCTCTTAGATGTTCGGAGAACAAGGAAGACTGCTCCAAGACCACAGAGCGATGGAATGGTCGAACGGTTCAACCGCACGCTCAAGGAGATGCTATCCAAACGGGTGAATGACCACCAGAGGGACTGGGACGACCACTTGCCACTGGTCTTACTTGCCTATCGAGCGTCAGTGCACCAGGCCACTGGGTTTTCCCCTGCACATCTAACGCTGGGGAGAACACCCACATTGCCCACAGCACTGCTAACGGGGGTGCGGCCGAAGATGGGGACGACATCAGGCTATGCACAAACACTCGCCATGGCGTTGGATGAAGCACATGAGGCTGCCCTGCACTCCTTGGAGCAGGTGGCAGAAGATAGGTACGATGTGCGAGCTCAAACCCCACGTTATGACTTGGGTGCCCAAGTCTGGTTGTACAACCCGCGCCGGCAGAAAGGGCTCATGCCAAAATTACAACGGCCTTGGCTGGGGCCCTGTGTGGTCTGTGGGGCTGTGTGGTGTCTGGGTGCAGCTACCTAACAAGAAGAAGCGGGTGGTACACGCTGATCGCCTGAAGCCTTACCACCATCGCATGGAGGAGGAGGAGGTGTAGTGTTAGGAGCGTAGCTCCTACGTAATTATTAATGGCATGGGTTTCTTGATTGATGGTTAGAAAGTTGTTGTTGGTCTTGTGTTATGATGATTTGTGTTCAGTCTTGAAAATACAACTTGTGAAGTGCTAAACATTCGTGATCTTCTAACAATATTATCATCGAACAGAACTTGTACCCCGTCAATATCACCAAAAATTTTACTATTTTCTCGTTGAACAATTTCAGGGAAAGAAGCACATCCGTAGGGCATCCTTTTATAACAGTACCTTCCGAATGGTGTATTCATTGTACAATGTTTACTTGACTTGACTTTTCAGATAGGACGAATTGGTGGAAACCTTCTTTATAATCTAAAACCGTTTACCTCCAAGATTAGTGGTCAGTTCTTCCGATGTTGGTATGCTGTAGTGTTCACGCATGATGTACTTATTTAAAGGGATCGTATTGAGGCATAAACGTAGCGTTCCATCCTTTTTCTCTACCAATACTATGTCGTTAACCCATTCAGTTGGCTCGTCCATTTTTCTTATAATATCCATCTCGACCACACGATCAAGCTCCTTCAACTTGACTTTCAGGACTTCAGGTAATCGACGTGTGGGTCGGACCACTGGAACGGCATCTTCTTTCAGCTTGATGTGGACTGTGACTGGTAACTTGCCAATTCCTGTGAACAATTCTTTATATTTAGAAACAAATTTGTCCTTTCTCACATCTTGTTCAGGCGCTTTTGTCACATTGTTCGAAATGTCAAATTTCTTATTTTTGACAATGACTTCATAACAGTCATCAGATTTTCCAACTGGACCGGTGACCGTTTCTGGTTTAGATTTCTTTTCTGAGTTCCTTCATGTGTCGTGCAACCTTTTTAAGAGTCCTGGCCGGGTGCAGGACTGCGCGCTGAGGATTGGTGACGAATCATATGTACTCAACTATCAGAAAATCAAAATGTTCGCTTCTACCTTTGTAGGTACATTTCAAGTTGACTGTTCCTAGGGGTTAGTTATAAACCCTCCATAGGATTTAATGCGCACGTTATTCGTTTTGATTGAATTATTAATATCCATTGAAGTGAAAATGTTATTAGGAATTATGTTCACGCGACTAGCCGTTTCCAGTTTTAAGTACTTAGATAAGCATTTTCTCGTCTGTGACATACTCTTTCCACGCAGTGTCATCAACCTTGACGGCGTTGCAATCATATTCGACTTCTACGCTATCACAATTAAAAACATCTGAGTCGCTGGATGAAGAGGAATTATTTTCTATTTCGTTGCATCGGCGATTACGATTAAGGCGCTTATCTTGATTATTTCTTTTTCATGACAAGCTACACACCCTATTTCAAAATGACCTTTATTATGGCACATTGGGCAGACTTTATCCCATGCCGAGCACTGGCGGTACTTGTGACGAGTACCACACTTCGTGCAATCGTACGGCCTGTTTCAACGGAATTGTTTCTTGTAGTTTACATCTACATTTTCTGCGGCACCGGGATTATCCATTTCCCGCTTATAGAGTTTCGAAAGCTCTACTGCACGGCATATTTTTGCTACATTATCTAATTTAAATTCGCCCGATTCTTTCAATAACTGTTGCTGCACCTCTCCATCATTTATGTGGGCCACGACGTGATTTACGATCATTCGGCCAGCGTATGATGTTGCACACGCCGCGGAGGAGCAGACAAAATTACATTGGGCTGCCTGAGTTTTTAGAGCCGATAGTTAATTATCGAAGCTTTGGCCAACTTCATGTTTAGTGATATTAAATTTGGATGTTTCGATAGTTTACAGTGGGGATGCAATACTCGTCAAATTGTGCTAAAACTGAAGCAACTTGCGTCTTATAATTTGCATAAAAGTTATTAAAGATATCCACTTCAACGTCATCCCGTGTGTGTCAAAAGGATTGGAATCTTTTGTTCCTCGTCTTTACTTTTGTACTTGCCAGAAGCCTTCATGTTCCAAATGAACATCTCCTTCCATTTCGGCCATTTTTGTTCCACCGTGTGATCGAAAACAATTCGCTGTAGACGAAAGATCGTATTGTGACCAGACTCACTTTTATCTCTTTCACTCATTTCCGAGTTACCCGCAGGCGGCGATAGTGGTTTATCCGGCGGTGGTGGAATAGGCGGTGTAGGACTTGGCGGCGTAGGTCTTGGCAGCGTACTGGTTCCTGCGTTAGGCACTGTTGACTGCGGTTTGTTTCTTAACTGTTTTACCGGTAAATTTCTAAAAAGCTAGAGAGTTCAACCTACCCTCGCAGAGTCAAACCCGTGCGATTAGAATGGAGTTTAAAGCTTAAGAAAAAATGTAGGACTTGGAAAATTATTGCAAGAGTCCCAAAAGGCGTAAAAATTATGAAAACCCGGTGAGTACATAAGAAGAAACTGGAGGCTGATGGCTCAATAGATACCGCAGCAGATTAGTGGTGAAAGGTTTCGCTGATATCATTATGATCTGCCCGAAGTCTATGCTCCTGTTGCTAGGCTACCAGATGTTAAGTTCTTGTTAATTATCGCAGCCAAACTTGACTAAGAACTGGTTCAGTACGATGAGAAAACGGCTTTTCTGAACGGATCCTTGGATAAGCTGGTGTACATTTAGATTCCTGATGGTTATAATGAATATTTACAAACGGGTGAAGACCTCAGGAGTAACAATGTGTGCGGGGTTCACATAGCTTTATATGGACAAAGGGTGTCTCCAAAACGGTGGTTTGTTAGATTTCAGGAGGCGGTGAAAAAGATGGAGTTCCAACCCTATCCTTTTCAGCCTTGCTTATTTATCTGGAAATCCGGTGACCAAATTGCTATTCTTTTGTTATACCTGTATAATATTTTGGTAGCAACGAATATTAAAGAAAAATTGGCCTGATAAAGGTTATTTGGAAGGGAAATTTTCAATTACAGACTTGGGACAGCCCAAGAAATTTTTGGGACTAGAGATTATCAGGAGCCGGAGGGACAAAACTGTTGGTATTTTTCTGAGATCTAATATTGACCTCATGTTGAAGAAAATTAATCCCGGAAGTGATAGAACGGCTTCTACTCCTATGGCTGTTGATAGGAAGTTTGAAAATCGGAATTATGAACAACCCAGTGATTTAAATTCCATCCCTTATCGGCAGGCGATTGGTTCATTGCTGTATTTACAGGGTGGAGTTAGACCTGATATCTCTTATGCTACTAATATTTTAAGTAGGCTGCCTGCCAATTTTCCATTGACAGGCAATAATCCGGGTTATAAGGTATCTAAGGGGAACTGGAAACTTTGGTCGTATGTTCTATGATAGGGGGAATACTCTTGATTGCTATATATAGAGATGCCTCTTTGGGACTTTCTGCTGAGGGAGGCTACTCCACTACAGGGTATGTCGTATACCCTATTTGGGAATCGGGTGGTTTGACAAACAAAACGCCGAAATCATGTAGCTCTGCAGAGAGCTAATATGTCGCCATGAGTACGGCTTGCAGAAACTTGGCTTCAATTCGGACCATGTGTTCAGAACTCGCAGGAATTACGGTTCTGCCTACGATTTATGAGGATTCTAAACCGGCCATCCGCATGAGGCTCGGGTGGTGCTACCACCCTAATGACTCATGTGCGATCAGTCAAAGCCGTTTCTGGATTTTCCAGGCACCTTTGACTGCTCGCGCATGAGCCATTAGGGTGGTTGCACCACCCGAGCCTCATGCCGATAGTGATGGTTGCTGCTGCCCTCCACTACGGTCGCAGTTTTACGTCAATGCCCGGGACAAGGGAAGATAATTCAATGGGTGAAAAATAAACCTGAAAATCAAGCTAAGCACAATTTTAGAAATTTTCAGCTTTTACAAAAATGTGTGGGTCTTAGTGATTCTACCTGTTTTTTTCTCGCCCTAAAAGTTGGCCCAGAAGCTCAGCTTTCCAACGGTATGATCAAATAAATTTTCACGGAGAACTCGTGAGGTAAAATCCTCGTTTCCGTGCCAAAAACCGTGGATTGTATGCGTAAAATTCGATTGTTTAGCAGTTGTCATTTTTAATTTGGATGAACCGTGGTAAGCTTAATGGATCAAGAAACCAGTTGTTACTGGTTGGAGAGGATCGAGAGGTTGGGACTAATAACACGGAAAAGCAAAGATGATTTGGGGAAACTGACGTCTAAATGAAATAAAACTGTATAATAATGAATAAAATAATGTAATGAATAATGTAATAAAAACGCTGCAAAGTACTTGTAACTTGGGCTTATTATTCAATCGGAAATACTTACAGAAATTTTGGCTGTTCATTTACTGTTTCTTCCATGCGCAGTAATTGGAATAGTTATCTTAGCTGGTTTCCACCAATTTTGGCCACCAAAAACACGACGTCGGTTACTTTGCAGCGTTTTTATCAAAGCCTGAAAACTTGAGGTTCTAACGAAGTCTCAGCTTTAAATTTACGTTAAAATTTGGTTCTTCCTGGCACAGTTTGGGTCCCCATTTGGGAACACATTTCGCTCTAGTCCGAAGCTCGACAGCCCTATCGGAATAAACCCAGGGGTTTTCGAGGTTTTAGTGAACTTGAGCTTGTGAGGTATAATTTCCATGTTTTTTTTAGGGCGAGAAGACTGAATATGAAGTTGATTTCGACCAAAGAGTGAAGAATTGAGGTTGTAACGAAGGTTATGCTCCCAAACTTTAGGTTATGCTTCAGTTCTCTTCCAGCTCTCGTCGGAGAAACAACGCGAGTTCGAAACAGTGTTCGGAAAAAAAAGTGCTATTCCGCCTTTCGCAATAGCGGCTACGGTGGGAGTTTTCGCGACGAGATCGGTCGAAAATGGAGGAATCAGCAATTCGTGAGGTGGATACAAGTGAATTCGCCTGCTTGATCGTCGACGAGGTAAACCGCAATGAGGGAGAACTTATTAAATTCTGTCTCAACAAGGACAATAAAATCGGGAAAAGCGAGACTACCACAATAACAGCATATGTGAAGCGGATAGTGAAGAGAGTTCATGACCTGGCATTGAAATTAACTAAAACTCATGGCTCTTATGTAGAGGCGAAAAGAGTGAGAAAGGAATTACGTGAGTCTCTGGAAGCAAACACTCTCTCGATACTTGAGATAATTTCTAAAAATGAGACCGCAGACCAAGGCAACGGGCCAACCTCATATGCGCAAATCCTCAAATCTAAAGCAATGAAAAAACCCCTGCAAACGGACAACAGCGTGGTAATTTACCCAACGGACAAAGCGTCTAAAAAAAATCCGGAAGAAATTAAACAAGATCTGAAGGCAGTTTTCAATCCGGTTGATGAGGGTGTTAAAATTAGTGCAGTGCGAAATTTGGGAAAAAAAGGGCTACTAATTCGAGCTGCAGGAAAAGAAGATCTTAATGCAATTATGGCAAATAATACTCTCAAAGAAATCGGACTGACGATCTCACGCCCAATGAAAAGGTTACCACGACTGGCACTTTTTGGAGTTCCCTCGGAAATGACAGAAGAGGAAATAAGAGAAAGCCTCATTAAACTGAACAATATGGAGGAAGGTGAAATAAAGGATCAAATGAAATTTGGTTTCAAATTTGGGAGAAAAGGCGGCCTAACCATGAATCAAACTATAGAAGTATCCCCAGAGCTTCGTAAGAAGCTTCTCAAGTTGCAAAAAGTCTATTTAGGCTGGAGTAGTTGCAGAATAGAGGACTTTATTCGAATTTCGCGCTGCTATCGATGCAACGGTTTAAACCATGTTCAGAAAACGTAAGGCGCAAACACCAGCATGCGCCCATTGTTCAGGAGCCCACGACACTTCTACCTGTGAAAAGAAAGACCAACCGACCTGCGTTAAGTGCAAAAAGTTCAATATAGCGCACGATCACGCTGCTAATGATGTAAACTGCCCAAGCTAAATAAATGCACTTCAGGGTCTCGTAAATCGCACTGATTATGGAAATTGAAACCACGGATCATGAAGAGCACTTTCTCTCGCCAGGAAATAGTCCTGTGCAATGTAGTGATATGGCTTCCGTCAGTCAGTTTTTTAGTAAAGATAGTTTCTCTATATGGACCCTAAATATCCGAAGCATGAAAGCAAACATTGATCAATTTTTTTGTTACCTTGAACAAATTGAGAACAAACCAAAGCTGATCGTCCTGACAGAAATATGGTTCGACCAACATTTCGATTACGCAGCGGTCTTCGCGATCCCGGAATACGACCTTCTCATCAGCACATCGACCTTGAAAAAGGCCTGCGGAGTTGCCGTCTACGTTGCGAAAACAATCCACATTGAAAGCCACAAAGAACTAAGGATCAGAGGGTGTTCAACGATAAGTATTAAATTCAAAATCAACTCACAGGACTATTATATTATTGCTCTATATCGCTCACATATCGGTGAAATTGCAGAATTTGTAGAAGACGTTAAGGAAAATGTTAAACCATTAGTGGGAGAAGGAATAACCATTTTTACTGGCGATATAAATCTGAATATTATTGATAATAACCCAGGTCATGAAATCACAGATTACTATGACTTTATGCATAACTCCGGATTTATTAGTTGGATTGATGTACCAACAAGGGGTAACAGCTGTCTTGATCACATAATGGTGAAAGCGCCTAGAGGTGAGTTTGCACGTTCGGAATCAGCTATCATGAACAATATAAGTATGACAGATCATTTTCCCGTAGCTTTCAAAATAAATCAAAAACTTAGAAACACTGAATCTGCGCCAAACCCCAACTACGAGTATATTAAGAGAATCAATTATGATTCATTGCACGAATGAATGATGCATGTAGACTGGAGTCCTGTTTACTCACAATACAATGTAAACCTAGCATATGAACTATTTATCACAATCGTGAAAAACTGCATAGAGCTCAGCTCCACATATGTTGGACCGAAAAACCATAAACAGCGCAAACTAAAACCATGGATTACCACTGCCCTAGTGAACTCAATAAACAAAAGGGATAAAATGGGTAAAAAACTGCAACGGAACCCTAATGATCAAAATCTAAGAAATATATACACCAACTATCGTAACAAACTTAAATCTCTTCTCTGTCACGCAAAAAATTATTACTTCAGATCACAACTTGTCGCATCTAACAACCCTTCTAAAGTTTGGAAAACAATTAACACGGCACTAGGCAAAAATCTCAAAGACCCGATTGTGATCAAGAAATTAATTTGTGATAGTGAGGAAATTCAGGACCCCAGAGAAATAGTCAATAGGTTGAATGATTTCTTTACATCAGTAGGAGAACAATTAAACTCAGAATTTCTAAACTATCAGCCAACCAGAGATCTTCCAAACATGGCTTCATCTAAAATGAGTTTTAGGACCACTACAACAGAAGAAGTGTTCAAAGCTATTAAATCAATCAGGGGTGGGACAGGTCCAGGCTGGGACGGAATATCATCCAACGTGATCAAAAACATGGCACTATTTTTAACGTCCCCTCTTACTCACTTGATTAACCTGAGCTTATTACAGGGTGAATTTCCAAATTGCCTCAAAATAGCTAGAGTGCGGGCTCTGTATAAAAAAGGACCAAGAACACTAGAAAGTAATTACCGCTCTATTTCGCTGCTATCAAACTTTGCGAAAATATTTGAAAAAATAGCCAAGTCGCAACTAATAGAATATCTCGAATCCAATAATCTCTTATCCCCTGTCCAGTTTGGATTTCGACAGCACATGGGAACAGAGGATGCGCTAGTTAATCTAGTAACGGAAATAACAAAGGGGCTCCACGAAGGAGGCAAAATAATATCAATATTCATTGACCTTACCAAAGCGTTTGACTCTATAGAAACATCGAGATTAGTCCTTAAGCTTGAAAGAATTGGGCTTGATAAATCTGCAGTTAGATGGTTCGAATCATACCTCACAGATAGACAGCAATATGTGCAAATTCAGGATATTGATAGCAATCTACATAAAATCTGCTTTGGAGTACCGCAAGGATCTGTCCTTGGCCCAATTTTGTTTCTGATACATATAAATGACCTTTTTAATATGAACTTGAGATGCAAATTTGTAGCTTTTGCTGATGATATAGCTATTGTGATAAATGAGAATACCTGGGAGCTAGCGCATTCTATCGCAGAAAGGACTGTCTATGAAGTAGCCAAATGGTTTAGCACAAATAGTCTCACCATGAACCTTTCGAAAACCAAGTACATTACATTCTCAATAAACAAAACAGGACTTCCAAATGACTCTAAAATCAAAGTGCACAAGGAAAACTGTGGCGTAGTAAGAAATTTGTGCAGCTGCATGGAAATAGAAAGGCTGAATACAATAAAATACCTAGGAGTGCACGTGGATCAGCATCTCAAGTGGAAGGATCATGTAGCTGAATTAGTGAATAAAATCAGGAAATCCATGCACTACTTTCTGATACTACGAAGATGGCTAACGAAAGAAAACCTTAAAATGGTGTATTATGCTCATGTATACAGCATTTTAACTTATGGTATCATTGTCTGGGGAGGTACTTATGCGTCAACCTTTAATAGTATAAACATAGCAATGAATACAGTTTTAAGAATTGCAACTAATTCCCATAAACGTACTTCAACTAGTTACCTATACAAATACTTCGGTGTTCTCACTCCCAGAATGGCTTGTATTCACAGAACTGTTTTATATGTGCATAAACACCTGCATTTATTTACTAAACAAGCGATGATTAGACCGACGCGAACAAATGTCAACTATGTCCTCCAGATACCACAGGCGCATAATGATTTCTACACTCGACAATTTCCATGGCTAGCCAGCACTATTTGAACAGTTACCGCTCCTAACCAAGACTTCAACATCGACAGGAAAATTTAAAAAACAAGTTCTAGAATATTTTGAGCTTGAAAATAACGAAAGTGTTGTTATAAATAAGTTTAAATTAGGATAAAAATACAAATCAGCCTTCGTAGCATTAAG
This sequence comes from Leptopterna dolabrata, assembly GCA_954871275.1. Classification (NCBI taxonomy): domain Eukaryota; kingdom Metazoa; phylum Arthropoda; class Insecta; order Hemiptera; family Miridae; genus Leptopterna; species Leptopterna dolabrata. Next base: position 1,753,740 of record OX940974.1, on the reverse strand, counting down.
TGTATTTTACTAACTACTCTGTAAATACTGTTGGTTCTTGATCAATGTAACTCATTCTCCAAATACTTACGGTGTGTTTTTTCAAGGAAACTGCTGGTACATACATACGCAGTAATAAATAGTGGTGGAAGAGACGAGCCTGGACGGGTCATTGACCTTAGGCTCAGAAACCAACATAAGTTTAGATCTTGTATTATGTATATAGACTCTCTAAAAATCATTATATTTGTTGTATAAAGTATTTGCTGAATAAAAAAATTGAATTGAATTGAACTTCATTTTTTATCAGTCCAAAACATGGGAAATTCTCTGAAATCACCATAAACTTGTATAATAACACTAGAAGTAGTTTGAAAAGGTGAATGAAGAGAATAAATGGCACTATCAATGATCAAAGATAATTTTTCAATAATAGGAGCTTATTTCGTGTTTTAGGGGGCCAAAATTGGTGGTAACCATCAACAATAGCTATTTCAATAATTGTACATTAATGAAACAATAGATGTATCTCCAGTATTTCTGCAGGTATGTCCAATAGAATAAAAACCCATATGACAAGGATTTTGCAGCGTTTTTGGTTGGGTATTCTGTGAATAATACACCTATGTATTTGGAATGTACGCAGTTTGAAACATAAAAGGGGTGGGGGGGTGTTTAAAAATTTTTGCTGAGCGAATTGATAACTATACCAAAATAGCTAAATTCGAGAAAAAATTATATAATTTTGCGAAAAGTACCTATGGTTTCAAGCTAGGTATATCATCTTTCTACACAATAGCTTGAATATTTCTTCGAATATTCGCTCTTACAGCCATGTTGCATGACTATCTTCTCTCGTCTTCCTGCCGCTTCACCGCCTTCCCGCGGTAATACGAGCCGGGTCCCGGTAGCTGATCAAATGTGAAGGGAAAAGACGCAATGAAAGCCCGGAAATGATCCATAAGTATTGATCCATCAACAGCCGCTCTAATGTTTATCTAGAGATTGTGAAGGGTTGGTGTGACGGTTGTGTGGTGGATGTGTGGGTGGAGCGTGGGGGGGGGGTTTCTCCACCAAACAGGGGAAGGTTACCGGCAAGGAAGAGAGAAGTTGTGACGAGGACGGCGATGGGCCAGGCCCGTTGAGTGAGAGGGTGAGGGTGTAATGATGCAGTGCGGTGGTCGCGAGGGGAACCGGCCCGTGGCACAAAATACTTCCGAGCGCCGCAGCCCGTAACCCTGGCCGCGACCGCCTCGCCGTGATAATAACTGGTGCGAGGAATCGACGCTGTGGCGATACCGCCGGGAGGTGGTGAGGGTTTGATCTGAGGATCTTTCGCCCTCCTCTTCCTGGCCACCGGCGCCTTCACTGCTGCGTCCCGATATACAAACCTCGTAGGATAGAAGGTAACTAAGTAGATTCCAAAACGCTGCAAAGTCCTTGTCACATGGGTTTATTATTCTACTGGACATACCTACGGAAATGTTGGCTGTTCATTTATTGTTTCTTTCATGTGAAATAATTTAAATAGCTATTTCTGATGGTTTCCACCAATTTTGGCCCCCAGCACACGAATTAGGTAAGCTCCTTTTCTTTTTAGCGAATTTTCGAAGAAAAGGAAGCTATTGTTCTCGGTCCAAAATTTTTAAAACTCGAATTTCCGCAAGATTTTTATACCAAAATCCGTTTCAGACCATCCTGAATTCACTGCCGAAAGACACCAAAAATTATATGTATATATATATTTACATATTTATATGGTATATATATATTTATATAAGTATTTATATATTTATATATGTATGTGTCATTCCAGACGATAACTCTCGACAGAATTGAGATAAAAAGTTCAAATTTGCACGAAAAATCTGTCTTGGCAATCAACAGGCTAAGTTCGTAGATGGGCAGAATCGGGTCACTCTAAGGGGAAGTTTTGGGGAGTTTTAGGGGGGAAAAATTACCCAAAAATTCCCAAAATGAAACAGTCTGACAAGTGACACCTCATTTTAAAGGTTTTTGTACGCTGAACACGATGGTGAAATCAGAATTGCGATATCTCATTCCGTTCTCAAACTGGAGCACTTTGAAGATGAAGGAACGTGGTTATTTCTTGAGATAAAACAGTTTTACATAAAATCAGTTATTTCTTCGAAAATTGCTCTTATAGCCATGCTGCATGACTGTGGTTTTTTTTCTTTTTTTTCCAAACTATCTTTGATCACTGGTAGTGCCATTTAATCATCTTGATACACGTGTTGACACTTTTGGTTTATTATTCTGTGAATAATACACCATGTAGGTAATCGCTCAGCGAAAAATTTTTATAACACGCCCTCAAAATTTTTTCTTTTACGTTTCAAGGTGCGTAGATTCCAAAAATGCAATGTCCGTCCGCCGTATCACGTGTACCGGCTTCATTTTTGGTCTAAAAAAATCTTTCTTTCGCGCACATGCTCCGTTTGGGCCCTAGTTGTGTCCCGAAACGTTTCAGCCCGATCGGAATATACCCAGGGGTCTTATGACTGAAAATGTGCACAACAATAGGTACGTTTTGTGTTTTAGTAACATGTTAGTAGCATGAGCTTTTGAAGTATCGTTTTCCATGTTTTTGGGGACGAGAAGATCGAATATGAAGTCGATTTTGACCAAAGAGTGGAAAATCGAGGTTCTACCAAATGTTGAGCTCCCAAAATTGATTGTTTATGAGTCAAAAACCTGGGAAATCGTCTGAAATCAACATTAATTTGTATTATAAAAGTAGAAGAAGTGTCAACACGTGGATCAAGACGATTGAATGGCACTACCAATGATCAAAGATAATTTGAAAATTTTTTTTTAACCTAATTCGTGTTTTAGGGGCCAAAAATGGTGGAAACCATCAGAAATAGCTATTTCAATTATTTCATATGACAGAAACAATAAATGAACAGCCAAAATTTCTGTAGGTATGTTCAATAGAATAATAAACCCATGTGACAAGGACTTTGCAGCGTTTTCGTAGTGTTGTTATAAACATTTATGGATGATTTCAGACAATTTCCCATGTTTTTGACTCATAAAAAATCAATTTTGGGAGCTGAACATTTGGTAGAACCTCAATTTTCCACTCTTCGGCCAAAATCGACTTCATATTCGGACTTCTCGCCCCCAAAAATATAGAAAACGATATCTCAAAAGTTCATGTTACTAAAAAACAAAAAGTATCTATTTTTATACAAATATTCACTCATAATACCCCTTGGTATATTCCGATCGGGCTGCAAAGTTTCGGGACACAACTAGGGCCCAAACGGAGCTTGTGTGCGAAAGAGTTTTACGACACCCTAAAACGAATAGATGCGCATCATTGTTTTATCATTGGGGATATAAATATCGACGTTTTGGCAGACAATGACGAAGACGTAGTAAATTATAATGAAATGTTGTATATTTTGGGTTTCCTACATTTAATCACAGTGCCAACCAGAGTCCAGGGAAGCTCCTCAACATGCTTAGATCATGTTGTAGTAAAATCTGAGCGTATTGATAATGTGTGTCCGGGAGTCATAGCTTCCGGTATCACTGATCATTTCCTTACTGCCGTGATGCTTAGAACAGATATAGATAATAGGGACCAATGCCAGGATAGTGGTGTGCTTCGAATCAGTAGCATAAATTACAGTAAACTAAACGAAGTTTTGAGTAGGGTTGATTGGTCACCTGTGTTGAGTGCGACTAATGTCGATGGTAGTGTTTGTACATTCCTTAAAATCCTAAGGGAGTCAATACTGAAATCTTCAGAGGAGAAAACAATTGTGTCGAAATATAAAAAATATACTCCATGGATCACGAACGGAATTATGGTCTCGATGCGCAAAAGAGATCAAATGAGCTATAAATTGCATAAACAGCCATTCAATAGTACCCTCAAATCGTTATATAATAAGTACAGGAACATGGTAAGGAAACTGTCAAGAGTAGCAAGGGAAAAATACTATCAAAACTTATTTGAATCTGCCGGTAACGACTCAAAAAAGGTTTGGGAAACAGTAAATTCCGCATTAGGACGACAAAACAAAACTGGGACGTGTCCTCTGGTTGGAGAATTGGAAAAATCCCAAGCACTGACCCACAATCAGGCCAGTGTTGCCGCATGCAGTAAATTAAATAAATATTTTACAAATGTAGGAGAAGATCTTGCTTCGAAAATTAGAACTGGCGAGGGCACATGTGTGTTCGAGGAACAGACTTTTCCCCATCAATTCGTAATCCCGGAAATAACAGCCAATGAGCTTGATCAGATCATACTTGGAATGGGCGAAGGGTCATCTCCGGGTGTGGATGGGATAAATGCAAAAGTTTTAAAACGTTGTTGGAATCATCTAAGCACTCCACTTATGTATATAATTAACATAAGTATACGTTCATCAACATTTCCTAGTGAATTCAAAATTGCTAAAGTAATTCCCTTATTTAAAGGTGGAAAGAGGGGAGATCCTGGGAACTACAGACCTATTTCTATGCTTAGTGTACTATCAAAGGTTCTAGAAAAATGGGTAAAATTATGTTTGTACCAATATCTCGAACAAAAAAATATATTAACGCCTAGACAGTTTGGTTTTCGGAAAGGAAGGGGGGTGGAAGAAGCTTTGTTTGAGCTGACTAATGATTTACACAACTGTCGGAACAAGAAAGGATCCAAAGCAATTTTAGTTCTGCTGGACCTAGCGAAGGCCTTTGATTCTATTGATAGAGGTTTACTAATTGGGAGACTGGAAAAAATTGGTGTAGCGGGAAAGAGCTTGCAGTGGTTTGCCAGCTACTTAACGGACAGGCAGCAAATAGTTTCTATCGGAAACAAATCGAGTGAAAATTTGCATAACAAGTACGGGGTGATTCAGGGTAGTACCTTGGGCCCAATATTGTTTTTGATTTATATCAATAACATAGCTAAGGCGGCCTCACTTTGCAGATTCTACCTGTTCGCCGATGATACTGCTTTGCTTGTAGAAGCGGATGAATGGGAGACTGCATTTAACAACATGTCAACTTGCCTAGAGTTAGTGAACAGATGGCTGCAGGCAAGCGTTCTGACCCTAAACCTAAATAAAACCAAATATTTAGTATTTGGCAACCCAAGCGATGTAAAACTTATTGCTCCAGATCTTCAATTAACTATACATTCCTGTTCCTTCCATGAAGATTGCAGCTGTACACCCCTGGAGAGAGTTTCATCACAAAAGTACTTAGGGGTCGTAATAGATGATAAACTATCGTGGGAACCCCATTTAGCTTATCTGACGAGTAAATTAAGGAAATTTCCATCCATCTTTTACAACTGTAGAAACATTTTTCCTCCTGAAAAACTGAAACTGATCTATGATGCACTATTTCAATCAGTTTTGCAATATGGGATTTTAGTCTGGGGTGGCACATGCCCGTCGTATCTCAAAAAGGTAATAAGCCTACAGAAAGCAGTCTTAAAAATCAGATTCAGAAAACCGATGCGGTATCCCAGTGATCTACTGTTCACTGTTGCAAAGTCATTCAGTATAAATCAACTTTTTGTAAAAAATTTACTCCTCTATTATCACCGGCATCCTGAACTCATTACCTCAACTCTCCAACCTTATTATGATACGCGTTTTCAACTGGCCGGCAATGTTGTGAACCCTCGCCCCCGAATTACCCTTACAACAAGATCTCCGTTGTATAAGCTCCACGCTGTCCATAGATTTATTCCGCAGGGCCTGAGATCTCCAGGAAATCACACAAGGAATAAATACAAAAAGTTGGTGCTCTCTTGGTTAGTGGAAACGATTGATTTGGAGAGGTTTTTGTCGAGTATTTATACCTAGAAGTAACAACTGTGAGTCTTGTAGCTTGTGTAAGTTTAACCATTTGTATATAGCGCATAAAGGGCTTATAGATATATAACGACTGTTCCATTTTCATATGGATAGTGTTTGTGATGTTACAAATGTTCTGCATAGTATTGTGATGTTACTTGCTGTTTTTGTTTTTGTTTTTGGGTTATTTTAGATTAAAGAGGTGCATTTTTGTTTTTTGTTTTCAAATACTTTTCTCTCGAAGTGGCCGGCTGACGCGACTCTTGTGCAGCATTACGGGCCAAGGCCTACAGCTGCACAATAAATTGACGGTATAGTTCGAATCACTTCATTGTACAATGTATTACAATATTCTAATTGTCAATAAATATATATTCATTCATTCATTCATTCAGAGCGACTTTTTTAGACCGAAAATGAAACCGGTACACGAGATTCGGCGGACGGCGTACGGTGGACGGGCTTTGCATTTTTGGAATCTACGCACCTTGAAACGGAAAAGAAAAATTTTGTGGGGGTGTTGTAAACCTTTTTTCGTGAGCGAATACATAGATGTATTATTCACAGAATAATAAACCAACAGGTACTGTTAAGTGGACTGTATGGAATGAATTATACGGACGGGGGCAGTGAAAGTGCTTTGACCAAAGTAATTCTTACTTTGCACAAATTTCAATTGGCACACATTTATTGTCAAGTATAGGTATTGGTTTACGTAGGAATTCGAAGATCTTCGCTGCATTCCGGCGCCGGGTGAGGTGAGTTGGTAGACGTACCCGTGCCGTGACGCGAGGGAAAGTAACCAATTTACATTAGAGCATAACAATAAATTTACTGTGTGCAAATTTCAGGATGCCGTCAATTTATAAGTTTTACCCATTCCGATCCGTTTTATACTGAGAGGAAACTAAATGGTCTGGTCGGTACTTTTTTCGTTCGAGAGAGAGAGAGAACAGCGAGAGAGAGAGTCAGATTTCGAGGAAGGTTACTGGGATTTCGTGGAATTGGCGCCTATTAGATGGATCAATTCGATCAATCCATAAATGGCTTTATTAAAAAGCGGACGCCCGCCGCAATTCAAACGGCGGAAACACCGCAGAAGGTAATTAATCAGTCGTAGGGCTAGTACTTCCTAACCGTGGTTAATATAGATCACTTTTTTATCGAATCGGAGATTATTAGAAGCGTTGGTTAAGGACTAGTGGGTTTCACTTTTGGTTTTTTATTTTCAATAATGAACCTTTGGAATTGTTTGATCGGGAACAAAAAGCGCAAACGAAATTCACTTCAGCGAATCTAATACAAGAACGATTAAGAGCGATCGATTTGGATAACAATTTTCACAACAATAAAACTTTCTCAACTTTCTCTCTCGGAGGTTCTACGCCATCTTGCTGTCCGAGAGGGGCTCAGGTTTGCAAAAACCAAAGAAATACATGAACGTACCTACATATAATATGACTCTGACCCGTCGGATCGAAATTGCACCGCCTATGGCTGACGTGATGCTTGATGCAATTTACTAATATAAGTACAATTATAATCGTCCATTCTAAGACCCAAAAAACCGCATGATCTGATCGAACCCGCTAGCCACCGCTAGCGCTTGAGCGGACACCAGACGCACTACTTTGGACGTCCGAACATTCCCCCCCCCCCCCCCCCCCCCCCCCGATGACGCCAGTCATTCGGACTGCTCCTTGGGCATGGGGCAAAGCTTGACCAATGGACGTGTCAGCTCTCCATTGGTGGACCTAACTTTGGCTACCCGTAATATACCATCGGAACCAGCATGAAGATCGGTAATCACGCCCATGGGCCAAGAGAGCGGTGGACGATTATCATCCATGATCAGCACTACATCTACTAAAACAGGGTGTCGGTCAGGAGTATTCCATTTTCCCCGTGCCTGCAGATCGAGCATCCAGATACATTTAGAGGATCAGAATTCGACCTGATCATTTCGCTCTTTACTTGGCTACTCATCGCCTCGCCCCCTTGAGTGGAGAGGGGTTCGCCCAACAGCTACATGGGTCATACTTGGACGTGTCACCACGTGTCACGGCGGTCACCCATCCAAGTACTAACCACGCTTGAAGTTTCTTAACTTCGGTGATCTCACAGGAACCGGTTTATTCCATGATAAGGCCGTTGGGCAGCTGTTTCAATTATTTCGCATCAAAGAAACAATAAATGAGCAGCCAAAATTTCTGTAGGTATGTCCAATATAATAATAAACCCATGTGACAAGGACTTAGCAGAGTTTTTTGTGTTGTAATAACATGAGCTTTTGACGTATCGTTTTCCAAGTTTTTTGGGACGAGAAGACCGAATATGAAGTCGATTTTGACCGAAGAGTGGAAAGTTGAGGTTCTGCCAAAGGTTCAGCTCCTAAAATCGATTTTTTATGATTCAAGACCTGGGAAATCGTCTGAAATCACCATAAATGTGTATAATGACCTTGGAAAATGTGTCAACACGTGAATCAAGACGATTAAACGGCACTACCAATGATCAAAGATAATTTGAAAAAAAAAAACCTGCCAAGTCCTTGTCATATGGGTTTATTATACCACTGGACATACCAACAGAAATTTTGACTGTTCACTTATTGTTTCTTTCAGGTGCAATAATTGAAATAGCTATTTTTGATGGTTACCACCAATTTTTGCCCCCAAAAACACGAATTAGGCTCCTGTGTTTTTAATACAATTGTTTTTGATCATTGATAGTGCTATTTAATTTTCTTGATTCACCTGTTAATGCCTGTTAAGATGTAGTGTAATTATACAAACTTATGTGATTTCAGGCAATTTCCCAGGTTTTTGTCACATAAAAAATGAAATTACTCATAAAAAATGAATATTAACAGCTGGACCTTCGTTACAACCTCAATTCTTTTCTCTTTGTTCAAAATCGACTTCATTTTCCGTCTTCTCGCCCTAAAAAACATGGAAAACGATACCTCACAAGCTCATGTCCACTAAAACGTAAAAAATACATCGAAAACCCCTATTTTCACGTACACACTTTTCTCCCGTAACACCCCTGGGTCCGATCGGGCTGCCGAGCTTTGGATCACAAATAGGACAAAATGTGTTCCAAAATTTGGACCCAAACTGTGTCAGGAAGAACGACTATTTTGGATCAAATTTAACGTAAATTTAAGGCTGAAACTTCGTTAGAACCTCAATTTTCCACTCTGTGGTAAAAATCGAATTCAAATTCGGTCTTCTCGTCCAAAAAACATGGAAAACGATACCTCAAAAGCTCATTTTACTAACATGTTTCTAAAACACAAAAAGTACCTATTTTATATCCATTTTTCACTCATAACACCCCTGGGTGTGTTCCGATCGGGCTGCAAAGTTTCGGGACACAACTAGGGCCCAAATGGACCAGGCGTGCGAATGAATGAATTTTTTAGACCGAAAATGAAGCCGGTACATGTGATACGGCGGACGGACATTGCATTTTTGGAATTTACGCATCTTGAAACGGAAAAGAAAAAAAATTGAGAGGGCGTTATACAAATTTTTCGCTGAGCGATTACATTGGTGTATTATTCACGGAATAATAAACCAAAAGAGCGCACCTAATTCGTGTTTTGGGGGCCAAACTTGGTGGAAACCATAAGAAATAGCTATTTCAACACAACCACAATAAATGAACAGCCAACATTTCTGTATTTATGTAAATTAGAATAATAAATCCATGTAACAAGGACATTGCAGTTTTTTTTTTAAATCTTCCAGCCTCGATCAGATATCTTCGGAGCGACGCATATTAATTATTATATGCATTTAAATTTTTGTTTAAATCTGGGGATGGATTTAAAATGCTATGAAACGGAGATGTAATAGAAATGTTGGACATATAAGCATATGGATTGTCGTTGAGTAGCACAGGAGTTGTAAAATATGTTTTTGCCAAAAAGGAAAGCTTATTTAAATGTTATTTAAATTAGTTAATGACTAAGTATGCCCTGTTAGAGAGCGATAGGGAAGATGTGGTTTTGAACTCCCAGAAATAGGGTGAAATTCAAGGACCCTATTGGTGAGTTTTGTGGTAAACTCGTTCCAATGTAAAGCAGTAGGTACCTATACAATCAAAAACTGAGCGGCGAGTTGCAGTTTTTGTCATCAATTTTGTGATATGTGGAGGGGGTTGGGGTACACGCACCATATGGTCTCTTCCCCACCGCCAAACACCCACGGCTACGGCTCGGCTGCGTAGTTAATTCAACCACCACTATAACTTGATAACTTGACAATATGTTCATCACTTGTTTTCATTCATTTATAAAATTATATTTGTCAACCTCACTCATCGGTGTGTTCGTCCAAAATTTCGACTTGTCAGTTCACGTACCTACCTGAAACAAATGAAAAAATTTAAAAAAATACATTCTCACAGTATGATTCAAACTAGCTTGACTACTCGTGCGCTGCTCGTGTTAGATATAATCTAATCTTGACAACATCCAAAAATCTCCTCCTAATGGGACTGGGATGTACATTTAGGTAGGTAGGACCTATTTTCATATTCGCCCCTCAAATGTGGCCGAAGTCGTGTGTTTAAGTTGCAACTTTTTAGACAAATTTCAATGTTTTAATCTATGGAACACGTTCTCGTCCAACTTCGACCATCCCGAACATGAATCTATTTATTTATTTATTTATTTATTTATTTTATTTTATATGGGCAAGCCCAATTTACAAGATGAAACAATAAATACAGAGAAGAAACAGAAAGAGGGAAAAATAAATACATCACTTCTGAGAGAGCCAAGAAAAAAATAAAATAATAATAACAGAGGTCAAAATACAAGAAATGTGAGTTAGAAAATAAAATACAGAGAGAACATTTTTCAGAATCTGACGACAAAAATCCGAAATTCGAGATCCTTCACATAGTATGTATGTGTGAGTGTGTGTGTGTACTCGAGTACGGAAACCCTTGAAACACCCATAACATTTCGAAATTTTTTTCGAACTTAGGTGAGACTTCGAGGGTGTCGTCGGGTTGGTGTCCAGATGGCCCCGTATCAATATCATAGAATTTTGACAATGAACTCCTCCTGCGTACCTGTGTGCAAAGTAAAACCCATTCCCCCACAGCTACCCTCCCGGTTCACCACATACGTTTCAAACATCAACAACACCAGAACAAATTTCATTCAAATCAGATCATCTAGGTAGGTATTTTACTAGGTACTTTAAGCTGTTTTCCCCACCCGTTCAACTATAAATACTCCTCCCGATCCAGTATAAAAGATTTTGATGATCAAAGATTCATACCTAATCAACCCCAGACACACTAACCAAGTTTCACGTAAATCAGAAAATCTTTATCACTAAATGTAGGCAGTTTTCCCCCGCCCTCGTAACGTTCCACTCCAGCCACCTAATGCCAGCCTCCAAATGAAATCATAGAATTTCATACAAATTGCGAGATGGAGCATCATTTTTTAAGAAAAAATTGAATAAATCTAGTTAATTACATCAAGAACCGTTTGAAATTTATAACTTTGCTCTTTGAAGCCGTACCAACAGAGGCACGTTGTTTATATCAAGTGTTACTGATATTAGAACCCCGTTTACAAGAGCAAAATTTTCCCGTCAATATTAATAGGAAAAAAGTGGTCGCAATATATTCTGGTGTTGACAGGCAACTATTCTTCCCAGGAAAAGTTGAGGAGAATAGTTCGGCGAAACTTCGTCAACATTGAGAGTGACGGGGGGGGGGGGGGGGGTGCCCTCCTCCCGACGATCTTTTATGGTTTATTATTTTCAATGATGAAACTTTGGAATCGAGCATGAAAATAAATAGAAACATTTTTAACCCCCCTCTCAAAAGCTGTTGGTTTCCATTTCAAGGTACGCAGAATCCAAAAATGGAATAAAACATTAGTGTGCGTCCGCTGTACTTCGCACTTTTCTTAGTTAACATGAACGAAAATCAATTAAATTTGGTTTGTAGTTGGTCCTTACTGTCAGTCACCTTTAAGGGTAAAAAAAATAGGGGTTGAAATATCCAGAACGCCGTGTCTCGAGAACTGTCATCAGAAGGGTGTGGTTTTTAAGTAGATATAGAACGTGTGGATTTTTGGGACCACCCGGAGTACGTCCAGCCTTCCACAGTAAGGCCCTAAAAATTTGCATGGAAAAGCTTCATCAACATTATCGTGAATGAAGCGGTATATCATTGCTAGGGAACACCTAATTATAATATCGCATGGCTGTATGAAATCGAGTTGGTTGTTCCGTGATATTATTTTATTTGAAGAAAGATAGTTATTTTGGATTTTGTCGATAGGGAGTTTTGGTTTATTATTCTCTGAATAATACACCTATGTAATCGCTCAGCAAAAAATTTTTATAACCCCCCCTCAAACTTCTTTCTTTTCCGTTTCAAGGTGTGTAGATTCAAAAAATGCAATGTCCGTCCGCCGTCCGCCGTCCGCCGTATCACGTGTACAGGCTTCATTTTCGGTCTAAAAAAGTCGTTCTTTCGCACACATGCTCTATTTGGGCCCTAGTTGTGTCCCGAAACTTTCCAGCCCGATCGGAATATACCCAGGGGTGTTGTGAGTGAAAATGTGTGTAAAAATAGGTACTTTTTGCGTTTTAGCAACATGTTGGTAACATGAGCTTTTGAGGTATCGTTTTCCATGTTTTTGGGGACGAGAAGATCGAATACGAGGTCGATTTTGGCCAAGGAGTGGAAAATTGAGGTTGTACCGGAAGTTCAGCTCCCAAAATTGATTTTGTATGAGTCAAAAACCTGCGAAACCGTCTGAAATCACCATCAGTTTGTAGAATAACACTAGAAAAAGTGTCAACACGTGGATCAAGACGATTAAATGGCACTACCAATGATCAAAGTTAATTTGAAAAAAAAAAAGATCGTACCTACCTAATTTGTGTTTTGGGGGCCAAAATTGGTGGAAACCATCAGAAATAGCTATTTCAATTATTTCACATGAAACAAACAATAAATGTACAGCCAACATTTCTGTAGAATAATAAACCCCATGTGACAAGGACTTTGCAGCGTTTTTACCTTGAACAAACGTTATGCTTCATGAATAGCAAGAAATAATTAATGATAGAATTCTTGAATCTGTACAGGTAAATAATAAACCTTTGTGCGATAATTTTCAGTTTTTTCGTGTTGCCGGTGTTTTCCATCGAGGTTGCAAAGTATTGCTTGATCTTGGCAACTTCTAGTGCCATTTATGAATCCAAAGGAACTTTTTATTTTCGGTGTGGGGCAATATTGCCGGAATGGGGAAACATTAATTATCGCGTAAGCAGGGTATAACAATTTTGTCCACCTAAAACTGTCACACTGCCCACTGTGCGGCATTTCAAAGTTGGCAAACACTGTTATGCGTTGACAATTTGGTAGTCAAGAATACTATAAAACCCTATTTGTTTGTTTGTATTTGTTTGTCTAGGATAATAATATAGGGAAGCCAGATCTAAAGTACATTCTGAATAAAAACTGAAAGATTGGGTTTCATGACCAATTTTTGAAAAGCAAATTTTCAACTAAGTAACAACTTTTTTGTAAACAATTCTGTTTACCACACTTATGCCAGTCTTTCACGCTTTTGGTTTATTATTCTGCGAATAATACACCTATGTAATCGCTCAGCAAAAAATTTTTATAACACCCCCTCAAAATTTTTTCTTTTCCGTTTCAAGGTAATTAGATTCCAAAAATGCAATGTCCGTCCGCCGTACGCCGTCCGCCGTACGCCGTCCGCCGTATCACGTGTACAGGCTTCATTTTCGGTCTAAAAAAATCGTTCTTTCGCACACATGCTCCATTTGGGCCCTAGTTGTGTCCCGAAACTTTTCAGCCCGATCGGAATATACCCAGGGGTGTTATGAGTGAAAATGTGCATAAAAATAGGTACTTTTTGCGTTTTAGCAACATGTTGGTAACATGAACTATTAAGGTATCGTTTTTCATGTTTTTGGGGACGAGAAGACCGAATATGAAGTCGATTTTGACCAAAGAATAGAAAATTGAGGTTCTACCAGATGTTCAGCTCCCGAAATTGATTTTTTATGAGTCAAAAACCTGGGAAATCGTTTGAAATCACCATCAATTTGTATAATAACACTGGAAAAAGTGTCAACAGGTGGAACAAGACGATTAAATGGTACTATCAATGATCAGAGATAATTTATTTTAAAAAAAAGGAGCGTACTTTATTCGAGTTTTGGGGGCCAAAATTGGTGGAAACCACCAGAGATAGCTATTTCAATTATTTTATATGAAAGAAACAATAAATAAACAGCCAACATCTCTGTAGGTATGTCCAATGGAATAATAAACCCATGTGACAAGGACCTTGCAGCGATTTTTTTTTAGACATTGGAGTTAGAAGTGGGAAAATCAGTTTTGTAAAATGCAGTAAATGCTAGCCAATTTAGTGTCTCTCTGAATTTTCAATCGTTGTTTACTTGAAGAAAATAAAAATAAAGATCTCCAGGGATCCTCTGGGTTTTTGAGGAATCAAGTGAAAGAGGGCTAACGAAGTTAAAAGCGATTAATGAAGTTAGCGCTCCAAAAACCTGTTTTTCGATATCTGGGACTATTTCTCAATTCAGATCTGACTTCTACGTCAAAAATAAGGTTGGAAGATATTATTTCCTCTATGAACTTGAAGGAAAAAACTTCTCAACGATGGTGGGAGGGGGGGGGGGGATTTCTGAGACATGCTGTATTGGCATGAGGGGAGGGGGGCAAAGGGACAAAATATAAGCTTTAGCAAGTTGTACGTCAAAAATATGAATTTTTCAACAGATTGACAACCTTAACATGATTAGGGGTTGTTGTCATTCCTTTATCAACTTGAACTCCATAGAAACCTATGGGCAAGAAGATCCACAATTTCATCAGAACACATGGAAGAAATTGTTTTGCTTCAAAAGTGAGGAGTTTTACTAATTCATACAATACTAAAATTTTGTTGTATCGGGTTAGTTAAATTAATTTTAAGCAAATTCTTTGGGGGGTAACATAGTTTTAATGCTTTAACGTGCCTCTGTATCGATTCAGCATTGCTGCTTTTGGGATGATTTAGGAATTTCCCCGTTTCCATGAAACAAACTGTATGGAAAAACGTCGAATGATGATATGGAGGAAGATTGTTAGTAGCGAATAAGATCTGCAACACTGACACGAGGGTAGGTACTCAGCAAGAAACACAGCGAATGATATCCCTTCAATACAGGTCACAATAAAGGCAGAAACATACACAGTACGTAATTGTTTTGTTGTCAATTGGAAGAACATACACAACGTACTTACAACATATTTTAAAAACAAAAAAAAATCTATAGCGGTATTGTTGGACACAGTAACACAAGCTATTACAAAATCCTACATTTATTTACAAAACTATTACGGCTAAATCACAGTAAATAACTAATTAAATACTAATTAACGGCTGGAAAAATAACATCGCGTAGGATGGGAAAAATATCTCATATCTATTTCTCCAATCGTAATCAGTCCTATCAAACATGGATCGGAAGAGTGCTGGCTATACGACAGCAAGTTTCACACATCACACTCCATGCGCACTCTCAGCCGCCTCTGTGGTTGCCATAAGGTTAGTTTCAGTAGCGTTCGTAGGCACCGCTACACATCTATCAGTTGGCATGGGGTAAACACATGATTTTTGTTAAGCTTATTTTTCCCCGTCAGTTTCTAAAATATCCGACTCAAAGATTAGCCAAAAACGTTCGGAGGCAAGGAGTGGTCAATTACGGTTCAGATGCTATCAATATTGACATGGTTCACCACTATAAAATGACAAGAAGAATTGGAGGAGGAAGTGCAGAGAAATAGGACTTGTTTGAAATGTAGAGGACACACATGCGGAGAAAAAAGTGGTTGGTGTAAGCTGGGTTTGAAGTGAGCGAGTTAGTGGTCGCGGCAAAGAAGTAAAGAGAAGCTTTCAGGGAATTCATTGTAAAGGTTATTTTGAAGTGTCGTCGAACCAACCCGAAGCTATGAAAACTTTTCCGATTCAGACAAGAAGTCTGATTGAGTTGCGGGCAGAAAGAACGACGGACGGAGTTGCGGAAAGTTTTACCAACGAGTTTCTGAATAAATCTCCTCTTTCAAATACATACAACCTGTTAATATTGGATTTTTTAAGACATCGGCCACTTTAGATGGGTCCTCAATTTTCATGTAGTCCTACGCAATTTGTAGATGAACTCTTTTTTTTTCTTTTCTCCTTCTTTCTTTCCGTAGGACGGTGAGGAAATCTTCAAGATCCACAGTGGAATTTGGGTCTCATAACAAACTGGAGGAGACAGCACCACCAGGTTATGTGAGACTCAAACCGCACTAAAACCTCACCTACCACTTCCCACGTTGGAACTCAGCCTGGGACTGTTTAACACACTTCAGGCCTCGGCGATACATATACTAAAATTGGAACGATACAGAGAACTCTTGTTGTAAACCGCGTTTTTTAGGCTTGGCCGCTCAGAGGCGGCCCAAGCCTTAGTTGTCTGATTTACCACTTTTCGGACAAACTTGAAAGTTTTGATCAGTGAAGTAAGTTTTCCCTCATCTTTCACCAGCCTGA
Source organism: Leptopterna dolabrata (assembly GCA_954871275.1). Lineage (NCBI taxonomy): Eukaryota > Metazoa > Arthropoda > Insecta > Hemiptera > Miridae > Leptopterna > Leptopterna dolabrata. The sequence continues at coordinate 1,737,309 of OX940974.1, read as the reverse complement.
ACTCCACTAAGACAGCATTAAAGCGTTTTCTGATTTCCCGCTTTCAGACAGCTGAGTACCTACCCTTCCAACGTCCGTCGTCATCGTCACGAGTCAGAGTTAGAGGTCCTGGGTGGTCCCATACGAATTTCGTCGCATTCGTATCAGTAGTACCACTGCGCATTCGCAAACGTGAAAACCGTCATAATCCACTGGTCTAAACTGGCTCAAATTTGCTGGTAGTTGGGTTATGTCGTAGTTTGTCCCACATGAATTTCGTCACATTCGTATCAGTAGCAGTGACTGCACATACGCAAACGTGAAAACAGTTACACCACCATAACCTAATAGTCCAAACAAAGCATCTTTCGTTAATCTGGTCTAATAGTCTCTGGTGTTCCATATATTTAGATCATTGTTCAAACATTGTTAATACGGGGAATGCTGCTTACCCCAATGGCTCGGACTGTTAATTGAAAAAATCCCCGCATTCTAAGGATCCTAGAAAATATCCTAATACATACTACCTAATATGAATAGGTGCGACAGCTAATGAGGAGTACCAATGACTTCTGTTTACACTACTTTCCCATTTTTAAATAAAAGGTCCACACTAAGGATTCCACTCTAAGGATTTTGAGACCGACCGCACTCTCCTACGATTTCTGTGAGCTCTTAAGGTTTCTGCAACAAGTGACGTCATTGCACCCCCCCCCCCCCCCTTCGCCTGGGTGAGACCCCCTTGCCCAGTGTGACGTCACTTGTTGCCGAAACTATGAAAGTTCATAGAGAAAGAACTGTTCATCGTAGAAGAGTGCGGTTGGTCTCGAAATTCTTAGAATGGAACCTACTTGCATTCAAATATATAAACAGAACTCATGGGTACTCCACATTTCACCCATAGCACCAAGGCCGAGCCATGTAATCCATGGCTTTTTCTTAGATCATCAAAATAGTACTGATCTGCATCAATTCAACATTCTATACCACTTTTGATGAAATTTTTAGCCGTTGTTAAGAACTTTAGTGATTTCGGACACCCTAAAACTCTCAACACTGACACTCTTGTATTATAATTTGCTCATCTAAGATATCATCCTTTAATTTCCATTAGGTACCTTCCTACTACACTATACATACTTATTATTTTTACAGAGGTAGTTGTAGCCCTGAAGAAGACTCAGGAGGAAAGCATCCATCCAGTATCTGGCGCTGTTGGTAACCCGGGAATTCCTTCAACTCAGCAAGATGGTCTGACATGTTAGAGTCACTAAACCGTGTTCAAGTCATCTTATTTGCCATCTTATTTGCTGGCAGTCATTTAAACAGTTACCTCAAGGATCGCGTACTGTCGTATGAGACTGCCCAGGGTGTGGGAGAAAAGCAAGTAACAGCTAGCGCTGCGCAGGGATCAGTCCTGAGTCCCCAACTCTGGAGCCTATGGTATGATAAAAATTATAAGAGCGATTACGCCTTGGATCCTAACAATAACTAACGTATTATATTATATAAATATAATTATAAGAGACAATAGCAGCCCCCAAGACATGGGCCTTTATCCACAAGTGCGTGCCCACCTGCCTGCCAGTGCAAACTGAAGGCGCAGAGGTATGAGGCAAGCCATTGGAAAAATACCTTGGAATCACATTAGACAATAAGACTACCTTTTGGCCAGGCAAGCGGCAGATAGGGCAGCACTGCGAAATGCCACTCTGAGCCGTCTAATGAGAAACGTTAAGGGGCCATGCACACGGCGCCTGATGATGTCAGTGGTGCACTCGATTCTCCTTTAAGGAGAGGACGTGTGGGCAGATGCCCTAAACGTTGCTTATTACAGATAGCGAATTACTGCAGTGCAGCGAATAGGGGCACTACCCATTGCACGTGCCTACAGGACAGTATCAGAACCAGCAATATTTGTCCTTGTGGTAGCACCCACACAGCAGCTGGCGGCAGAATGGAAGCGGATCTAAGAAAGGAGCAGAGAAAGTGAAAGATCCTGCATGGCCCGAGAATAGAGAGAAAGCATGACGGCAAGTTGGCAGAAGAAGTGGATAGGTGAGCTAAGGGGGAGGTGGACTGCATGGCTGGTCCCTGACATCAGAGTATAGCTGGAATGGAAACATGGAGAAGCGAATTACTTCCTAACTCTTCTCAGGGCTTATTCTATAGCTACCTGCATATGATGTGTTGTGTTCCCTAATGGTAGGGTCGGTTTGGATGGGAAGGAAGCTAATACCCCGAGTTTGTCACCACAGCAAGCATTAGTTGCTCCTTAGGAGTCTTTTGCTAATGCCCCGTGGTTTTCACCACAGCAGGCGTTAGTTAGAAGGATAGAAAGGGAACTAATACCCCGCAGATGTCACCGAAGTGAGTATTAGGTGCTCCGTAGGAGTCTTTTGCTAGCACCCCGCGGTTGTCACCACAGCAAGTGCTAGAGGAGAGAGAGGAAGGGGCTCCATGGTAGTCACCACAGCAGGCGCCAGGAGGAAGGTAACTAATACCCCACAGTTACCATCACAGTGAGTATTAGGTGCTCCTTAGGAGTCTTTTGCTAGGACCCCGTGGTTGTCACCATAGCGAGTGCTAGAGGAGAGAGAGGAAGGAGCCCCATGGTTGTCACCACAGCGAGCGCAGTAGAAGGGTAGGAGAGAGAGAGAGAGGGCAGGTGTGAGGTGGGTGAGAGACAGTAGGCGCAATTAAAGAGTGTGATCGGTCGAATGAGGAGCTGGGCTAGCCGGGCTGCTTATTAAGGCTCTTTTCCACTCTTCCCCATCCAGCAACGGCCGTTACAACCATTGAGGGGTGATCGAGTTCGTTGGAAGAGACCCTTCTCCTACTTTTCCCGCGGTGTCACTCAGCTTGTTGTTCCCCTCGTTTATTTGGTTAAATCTATATTGTATTGCAAAGGAGTGGTAAATGTAAGAATTTGAGGGGTACCACGACAGGATGGTAAAGGTAAGTATTCCTACATGTCCCAGCTGTCAGGAGGAAGATGTTGTGCACTATACATTCTTCAGTGTATGCAATGGACAGTAGAAAGAACTCACATTCAGGAAGAATTGGGAAATTCATCAGTCAACATGACAGTGGAAACGGTCGTCGCCATGATGCTGCAAAGCAACAGGAATATGTGGAAAAACTCCTTTAGAAGAAGATGAAGCTCGAACGAGAACAGCAAAGAAAGAGGGTAAGGACCGACAGAACGAAGACTGAAGGAATCTCCTCAGGACTCAGTCTGGGTAATGTGCTGAACAGTCCCAGGCTGAGTTCCAACGTGGGAAAAGTTAGGTGAGGTTTTAGTGCGGTTTGAATCCCACATAACCTGTCTTTACGGGGTCCAAGTTCCACCTATGGATCTTAAAAGATTTCCTCACCCCAAAACCGTCCTCACCAGGGAAAAAACGTCAGCCAATTCGAGTAGGCAGTAAGCTTCCTCACTTGAATCACATGAACCTATAGAATAGTTGTGGGTGGAATATCCATGCATGGGGTAAATGACTAAACGACTCAGGTCACATGGACCAACAGAATTAGTTGGATAGGTCCTGTCAGTGGGCAGGTTGGACAACGGACAAGACAAACGCAACAACGATTTTTCATTTGCGCATTTGCAGACGAAATTTATAGTCTGATCTTGATGTAATGAATTTGAGACCATCCAAAACCTCACCTCCGTCTATCTCCCAAATTTCACCGCTTTACGATGATTTGCAGGGTAGTTATGGGCGCTAAGAGGATCTGACGCTTGCGCATGCGCAGACAACAGTTACGGTATGATACAATGACTTTGATAATTAACCATCTGCGATCCAACCCGCGTGTACCCTCAAAATTTAAGCACTCTAGGACTATTTTTCGCGTAGTTAGCAGCGGTTACAAGAAAACGGTCAACATTCATGTTCTGCATGCGCAGACGAAAGTTGCCGTACGATTCCAATGAAACTCATACCAAAGTATTAACCAACCAAGTAAGTATCTATCAAAGTATTATTCCTGATCGACCCTCCAAGTTTGAACTCATTTCAACGATATTTAAGGTAGTTATGGGCGTTTCAAGTAATTCACTTTGCGCATGCCCAGACGAAAGTTAAGTACTTTTTCAATGGTTATGGTATGGGACCATCTGTGACCCAACACGCACCTACCCTTGTGACAGAGTTAGGAGAGTGACGGTGGACCCTGAAGAGTGCCCTCTCTGTATACCAGCGGGTCTGTCACCGGTTAAGAAGGGAAGTTCTGGTACAGGAAAGGGTATCTGAACAACTTCAAGGCGACTAACCTCCATCGTAATGGTACTACCTCAGTATTATTTACTGGTGGAGGACAAAGCTCCTACATAGGAGTACTGGCGGAGAAGAAAAATTTTGTAGAGGTTGTTGTCCAGTGAATTGTCCTCATCTGGGCAACCTCTAGGCGATCAAACTCCATCATTAGGATGGAACAACTACTGGGAATTGTAAATTGGGACACGGCATTACTCGCCTTCAAAAAATGAGCTCAATATATTTGAATTATATTGACATTCTAAAGGGTGGAAAGGGGGTGGGGAAGCCAATAGATGTATTTGGGACATTTCACGAAAAGTGGCAAACTTGGATTATCAAAAAAAGTCAAATTTAGTTGCTAGAAAAAAAAAAATTTTAACCATCGCCTGACGTACCTGAGCAGATGTCGACTGACAAAAACCTCATCATAGAAATGCTTGGTTTTCGAGAAACGGCCATTTTGAAATTTGATGTTCCAGGGGAGTGAGACTGGTTACAAGGGAATGAGAAAAAGATAAATTTCAGCATCTTTTTACTAAACAATTTCAAATAGAAATTAAAATAAACTTTAGTTAGCGTCATTAATTAATATCTTAAGCATGTGACACTTTTGGGAACCAATATTTGAAACGCTCACGTACCAGTATTCACTATTACCAAACCTTACAATACAACTTAAATCACATTAATCTTCAACGCTATTGGATGAGAGAGAGTTGTGAAATGCTAATGCTCGTAATTTAAAGAGAAACAGGGTTGAGAGCTAGACAAACGAGTAGTTGATTAGTTATGACCAGAAGGCCTAATGTTGCAATAAACATGTACAACTTATCATGGAGTCAAATATTTTTCCAAATCAATATTTTTGGCGTGGTGGACAAGTTGTTCATGCTTCCATTAGAACAGATAAAGTAAAAGTATCAAGTACAAAACTAACAAAAATATCAGGCACTTAAAATACTGAGACTATTATCTTTGAACTAAAGAATGCTAGTGACGTTTAAACGATACGAAATATAGAAAATAAATAAAGAAATTTCCATTTAAAAAATGTGCGACATTCAAGTTGTTTGTAAAATTATATCATTTTTTAGTGATTCTAGCAATTTTTACTGATTTTTGACCCTTATAAAGTCAATTTGTCCCACTCTCTTTTCAGAAAAATATTTTCATCATCTGTGGTGAATCACCAAGTGTTGGATAAACAGGAGCTCACCACAATTAATTTCATAAATATACCTATTCAACTGGCCATCCGAGTGAATTCCCATCCTAAGTGTTTTCTTTGATAGCGTCCTTTGAAGATGAAAGTTCCAGTCATGCAGCATGACTATAAGAGCGAATTTTCAAAGAAATATTCGTCATAATATTGTCTAAAAATATGATATAGCGAGAAACCATACCACTTTTCGCAAAATTATGTAATTTTTTCGTGATTTTAGCCGTTTTTACCGATTTTTGACCCATATAAAGTCTAATTTGACCAAATCATCTTTCAGAAAAGTATTTTTATCGTCGAAATATCCTCTTTCTATCGTGAATCACCTTCCCACACAACGCCAGGTGATATTGACCAATTTTTACTCCCAAAAATCCAAATTTGACCCATATTCTGTATGAAAACAACTGAGATGGTCATTTTCTGTCTTTGCTCTCCCTTCCACACTACATCCAGTGATTTTATATAAATTATTCGCAATTTTAGCCGTTTAGCTGATTTTTGAACCCTAAAAACTCGAAGTTGACCACCTTAGAATTTTTCACGTTCTAAACCTTTTGGACCAATTGCAATAGCTTAATTTTCTTTAAAAATTCGCTAAACACAGTTCAGACTAATCATTCTATCATATCAGTCAGGTTGATAGGTGTGGATAGTCTTCCAGCCTAGTCTGTAGAGTTGATTTCATAAAAGGGTCAAACGACTCTCGGAATCCTTCCGGGAACTCCCTACAAACACTCGCCTAGAATGGCAGAGAGGGATCAAGTTTTTGGCAAAGGGAAGTTCAACCATTTACTGAGCGTTTTCGCCAAAGCACTCAGGAAAATGTTGAGCGAGAGAAAAAAAAGTACCTACAACGTCCAGTTTGCTGTTGGCAGGACAAGACCACTGGCTTGCATCAGAATTACTACAATATTTATCTCATAATGTCAAGTTGGAAAACTGACAATAATAGCGTGGATCTTGGCGGGGGGGGGGGGGGGGGGGGGCAGTCAAGTTCGATCTTGGAAATAAATATCTCACACCCTTGTCACAAAGCTCATACCCCCGGATATTAGTCAGTCAAGGGAGAGAGGTACAGGAATGAAAAACGCTGCAAAGTCCTTGTCACATGGGTTTATTATTCTACTGGACATACCTACAGAAATGCTGGCTGTTCGTTTCTGTTTCTTTCATGTGAAATAATTGAAATAGCCTAAATAGCTATTTCTGATCCACAATTTTGGATCCTTTTTTTTCCCATATTATCTTTGATCATTGGTAGTGTCATTTAATGGTCCACATGTTGACACTTTTTCTAGTGTAATTATACAAATTGATGGTGATTTCAGACGATTTTCCAGGTTTTTGAGTCATTAAAAAAATCAATTTTGGGAGCTGAACGTTTGGTAGAACCTCGATTTTCCACTCCTTGGCCAAAATCGACTTCATATTCGGTCTTCTCGTCCCCAACAACATGGAAAACGATAACTCAAAAGCTCATGTTACCAAAACACAAAAAGTACCTATTTTATGCACATTTTCACTCATAACACCCCTGGGTATATTCCGATCGGGCTGAAAAGTTTCGGGACACAACTAGGGCCCGAATGGAGCATGTGTGCGAAAGAACGACTTTTTTAGACCGAAAAAACTGCCAGGGAGTGAGGTTTGATTCTGTGGACACAACTTTTCAGACACTCATGATGATCTCCTTCCTACAGGATATAAGTGACATTTGAAATCATAGTTTTGAGCACGTTTGCAATTTCCCGCCGAAATTCAAATGGTCTGTCACAGTGAGGTTCGGAATTTCTGGAACGGAACCTGTGGACATGCAGGGGAGTGAGAAAATGGCGTTCTAATGTTTGTTTGTAGTACTTTATTGCAACATCATGAGGATTCTGACTGACACACATTGTTCTCCTGGTACATATATCTACATAGGGAAATTTTTAAATTTGCTGAAAAAAAGGCGAACATCACATAAATGACTGAGGACAGAAGTTTGCCACTTCTCGTGAAATGGCCCATTTATTATGAAAGGGACAGGATGTCTGTAAAAGAATCCTTATGGGATATCTTTGGGCTTATCCCTCTGATAAGCACACAAAAATTGGATGGAGCATGGTGAATTGCTCAGCGCATACTACCAAACCACGCTCTGCTACCATGTGACATAGTGAGAGGAGTGACGGTGGACCCTGGAGAGTGCCCCCTCTGTATGATTAGGCTTCCCCAAGCGACACCATCTCCAGCGGAAGAAACAACAACTCGCGAACAGCCACACCGTCACACCCTCCAAATTCCAGCTCATTTCGACCATTATTTGGGGTATTTATGGGCATTACAAGGAATTGACCACAGACAGACAGACAGGGAACCAAAAATGTTCCTAGATGTCTAAAACGCAAAATGGTAGTGGAAATTTACATTTTTGAGGACATGCATTTTGTTTTACTCAATCACGAATCCAAGACTTCCCTGCCTTTTGGGAGTGATGAAGCAAAATATTATTTTGGCGAATCACTTGTGTGATGATCCCAGTATGAAATATGCTGTAATATCTTCTGGACTAGGTTACTCAAGGGCAGAGCAAGGTTACCGAATAAATTATATCATTAAATGGGAGGACCCCCATGCTACAGATAACGAAAGAAAATAAATGGCAGCCCTAGGAATGAAATGAGAGCTGCTTTTTCTGTCTTTTGGGAACCTCCCCGATCGGTGACACTTCAGTTTATTGACCAGCGAAAGCAATGGAGGAAATCAGACGATCTATGGGGGAGGGGGGAGATGACCAGGAAGGAGGGATGGGGCAGCAAGGTCCCTGCAGCTCTTCTCTCCGCTCACGATCCCCATCATTTGACGTAGGGCTGCGACATCGACCACAAAACATCGATGTTATGAAACATCGATGTATCTTATCAACAAACATCGATGTCCATAAACATCGGTAGAAAACATCGATGTATTTGTAACATCGATGTTTTCAAACATTGGTTTGTGCTGGTGAAAATTCCTATTACTGTTGAAAATATGGCTCTATTGACCAGTACAGCTAATTTTTAGGAATGGAGGACGAAAATGAGAACAAAGTGAGAAAATGAACGTTTATTAATCAAACTTGAAACACCTTTATTACTTTAAATCAATCTATACTCCAAAACTTTTTGTTAACAGTGTTCAAAAATAGTAATTTTTGAAGCTTGTCTCCTGATAAGGAACTCCTTTTACTGGATATTATATCCCCTGTTGTCGAAAACACTTTCTGATGGTGGATTGAACTCGTCGTAGGTTCTGACGTTTCACCTTGTTCATTGGAACTACTAGTACTCGGTGTCGGTATTATTTGGGTCCTCTCATTCTTCTTCCATTATTTGTTTGTCCTGGCTACCGCTATGCCAGACATAGCTGAATTGTGTATCTGGGGTGGGTTGGTAGGATGGTTGCGTTTCCTAAGTTCGATATTTTTAGTTTTAATTGCATAATCAATTATAATGGCACTTTGCCTAAAAATTCATTTTTTTTTTGGTTTTTCTAATTAAAAAAAAAATCGGTACAACCTAATCAAAAGTTGTACCGATGTTATGATGAAAACATCGATGTTGTGAAAACAACGGTGAGTCATTTGAGTATCATTCTAATCACCCACCTGTCCCTTACCCTTGCGGTTCAACCCGTAATCCCCCCCCCCCCCCCTATTTTTTTGTAACCGAATTCTATGGTTGTATTCTTCACAAACGCCCTGATTCCATCAATTAGCGCGGCTGCGGAAGCATCATTATCGTCAGCTAACACTTGCGACAGTCAAACCCGAGGAGCTGCGCCCCAAGCATCCCATCGTCAAAACAACTCGTATCGCGCTTTCCGAATCGATGCATCAGAATTCTGCTGCAGAGGAAAGGCCAACGCTGTAGCAATGTGATCGGTTGTGAAACGTCAGATAACGCCTGAGAAAAAAGGCAGATCCTTATTTTTGACCAAATGTGATAGATACACGCTGCAGAAACATCCGAACCCCGTGTAGGCTCGGTGATTGTTTGTAGGAACCCAAGGGCCATGCTGCATGACTGGAACTTTTTACTTTCCTTACCTAACCGCTAAGTGAAGCGAAAGTATTGCTCTGCAATTAATTTTCTGAAAGCTCAGATATGATATTTCGTTCAACCTGAACGCTAGCTTAACATGGCAAATTGCATGCCTCCTCTCTTTCCCTCTAACCCGCTGTACGATCCTCCCACTGTTCTGAATCTGATGGGCTTTCTGATAAAGGTGTTTATGTAAAACGGTTTATTAAAGAATCGAGTTGCGAAATTACTGCTATCAAACCGACGATACCTACCAAATTCACATTTGCTTTTCACTAACTTGATTTCTGAGTTCCATTTGGATTTTAAAACATAGTTAACTGACTGCAATGTAACATCCCTCATGCAGGGTAGGTATAGGTTGTATAAAGTAAATGTCATAACCACTTGCTCCTATGATGGGTGCATCTATTAAGTAAACCATAATATCTTCTTTACTAAATAGCACTTGACTTTAATGTAAGATTGGAATCCCCAGAAATATTCTCTGCTCAATTTCAACATCTTATTTTTGTAATGGTTAGGCAATGTTTCTCATTCCTTTTCTAGAACAGTTGGCTCAATTATACTTGAGTGAAGTTTTCCCAAGCGACAAAATGTAATTTAAATATCCTGGATTGAGTCTAATATTAAATTTAGCATTACTTGGTGGTGGTACAGGGTGGTTACATTTACAACGTGGTTTTCAAAGGAATTGATTTCTTTTAATTTAGAGGTTTCGTTTTCAATGACAGCGTTATTATGGTTGATAGTTTCTATAGTGTTACTGAAATCATTAAACATCCCATGTTTAACAGAGTAATGGTGCTTTAGTTGTTCTTCCAGGTTTTCTTGTTCATTTTGGAGTCTCACTAGAATTTCATCATATTTATCTCCGTGATTCGCGCTCCGTGGTTTCCGATGATTATTTTTATGGCAGATCCTAATCCATTGGAGCTCCTCTTTTCGTTATTCACTAAACATTGTTTAAAAAACTGCATGATCACTAGAACTTTTTTGTTGATAGGTGAAGTTGTTCCTATCTCCCATCAGTTCAAAGAAACTAGAAAGCTGTGTGCCTTTTCACATGATTATATTGCTGGTACCTCATCACAAAATCGATTTCAAAGAGCTCAGAACAGGTTGGTAATTTGTTTTCCCCCATCCATCGAGGAAGGCGAATTGTGAAGTCTTCATCTTCGTCCTCCAATACAAACTGAAATGCCCTAATCAATCTGCTTCATTTTTGTGGATGCAGAAGAATAATAATATAATATAAACCCTGTGTTACAACTGACAGATATTGTTGCGGTTTGAGATGAGATAGGAAGTTGAGGCATGGGTAGTGCCTATACCAGTCTGGGTTCTTTTCAGAATGTGCCCAGTGGATATACCAGTCTGGGTTCTTTTAGGACGTGCCCAGTGGAGTATACCAGTCTGGGTTCTTTTCGGACATGCCTAGTGGATATACCAGTCTAGGATCTTTTAGGAGGTGTCCAGTGGATATACCAGTCTGGGATCTTTTGGTGCCCCAGTGGATATACCAGTCTGGGGATCTTTTAGTGCCCCAGTGGATATAACCAGTAGCGGTGCGTGGGCTCTGAAAATGGTGGGCCACCAAACCGGAACACAAATTACCTAACAGCTTTTTCTACAAAATACCTGTAAATGTTTTCCAACAGTGGTCTTCTTATGAGAAATGGGTGGATTTTAATCAACCGCAGCTCTTAGCAAGTCAGAATGTAAGCACTGTGTTCACAATAGTTCTGACCAGTACCCGGGATTACCAGAAGCTAAAAGTTCTATAGCTTCATACTGACTAATACTCAGCAAAGGCCTATCTCTTCCTAAACTTTTAATCATCACTCTATCCTCGTGGGAAAACGTCGAAAATTTCGACTGTAAGTTAGCCACCGAATTCACGTGGTACAAAAATACAGAAGCAAATAAACTAAACAACCACTAAAAACAACGAACCTACTTGGATGGAGAATCAGACTAGAAGCCAGGTACTTATCTGTGTATGTTGACGTCAATCAATCCACAAGACCACAGACAGGACAAAACGCACTTAATTATCGCAAATCCAAATCTGTCCTGGGAACTCGAATGGGAACATACAAAATTCGAAACGTAAGCAGAAAATTGAAAACTCAACATAGGAACAGAACGGCGGCGAAAGTGATAAGAACATGGAATAAAGGGCTCCCTTTATTCCATGATAAGAATTTTAAGGGGAGGACAGATAGAAGGACAAGCATCTCGTATCGAGACAACAACATGAATTGAAACAATCCAATCGATTGTGAACACAAACGATTTTTGGATGGAAATGTTGGCCCAGGGCCAAAAATTGGAGGGGCTAACCGAATTTTTACTCGACTGAGCTTGCGCGGACGGGCCACTTTTCTCCGTTGTCATAGTAACACCCGGTCCCGGGACCTATTAGTTTCAAAAACGTAGGTTTCGATTTCGATTGCAAGACATCGATTACTGTAGCTATATTCCGATAAAATGCTCGAATATCCATAGCCAGAGAACTCTGTCTTCTTCTTAACAGTTACTTGTCTTGGCCGCAGCCATGCCAGACATAGGTTGGGACACAGAGAGAGAACTATGTCGAGTCGCTGTTGAACTTCGTGAAAAATGATAGGGTACAGTATACGGAGGGAAATTCGAATGCCAGCTGAACAAATGGTTGGCATTTTTTTTTGAGTTTTTTGTGGTTCTGGATGCCGGGGCAGTGGCCCAAGTGGCCTTATGGACGCAACGCCCCTGGATATAACAGTCTGGGGATCTTTTAGGTGAGGAGGAGTGAGGCAACGAGAGAGAGAGAGAGAGAGAGAGAGAGAGAGAGAGAGAGCGATAAGTGGGCTACTTACGAGCGGGCTGTCGTGTCGGCCATGTTGCCTGCTCCCATAAGGAATCAACGTATTTTCCCGACCATCATAAATCCTCGAATCTTGCACCGATTTCCACATTTTTTTTTAATCTTCAAGTTAGACCGATCTCTAGCGATCGGCCTTGGCGCATTTGGAGAAAAATGTCACTGGAAGCAGCAATTTATTAACAAAGTCACGGCTAAGGGGGTTGTTCTCTTCAACTGATATATCTTTGTTGGATGATGAGGTACTTATCGGAAATCTGCCGTGGCGGATTTCTTCCTTAGATCCTAAGGTTAAATTCAAGCCCTAAAACAATAAAATCGGTTCATTTTTCGCGAAGTTACTGTGATCTGGAAATGGGTTAGCGATTGGACAGCTTTTTGAACGACGGGAGAGAGGCGGCCGTCCAAGAAGTGTAGGGGTTCAACGCTAGATGCCACTAACTTCCATCTCCTCCCAACTTCCCGTGAAGTCCCGGGAAACGTGAAGTCAATTTTCGCATGTGGAACACCTTTTGGTTTATAATTTTCAATAATATAAATGAACCATTGGAATCGAGCATGAAAAAAAAAACAGCTTTCATACAAGTACACAACCACGAGGGGCATTTTATGTCTTTGCGCCCCCTCCCGCACCCACACCACGTACCTCGTACTTTATTTTTTTTTGTTTAAAAATTTTGTTGAACATAAACACAGTCCGAGCTTCATCTCCAAGACTCGTAAATCTCCAAGAGATAATTCGTTTATAGGTTGTTTGGTCTTAAAATTATGTCTTTACTTATATAAAGCTTGCAATCGTGTTCACAATATAAATTATTGAGAATAATCACCTGTGTGTAAACAATTATTTAAACAATCACGCTCATACCGCAGCTAGTCGGCCACGCACTCCACAGTGGTTAACGTAATATGGTTAGGTAAATCGAGAGCTATCCAACGAGTGGTGACGATTTTTGTACGATGACAACTGGCGAAGTTGAAGTTCCATAGCAACGAATCGGTTGTACGTGAAAATCATTAGAAATTTTTCATAACGCTTTTTTCGTCACACCGTAATGTCACACTTTTTGAGTTATGTGCCATAGTAAAGTGTCGTGAGCCCCTCCGAGAACCACTCCACCGTAAAAGTTAAGTTCTCGCTAACATTGTCCGCAAACTTTAGTACCCGTGAATAAACAGTACGAGTGGGGAGACAGGTCGCAGGACCCGAGTGCACAACCTGGCCAGAGGTTGGAGGGAGAAGGCCTCCCTGGCTATAAAAACTCGAATCCTGCGCCCTTCTGGTCATTCGACACTTCCTCTAGCTTGCTCTCTCTCTTCCTACCTTGCTCCCTCCTTACACCTAAAAGAACCTAGATGACGGTGGTGGTCAGCCCATAACCGCCTAGGCAACACCTCGCAAAAGATTCCAGATGTCGGTGGTGATTCGCTCATAACCGCCTGGACACAACTTCCAAAAAGATCCTAGATGTCGGTGGTGATTCGCTCATAACCGCCTAGGCAAAACCTTAATCCAAAAAGATCCCAGACGTCGGTGGTGATTCGCTCATAACCGCCTGGGCACTTCCCTCACACCACCGTGATGCCAATTTTAAATTCATCACAGTGGTGAACCCGACGTTCACTCAACCTTCCTCCTTCTTCCCGTTTCAAGTGTCAAACCCAGTCCAGTCACATTTTAAATTCAGTCAATTGAGTCAAATGTCAAATTCAACCCGTTCAAATTCCAAATTCAGTTCAGTTTCAATTCGCAGTTTCAAGTGCCCACTCGCCCGGAGACCACAACTCTCTCGCATCCCCGCTCAGCCGCACCACCTCTTCCGATTTTGCGAATTTCAAATTTGATATTTTAAATTGAAAATTTCGAATTTCAAGTTTCAGTTTGACATACCTGGACCATGGACCCGGACGCTCAATCACCTCCGCTCCTCCGGCCTGCCACACTGCAGCCCCCCACCGCCCCGGCATCGGACGCGGCAACCACTGTCGCCAACCTATTCTCCTCCCTCTCACCGCCCGGAGCCGCTGCGACCGCCGCCGCCGACGTCATGACCGCCTCTGCATCATTACCTCTCTCATTACCACCCTTCTATTCTCACGACCCTGCTCTGTGGTTTTTCCAGGTTGACGCAGCGTTCTCGGCCGCCGGCATCCGCAGCCAGAAAACCCGCTACTCCCGCATCATCTCCCTGCTACCTTACGACATCCTCCTGCAGACGTCGGACATCTCCCCCGACGCTGCCGCTGCGTATGACGACCTCCACAGCCGCCTCATCTCGCTCTACCAACCGTCAAAAATCGCACGAGTCGCCGCCCTGTCGCAGCCCCAGCAACTCCGCGATATGAAGCCCTCCCACCTCTTCCGACGCCTGCGACATCAGCTGCAGGGGATAATGACCGCTGACATCGCCTGAACCTTCTGGCTGCGCGCGCTCCCCCACCCCATCCAGATGGCGCTAGCCAGCCACCTCGACGGCCCGGACGAGACCCTCCTCCACCTTGCGGATACGGTACATGACCTCGCCGCATCCGCCTGCGTCAGTGAAGTTCGCACCCCCCGCACCCCCCCCCCCCCACGACAGCGTGACGCATCTCCCGACCGCCGTCGACCCTACTCCGCGGACCGCCGTCGACCCCCCTCCACGGACCACCGGCGCCAGGCCTCCTCCGAACGCCGTTCCGCCCCTCCCCAGGACCAACGGCGGGGAAATTCGACAGCCCGGCCTACCCCCACCGAAACAACCCGCCGCAACAGACCAGCCTACCTCCCCGCCGATTCCCCCCACCGATGTTTCTATCATGTGAACTTCGGTGGGGAGGCCCTGCAAGTGCCAACCCCCTTGCTCCTTCGCCTCCGGGCAGGGAAACGCCGACGCCCGCTGGTAAACCCGGCAGGCCCCCCTCCTCGCCGACACGGGGGGGACCCCCACCATCCCCCCCGGCCCACATCTACGCCACCACCACTGCAAGCACTCCCCACCCCTCCTACGTCGCCACCACGGCCGCCAACCCCTCCGCCGCACCTCACTGCACCACTGCGTCCCCCTCCCGGACGTCTCCCGTTCCCCCACCATGGAACGGCCCCTCCAACGCCGCCACCATGGCCGCCAACCACAACGCCACGCCCCACTGCGCCTCCGCAACCCCCACCCCGACAACGCCCGTTCCCCCCCCCCCCCCCCCCCCCGAGGAACGGCAAGCAACCCCGCGTCTCCTTTGCGGGAGACGCCTCCCCACCACCGCCACAACAACTCGCCCCCTCCACCACTGCTGCCACCCTGCCACCGAGGACCTACGCTGAGGTTGCCCGAAAACCCCCCTCCCCCGCTCCGACAGCCGCCATCTTACCGCACGCCGCCCCTACCCACCAGCGCCTATTTGTTAAGTGTCAGCGCACAAATATCCCTTTCCTCATAGACACAGGGGCGGCGCTCTCAATATTCCCTAACTCCCTCCTTCGTCGTCAGGCGTGCTGCAGCCGCCAAACACTCTACGCCGCCAACGGTACCACCATCCCCTCGTATGGTAATTACCACTCCTCCATCCGTCTAAACGGGCTTACCTACGAGTGGATCTTTACCGTGGTGGACGTAGAGAAGGCCATCCTGGGGGCCGATTTTCTCGCATACTTCGGCCTCCAGGTGGACGTCAAGCAGGCGCGCCTGACCGACCCGTCCTCCGCCAAGCCCATCCCGTAGTATATACACGCCATTTACGAACCCCCCAACAGATTCACGACTCTACTCCACAACTACCGCCCCCAGCGCCGCCCCTCAGCCCACATCTCAACCATCCAACACTACATAGAAACCTCTGGCCCCCCGATAACCGCCAAAGCCCGCCGCCTCCACCCGCTACAACTAACGCAGGCCCGCCAACATTTTGATCAGCTCATAGCGGACGGGATCATCCGCCCCTCCAAGTCCCCTTGGGCCTCGCCCCTGCACATTGTGCAAAAGCCTAATGGGGACATCCGCCCCTGCGGCGACTATCGCCGCCTCAATTCGAAAACAACCCCCGACCTATACAACGTCCCCCACCTCCGGGACTTTTCATCCCACCTCCACGACATGAAAGTCTTCTCCACACTCGATATCGCACGAGCGTTTATCACATAAATATCCACCCCCCCGACATACCGAAGACGGCCATCATCACCCCATTTGGCCTCTTGGAGTACGTGAAAATGGGATTCGGCCTCAGAAACGCTGCCCAAATGTGGCAGCGTTACATGGATAATATTTTGCGCGGCCTCCCCTTTGTATTCTGTTTCCTAGACGATGTACTAGTCGCCTCTCGCACACCAGATGAACATCTCGAACATCTGCGCCAAATTTTGGACATCTTCGCTGCCGGAGGACTCCAAATAAACACCGACAAGTGCGTACTCGCTCAACCTTCAGTACGCTGCCTCGGACACCTCGTCTCGGCCGACGGAATCAAGCCTCTGCCCGACAAAGTTCAAGCAATCACCGACTTCCCCCAGCCCCGTACCGTCACAGAACTCCGCCGTTTTTTGGGTATGTTAAATTTTTACCGCCGCCACATAAAACACTCCGCCCAACACCAACAACCCCTCATAAATTCCATACCCCAACCAGCCAAAAAAAATGACAGCCGCCCCATCACTTGGTCCCCCGAACTAACAGCCGCCTTTCAAACTTGCAAACAAGATTAGTAGCCGCCGCTCTACTAGCCCACCCCGACCCCCACGCCCCCCTCTCCATCACCACAGATGCGTCCGACTGGGCAATCGGGGCAGTACTCCATCAGCACACCGGCGCCACCCCCCAACCCCTTGGGTTTTTCTCTAAGACCCTTTCCCCCACACAAAAAAACTACTCTACATTCGACAGAGAGCTCCTCGCCATCCACGAAGCCATAAAACACTTTCGTGACTTCGTGGAAGGCCGGCAGTTCTCTGTCGTAACTGACCACAAGCCCCTCACCCACGCTCTCCTCCAGAGTCGCAAATCCGCCTCGCCTCGTCGCCTCCGGCAACTCGAATTTATCGGACAGTTCACGTCCGATATTCGTTACTTGCCGGGGGCCGACAACTGCGTGGCGGACGCGCTTTCCCGCCCCACTCCCGCGCCGGTGGCGGAGCTACTGCCCTTTCCCTCCCCACAAATCCTCAAATCCCACCAACAACCCAACTGCGACCCAACCCTCTCCAACCTCATCTCCGCCTCCAAACTCCAACAGCTGCCGCCCCTTGAGCTCTGGTGTGACGTAACGGCCGACTCACCGCGCCCTTACGTCCCACCCGACCTCAGGCGGCAGCTCTTCATACATTACCACTCCCTCCATCATCCCGGCATCCGGGCAAGCCGGGACCTCATAAAAACACGGTACTTCTGGCCCCACATGAACACAGATATTCGTAACTGGGTTCTAGGGTGCCAGAAGTGCCAAAAATATAAGGTCTCGGCTCACCCCCATGTACCTCCTCAGCCCATACCCGACTCCCTCCCGTGGGAACACGTCCATCTCGATCTCATCGGCCCCCTTCCCCCCTCTGAGGGGAAGAAATACTGCCTCACCATGATCGACCGTGCAACAAATTGGGTGGAGTGCATTCCACTCACCCATATTACCGCGGACGCCGTCGCCACGGCCTTCCTTAACAATTGGATCAGCCGCTACGGTTGTCCGCGGACAATCACGGTCGATCAGGGGAGGCAGTTTGAGTCCGCACACTTTTCAGATCTCCTCCGTTCCCTCGGGATTCACAAAATTCACACCACTCCCTATCACCCTCAATCCAACGGGAAAGTAGAGCGGTGGCACTCTGTTCTTAAGCAAGCCATCTCCACTTCATCCACATCCCCCTCATGGACCAAAACGCTACCCTATTTATTATTAAGCCTCAGAACTTCCGCCCGTCCTTCAGACAACACAAGTCCCGCACAAAACGCATTTAGAGACCCCCTCCGCTTACCGGCTGACATTTTTCCCACACATCACGACCCGTCAATTAACAGGGAATCGCTACACACTACAACACCCGTCAATGACACCACCTACCCGAAACGGTTCTACACCGCCACTCACATGTACCTGAAGGAGCCCGGCATCCACAAAACATTTCAACCCCTCTATGCCGGGCCCTTCCAGGTCATCCGCTCCGCCCACACCACAGCTACCCTGTTAATTGACGGGAAGCTCCACACCGTAACCCTCGCCCGATGTAAACCAGCCCCGGTCCTCCCCGAACAACCCCGCCACACAAGTCTCCCTCTCACCGAACCTGCAACATCTCACATTTCCTCCATCTCACTCACCGGACCCCGACGTCGCCACAGCTCTCCGCGACGTCCCGGGTATAGGCTCCCAACGGCTCACCCCCTTCACCGCCACCCTGGTGGTGAAGGGGCACCAACGTGAAGACTGTTGGAGGGTGTCGCCTCGCTGGCCCCGTCATCCACCTCACCAAACCCTCCACACCCCCACATCACCCTACCACACACATATACACATATACACACACCACTACACATATGCACGGTAACGTTAGTATGGCGGCGGTCGACAAACCTAAAAAACGGCGGTTTTCCGCGTACCAACCAAATTGTGACCCCACCCACCCGACCAAACATTGTATATAGCGACCTATACCCATTGTACATAGCAACTTATAACCTTTGTATATAGCACCTTATAACCATTGTATATAGCAACCTATAACCATTGTATATAGCAACTCATAACCATTGTATATAGCAACCTATCACCATTGCATACAGTAACTTATAAACATCCACTATATTCTATTTGCTTAGCTTACTAATACTTTACTAATCCTTATACTACCATGCAAATGCTAATACTAATACTCATCATTGTAAATACCTCCACTAGCAATAAGTCACCCACCACCATGTACATACCCATCAATTTTAATCATCGTAAGCCATTGTAAGTCATTGTAAGTCTTGCAAGCCCTAAGCCTCCTTTCTCCCCATGTACCCTAATGTTAAGAGCCTTCAGCACAACCTTGTTTGCATTGGCCCTCAGCCCCCTGTAACCTTGCGCCTTCAGCACCCCTTCTTGCTTCCATTGGCCCTCAGCCCTCTGTAACCTTGCGCCTTCAGCTTGCCGAAATTTTGCTCGAACTGGGGGGGACCTATGTCGTGAGCCCCTCCGGGAACCACTCCACCGTAAAAGTTAAATTCTCGCTAACATTGTCCGCAAACTTTAGTACCCGTGAATAAACAGTACGAGTGGGGAGACAGGTCGCAGGACCCGAGTGCACAACCTGGCCAGAGGTTGGAGGGAGAAGGCCTCCCTGGCTATAAAAACTCGAATCCTGCGCCCTTCTGGTCATTCGACGCTTCCTCTAGCTTGCTCTCTCTCTTCCTACCTTGCTCCCTCCTTACACCTAAAAGAACCTAGATGACGGTGGTGGTCAGCCCATAACCGCCTAGGCAACACCTCGCAAAAGATTCTAGATGTCGGTGGTGATTCACTCATAACCGCCTGGACACAACTTCCAAAAAGATCCTAGATGTCGGTGGTGATTCGCTCATAACCGCCTAGGCAAAACCTTAATCCAAAAAGATCCCAGACGTCGGTGGTGATTCGCTCATAACCGCCTGGGCACTTCCCTCACACCACCGTGATGCCAATTTTAAATTCATCACATAAAGACATAAAATGTCAAAAATTTCATCACTAAGGAGCACCTGATTATAATCAAGGATGGCTGTATGAAGTAGAGTTGGTTATTGTGCGATATTATTTCATTTGATAAGTGATAGATGGACTATTGGATTTTGTTGGTAGGTACTTGTGAAACTTGAACAAAATTTGAAGTATTATTGATGGGTAAATTATTACACAACGGTAAATAATTACACAACGACAAATTATTACACAACGGTAAATTATTACACAGCGGTTCATCTACCAAGAAAGGGCTGGATTTTGTTGATCGGTACTTTTGCAACTTGACCAACCGTTGAAGTATTATTTATCGGCAAGTTATTACACAACGGTTCATTATACTTGACCAGAGGGTAGGTACTGACCACAAAAAACAGTGATCTACCCAGAAGGGGAATCTATTTCACTCCACATCAACAATTTTCCTTCAGAACTTCATTATTTGCGTTTCTTTTCGCCATTTTAGTTACTATTTGTCATCGACAGAATTATTTTAGCAACATTTAACTCGTGATTTAGGTAGGTACCTAGTAACGAGTACGGGGTTAGGTACTAACCTACGGAGGGTCTGCGGTCTACATATATAGACTAGTACATATTATATAGACGGGTTATCTATACAGAGAGCTGTGATCTGTAAAAAACTGGTATTCTGTACAAAATAATAAACCGTTGTGCAGGGATCTGCAGCGTTTTTCATTATTCTTATTTCATCTATCTCTTCTATTTCCAGAATAGATTTATTGTGGAGCGTTACAGGTTTTCCAGGGCGTTTTTGCTTACGAGTCTACCAAAGGTAGCGAAAGCATTGTTTTCACTTTTTGGCTAAGAACATTTTTTTCTTCAAAATCAAAATTTCTACTCGCATTTCACGTTTTAGACCTTCCTGAACAATTTTGGTTTCGTGTCTGACTGCCTGTGTCCGATTTCGCTCAAACATGAAGGGTAGTTGGGGACTAATGTTTTGATCATCCCATAGGTATTTCATCGTGATCACATCATCAGATGCCACTTCGCATGCGCAAACGTGAAAACTTCGAGAGTAGTTGGGACAACAACCATGTTACGGACACGAGGAAACTATGTGCCACACTCACTTGGCAGACTTTTTTTATCGTTGTAATTTTGTTTGTGTGCAGCCTCCAATTTTGGCAGGGTCTGCCGGAGACGAGCAACGACAAGCTACCAGAATCTGGTGAAAGACATCCTATATGGGGGTAAAGTCGTTGCTCCTGCTATGATTTATGGCCAAAAATACGAAAGTATGGCGAGGGAAAAACTGATGAGCGACACCGGAGAGGAGATAAAGGAATGTGGTCTCTTTGTAGACAGAAGCCACTGTTTTTTGGGTGCATCACCGGATGGACTTATTGGGGAAGATGGCATTGTGGAACTGAAATGCCCTTCCTCGTGTGCTAAGCTGTCTGTTGAGGAAGGGGTCCTCCAACAAAAAATTAAATGTTGGAAGATAAACTCCAAGGGAGAATGGGTATTCAACAAGTCCCATCACTATTACTACCTACCAAATTCAAGGACAGCTAGCCATTGCCGACCGTGCCTATTGCATTTTTGGAGTGTGGACGCCAAAAGGCATGAAGATCGAGAGAATCGAACGCGACGAGGGGTTCTGGAGCGATACAATGTTGCCAAAAATTACTAAATTTTACTTTGATTGTATCCTACCCGAAATTTTGGATCCCAGGTTCACGAGAAATATGCCGATTGGAGATCCCCCCTATTTTGTGAGTTCGAAAGAGAACGTTCCTCCTCCAGCACCGAACGAGGAGTAATTATAATGTAATAACTTTGAAGTCATCATATTGTTGTGAAATAGGAACAGCAATAAAGAAATTGGACAACGTGTTAGTCCGACGGTCAAACAATAACTCAACTTATATTTTCACTGTGTAACAACTGGATAACAGATTCCACATGTGTGGTGTGTCAGAATAACCGAGTGGAGGTATCGTTGCATAACATCTTCCTCCCTCTTCCCTTCTCAAGAGTGCAGTGAGGCCTAAGACGATCAGCATGGACCACCATTCTTTTTCGCGCCGGCGTTACAATGCGGTATATCAAGTCGGAAATCACTTTGACAATTTTACAGGGACCGACCCATGGCAGCTGCAACTTTGGACACCAGCCGACCCTCCGCTGTGGGTTGAAAAACCACACTTGATCATTCGTCTTGAACCTGGGGGCCTCAGTTTTTACATCGTACTGACGGTAGGCAAGCAGCAAGCAGGGTAGTTTGATGTCCCAGTCTTTCTGATTATTTCCTACAGTGGCTAGGAGGTTCCATAGCGTTCGATTGAAACGTTCGACTAGTCCATCACTCTGGGGTCGCAGGGATGTCCTTGTCTTGTGTATGCCGAGCAAAGTGGTCACTTCTTTGAAAACATCCGATTCGAAGGTCTTTATACAGGAGTTTATACAGTAGGTATGTACCTACTTCGATATATACGTAATCTCTATTCGTAAATAATGAGCTTCCTTGATTACCACTTCTGACTGCAGTAGATACAACTAAAAAAGATTTGCCATTATGTTTACGAAGCAATGTCAGTTAATAACTTGGCGTAATATATCAGCTTCCCTTGACACTACAGAGGCTTTGGGATAATGACATTCTGTGATAAATTGCGAGCATTCCAAAAATTGGCAAACGATTTTCCTGAAATGAAAACTAAGGGAGTTACCCTTCCCTATCAACGAATAATTTGTACGTGATAATCAAGAGAAATAATGATATTACTATCTTTACTATCTTACTAAAGTATCTCACGCGAAATTTCCCCGTGTGCCAAAGAAAGTAATAAAAATGTCTAAATGTAATTGTTGCTCTTACCGACGTAAGTACATAAATATACAGTAGATAAAATAGGGTCAGCAACTCGGAGGTCCCTTTTTGAAGGAAAGTGTACCTAATAGGTGTATTATTTCAAAGAATAAGATACCAAAAAAATGTGACCAAGCATAGCGAAAAGAGTGCCTGATCTAAATAAACTTTTCTTTCTCAGAAATTCTAAGCCCCTAACTGTACCGAAACATAGAAATTACCGCTGGTTTCAGTCACCAAGTGTTCAAGAACAATATCCTAGACGTTTTTCTACTAATTACAAGTCAGTCCGTACCCATGTAAGAAAAAATTAACATGATCGAAACACAAGCTGTCAGAGTTTTGTCCCGCTAGATTCACGATTGGGCCCACCGTGTCCCGGCTCCTAGTCATAAGATTTCCTTTCAGCCCTTACAGGAGAAAGGTGTGGGGACGTCCGTTTTCTGAGTTCGCTAATTATAGGAGCGGTCAGATTCTATAAATAGCTGACGGGACAAACTACAAACCTGCTTCCCACTTTCATCGGTGGGACCCGATGCGTTAGCGCCTAGCTCTGCAACTACCCCTGCCGGTTGTCTCTCTCACTAGCTCCACATGGTCCAAGTTGACTAGTTGTAATTTTCACCGGCCGCATTAGGTGGCGCTTCTTCGGCAGCCCCCTCTTAAGGAGAGCGTAGAATGAATTGGAAGGCGAAGGAGGCCAGTTTTTATAGTCTGGGGATTATGCTCCCTCCACTCTCGTGGAGGATGGTGGGGATCCCATCCCACTCGACCCTTCCAGCTCTCTCAAGCTGCCTGCCCACGTCTACCAATGCATTTACGAGTTTATTTGGTAAATCTTTACAACACAAGGAGTGATATCACAACAGATATAATAACAAAAACACCCACCGGACCAAAGAATCTCTCAAAAACGTCACTCCCACAGAACCAAAGAATCTCTCAAAAATGTCATCACCCCGGGGGACTTCCGATTGACCCCGGACAAGAAAAAATATGATGATTGACACCCGCTCAGGCACAACCCGATTCACAGTTCACCCCCGACAAACAATATACTATGAAACATCTATGAAAATGATCATATTGTCAACCTAAAAAAATAAATTAGTGAAATAACAAATAAATGAAATAAATGAAAATAATAAAAAATGAACAAAAACAAAAAGTACATTGCAACGAAAAGTGCAATGGTCATTTCTCCTCGGAGTGGGACCATAGCTTATTAAAATGGGAGTGAAAATTTTCGCAGGCATTTGTGGTCCGTGTCAAGTCTGCTGACTTACACGCCCAAAAGTTGTGGGGGGGGGGGGGGGGGGTTCAGAGCAGTATCGGAAACGTAATTTTCATGAAGGTATTCCAGAAATTGTTGAGCCTTAGGCCTTAGGTTAGGAATGTGATCTTGATCTCCCCGTCCTCATCAGTCTTTAAATAGGACTTACACTGGAATTTACGTCGACTAGCCCATACCCATCTTTCTCCCTGAGATAACTTTTTTTGCTTTACAAATTTAAAGCCGTTGCGACAAATCACGTCACCACCGCCCTTGGAACCACCTGAGACCTTCGCGCCTTCCATTTTTCGATAACACTGACAAGCAAGCAGATTACGATCTACCTATCTCCACTGTCCCTCGATCTCATTCTTGTTATTGTTGCGTTATTGCGATCTTGCTACTGTAATTAGTTGTTTCAGGGATTTAGTAGCAGTGAAGATAACCCTCTCTGAAAATGGCCAAAGGGAGCACATAATAACTGCCTCAGCCTACTTTCCGGGAAACTCATCGGAGGGGCCACCACCCGTGGAGGTGCCGGACCTTGTCGAAAAATGCCGCACGGATAATGTGCAGCTCCTAGTCGGCGCGGATGCCAACGCCCACCATGTTGCCTGGGGAAGCACCGACACCAACACCAGAGGTAGATGCTTGTTTGACTACCTGGTAGCTAGTAATCTATATGTAGCAAACCGGGGAAACAAACCAACATTTGTCACCATAAATAGGAAAGAGGTCCTTGACATTACCATTATTACCCCTCCACTAGATCAAAGAATAAAGAAATGGTTCGTATCCGATACTCCCTCCTACTCGGATCATAGGTATATTGTTGTGGAAATCCAAGGTGTGGGTAAAACGCAGCAATCCTACCGCGATCCTCGGAAGACGAACTGGGAAGCCTATAGGGAGGAAGTGGAGGGCTGGTTGAGAGGAACTCGGACCAAATTACACAATATAGTTGATATTGAGGCGGTAGCGGGAGAATTAGAAGAGGCACTACTCACCTCATTCAATAATCACACTCCTATGACAACTAAACTCTCAACCACCGGGGTCCCCTGGTGGAATAGGGAAATAGAAGTCACTAGGCGTGAAACACGCAAACTATATAATAGGGCGCAAAAGACGGGCAACTGGGACGCTTATAAGACCAAGCTGGCCCAACTCAGGAGTCTTATAAGGAAATCACAAAGGGACACATGGAGGAAGTTCTGTGAAGAGGTGGAAAAAACCTCGGAATGTGCAAGACTCCAAAGAGTCCTTTCTAAGGCTCCTATCAATCCAATTGGCACACTAGTTAAACCAGATGGAAGCTACACCACAACAGCCGGGGACACTCTAGCGCTCCTACTAGAGACTCACTTCCCTGGCTCGGCGGTGACTGACGTTCGGGGACCCCCACCTCAACCACCAACCGGCGCTCAGGGTATGAGAGCAACCAGGGCAGACTGGGAAGTGGCAAAGGGTGTGGTCTCCATTGAACGCACAAAGTGGGCTATCAGCACCTTCAGCCCATACAAATCGCCGGGCCCAGATGGCATTATCCCCAAACTGCTTCAGGAAGGGGGCCATGGGGTAGCCAGGATCCTGAGTGCACTCTTTAGGGCCTGCCTGGCTACAGGCACAATACCCCAAAGATGGAGCAAAGCAAGGGTCATCTTTCTGCCTAAGCCAGGGAAACCTTGGTACAACCAGGCAAAGGCGTTCAGACCCATCTGTCTAACGTCCTTCATTTTGAAGACATTAGAGAAACTGGTTGATAGGTATCTGAGGGAAACCTCTCTCACAGAGAGGCCTCTACACACCAATCAGTTTGCCTATCAACCGGGCAAATCCTGTGAGGCAGCACTGCACCACCTGGTGTCACAGGTGGAATCGGTGCTAGCAACTAAAGAATTTGCCATAGGTATATTTCTGGATATAGAGGGCGCTTTTGACAATACCTCTGTAGACTCAATTATAAACTCAGCGCGCCGGCATGGAACAAACACCACCCTGTGTAGGTGGATAAGTACCATGCTGACTAGCAGGACAGTAGAGGCTGAGCTCCTTGGGGAGTCCGTGGGGATGTCTGTGGCAAGGGGTTGCCCGCAGGGCGGGGTTTTGTCCCCCCTTCTGTGGGACCTTGTTGTGGACTCTCTGCTGGAGAAACTCAGTGGTCAAGGCCTCTACGTACAGGGCTATGCTGATGATGTGGTAATCCTAGTTAGGGGTCCCTTTGTCAGCACAGTCTCAGATCTGACACAGTCAGCTCTGAAAGCAGTGGAAGACTGGTGTGGCACAGAGGGCCTAAATGTAAACCCAAATAAAACCACGCTGGTTCAATTCACAAGAAGGAGGAATCTGAGAGGTCTCTCAGAACCCCGGTTTTACAACTCAAAGGTGTCATTCCAGCGTGGGGTGAAGTATCTGGGCGTCTACCTGGATGCAACGCTCACCTGGAACAAACACCTCGAGTACATAGCAAATAGGGGCAAGGGAGCCCTTATGTGCGCAAAACGCAGTTGCGGAAAAACATGGGGCCTACAGCCGCGGATGGTCCACTGGATTTATACCGCGATAGTACGACCCATTCTTACGTACTGCTGCGCTGTGTGGTGGCCGAAGGTCAGTCAGGTAGGGGCCTGCCAAACCCTTACCAGTGTACAACGACTGGCCTGTCTAACCATCACAGGTGCAATGCATGGTACACCCACTGCAGCCATGGAGATTCTACTGGGCTTACCCCCAATAGATATCTACATTAAAGGGGAGGCCGCAATGGCCTCCCTGAGGCTGAAATGGAATGGTACCTGGCGGGACACACCCCACCCAGGCCATACCAATATACTAAAGGCTATACAAGAACCACTACTTGACATGGTGGCGGATGTTATGCCAAAAACCCTCCATCAACCACACCCATACGCATCCGTGCTGATGTGGGCGGGGCATGGTTGGAAAAAATGCTGCTCCAATGATATAATCTGGTACACAGATGGATCAAAAATGGATGACGGCACTGGTGCCGGAGTATACGGGGCAGGACCCAGGTGGGACTTTTCAACCCCACTGGGGAATTTCACCTCTGTATTCCAGGCAGAAATAGTGGCAATTGATGCTGCGGCTTCTGAGAGCCTGAGGAGGGGACACCGTGGATCCCACACCCGCATACTCTCGGATAGCCAAGCATCAATAAAAGCACTTACAGCCCCCATCGTCTCATCTAGAGTGGTCTGGGACTGTATGCAAACCCTCAACGCCCTGGCGAAACACAACAGAGTTACTCTGGAGTGGGTGCCAGGCCATAGAGGAATTATAGGCAACGAAAACGCCGATTCACTCGCCAGAAAGGGCTCTCAAACACCCTTCACTGGCCCAGAACCAGCGGTCGGCCTACCAAAAACCACCATCAGAGGGGCCATCAACCGGTGGGTTCGCTCACAGACCACCAAAAGATGGTCACGCATAGATGGACACGCTCACAGTAAACGGATGATGGCCAGACCCAACTCCAACGCTACTGAGGAGCTCCTTAGACTGAACCGCAGAGAGCTGAGGCAAATAGTCGGCCTATTAACCGGCTTCCTCCCCCTGCGCTTCCACCTAAACCGCATAGGGGTCACACAACAAACAACCCAATGCAGACTATGTGAGGAGACAGACGAAAAAGCATCCCACATAATATTTGAGTGCCCAGCACTCGCTCAGCGCAGGCACAACCTCTTTGGGGCCTCAACCCCAATGAGGGAATTTCCCAGCGAAAATATAATCAAAAACCTTACAACCCTCACCAGGGGACTGGGGTTATTTGATTAAGCTAGGACACTCAGGAAAAGTACAATAAGCCAACAGGCTTCCGTGCTTTGGGGCAACCGACCCCCATTCCTGAGTGATCCGACTTACAATTTACAATTTACAATTTACTGTAATTAGTTCCAATAAGTGATGTTGACATGCAGCCCTGTTTTGAACCTGGGGTCAATGGTGAAACGTGAAAAACAACCGACCACCGGGGTCAAACGTCACTGCTGGGAAGAGGGAGTCCACCACATTCTCTTCCGCCTGTCTCGGTTTTGAACCAGCAGGGGTCGACCCGCATACTCCCATCCCCCCCCCCCCCCCCCCAAACCATTAACTATGATCAATGGATGCAGTCTCTCTTTTCAGGAGTATCCCAGTTGATCCTGCAATCACTATAATTTTTAAAAAACATTGGCCAGATATAGAAATCAGAAACCCCAAGTTAACCTACACAAATTTTTAGGGATTTTTAGAATTTGTACTAAACAGCAATTTTAACTTCTCTTCACCTTCTCTTCTAATCGAAATTTTATTTGCCAAAAAATTGGATCCCCATGGGGGGAACCCTGCCGAACTCGTTTTAGATCCAATTTTTGATACCATCATCCCACAAATGGCAATCAAATTATCTGGGTAAAAAAATATGTAGACGACTCAGCCTTGATAGTAGATGAGACCATCTTTGACCCTTTACTCCAAACATTTAATAATTTTTGCAACTCCCATATTAAGTTAACTTTATAAAAAGAAAAAGATAATTAACTGCCCTTTCTAGATACCAAAATCATCGAACAACCAGATGGTTCTGTTATAACCGATCACTGCCAAAAAGAAATATACTCAGGTCGCCTCATTCACTTTGAATAACATCAGCCTTTCCATATCAAAGCAAATACTGCCAAGAATCTTCTACAAAGAAGGATCAGCCTAGCAGACGCTGATCCACAATTTCACTCCAGAATTATTGATACCCAAACTGTATTACTTGCGAATGGCTATCATCGAAACTAATTAAAAAATAAATTTTCCAACCAATCAATAAACCCCCCCCCCCACCCCACCACCAAACTGTCTCGACCCAACAAAACATCTACTGTTAGCCCTGTAAACCACAAAATAGCACGAACACCTCCCAGCCAATCCAATTGTAGTCCTCCAAACTACACTGACCAAACATCCTTACGATAAATAGGACAAGCATCTGACCAAATAAAGAAAAAACTAAATTCTTACAGCAAAAATACCATAAACAGCCTTCTATAACCATACCAAAAATAAAAACGGAAGACATTTTACAGAACTAAGACCATCTGAAAAAAAATGAACTTAGTGGCGTTGTTTACTCTGCAAATTGCAAATATTGTGGCTGAACATAATTATTATGGAGAGACCAGACAACAAGTTATTGATCGTATTAAAGATCGTATGACAACAAAAATTCATTCGATAAAAAATGCCCAAATCCCGTAAAGGATACATATGCCACAGCTTTTGCAACACACAAAGCCACCACCAAACGTAGGTACACCTGAGCTTGGTGACTGGCATTTTGACTGTACTGAACCTCACTATGAGGAAAGGTAAATAAAAGAAATTGCGTGCATCTTAAAACAGGAACAACATGAATTATAAAAGAGTTGTCAACAGTTTAGCCCCCACTTATCACCAACTACTAAAATAACAATAGTATCCACGCCCCATCAGATCCAAACATAACTTTTTTTTTCTCCCCAAACTTAATTTTTCTATATTGTACCTCGTAGTGTGTCACTAGTTGTTAAGTCCCCACAATATTTGTTGCTACTCCAGATAATTTTATATTTCCATCCAGAAACAACCTTGTTACCTACCATAATTATAAGCATATGTCTACCTACGTCAACAACAACCACAAGCTCCACTCATGTGACCTCCTCATGGTTCCTTTTCAGTGCAATACTCGCGATACTGTTGAATTCTCCTTTGTTCAAGAAGTGCTCTTCTATGTGTTGAAAACCTTTGTTCACTTGCACTTACTTTGACAATTTTCAAAAACTAATACGTTCCTTATCAGTTAGAAGATACGAATTATCTATTCACATTCTGCTATCCAATAAGTACCTACTATCCAATAAGTTTTGAGACAGTCAGGTCCGATCCAACCAAAAATAATTATTTTCACCGATAGTATCGACATTCTCCGCTGCCCGATCCCAGGCGCGTGTGACCGAGGACGCAATGTGCTCCTGGGTTAGCGCTTCTGTAATTGGGGCAGCGGAGAATATCGAGGGTACCAGTGAAAATAATTTTTTTTTTGGATCGGATCTGACAAAGACCTAACTCCATTCAATTGGTTGTACATCTGTCTGATTGATTAGGGTCTGGTCCTGACCGAAACGACACAGGAAATAAAGAAGTTTTCATTCAAGACTAGTATGATGGTCAACAACCTACTCCAAAAACAAAAATTATAAAACTATATATACATAAAAATTTATATGTAGTTATTTATAATTTTTGATTTATAATGTACTTATATATATTTATTTTTAATATGTAGGTATTTATTTATAATTTTTGTTAAGATCTAGGGATGAATTCAGGATGCTCTGAAACGGATTTTCCTATAAAAAATTTCAAAAATGCATGTTCTGAAACTTTTGGAACCTTTGCAACCGCTTCATTTTCTTTGAAAACTCGCTATAATGGCTGCCTGTAATTATGGTTAAGAACGCTAATCGACCAAAATCTGCCGATTATTTCTTAATCATGGTTAATGCTTAACCGGATATGGTGGAATTGAACAGTTCTATTAGCCATGATTTTAAGGAAAGTAAATCGTTATTAGGATCGTCTAACCATTATTAAAAATGTTGGTGAAATCGGCCCTTTTGTTTTTGACCCTTATAAAGTGAAATTTGGCCCACTCATTTTTGAGAAAAACATTTTCATCATCGAAAACCCCCCTCCCCCCTCTTTCTGTCGTGAATCACCACCACACACACATACACACACACACACACATGCACACATCAGGTGAATTAATATTTATTTTAGCGCTTACTACCAATTTCTTACCCCCGAAAATCCAAATATGACCCCTATTCTGTATGAAGAACCACTGAATTGCTGTTATTCTGTCTTTACTCACCCTCCCATACCATTTTCAGTGATTTCATATTAATGTCCACGATTTTAGCCGTGTTTTAGCCTTTTTTTTACCCATTTTTTCCTCTGAAAACTCAAATTTGACCCTCTTAGAATTTTTGAAAATTGCTCATCTTCGAACCACCCTTTTGTTTGGCAACGTTTCTGGTGAAATTTTGAATATATATGTCGTGGAAGGGTTGGGCAGAGTGGCCAACTCGTCCCTAATTTCGCCCTCTTCATATTCGGGCGGATCCATTCTCGTTCAGATTCGGGAAAATAAACCCTTCCACTTGAAAAACTACCTTTTAATAACCGTCTTCTTCAGGATTAGTTTACAAACGCAAAACAATTGAAGAAATCACCATAAATCACCATTAATGGGCCGACACTCCCCCCTTTGGGCAAACTGAGATACTGTTTACGTGTTATCCACAAGGACGACCGCACAAGACTGTTGAGAAAAGGTACTTGTCAGGGAATTCTGGAAGGCCCCGCTTGGGCGCTAGTAGTAGCCACTGCTCAGGGGTTGTAGCAAGCGTCTAAAGAAGACACCAAATGTGTTTCCCATTGATAGTGAATTATTAACAGAGATTTGAAATGAAATAAAAGAAGGTAAATTAACGTTCTTGGTAAATTAATGGTCGGGGTGAGCAGTGAGATCTGTAGGCGACATATAAATACATAATATGTGTAATTCAGGGATGAATTCAGGATGCTCTGAAACGGATTTGCCTATAAAAATATTTCAAAAATTCATGCTCTGAAATTTTGGACCCATTGCAACAGCTTCATTTTCTTTGAAAATTCGCTAAAAATTGAAATTGAAGGTCCTTCAGGTAGATGAGTTTGTCCGCATTTCTGCGAACTGCCATAACTAACGACCCAATGGTCCTAATTGGCTCAAATTTGTACGATAGTGCAGGGTAAGGTCCTAGTTGGTCCCACATTAATTTCGTCGCACTGGATCAGCAGTAAACACTGCACATGCGGAAAACGTGAAAAACGTCGAAACCACATAACTCACGACCCAATGGTCCAAACTGGGTAAAATTTTAATGGTAGTTGGGGACTAGGTCGTACTTGATCCCTTAAGAATTTCGTTGCATTTCTATCAGTAGCAGCGACTGCGCATGCGCAAAAGTGAAAAACGTTGAACCCCCATAACCCAATGGTCCCAACAAACAATCTTTCTTAATCTGGTCCAGTAGTCTCTAGTGTTCCATATAATATTTAGATCACTGTTCAAACCTTGCTATAGGTCGTGCAGGAGAATATTGCCCTCTGACCCTGCACTCTATAGGAGGATGGGAGAAGCTGAGGGCTCGGCAGCCTGATTGGGATGCAATGTTGGGATTTTTACTCTGTTATGTTAGCAGCCGTGCTGCCATTCCAAGCCTGCTCATTCCGTTCCCATATCGTGTTTTCCTTGTTTGCATCTTGCTTTTCGTTTCACCATCCTACCTACCTATATCGTCGTATTAACCCTTCTTATTCTGTGAGTATTATCACAATCCCCGTCATCCTATTTTTGAACTGAGTATCATCACAAT
This sequence comes from Leptopterna dolabrata, assembly GCA_954871275.1. Classification (NCBI taxonomy): domain Eukaryota; kingdom Metazoa; phylum Arthropoda; class Insecta; order Hemiptera; family Miridae; genus Leptopterna; species Leptopterna dolabrata. The sequence goes on along the minus strand of OX940974.1, from coordinate 1,704,665 downwards.
CCCCCGTACCCGTCAGTTTCCGTGTGTCGCCTACACAGATCTCGCGATGGAACATCAACATTCATCGTCAGTAAGAAACCGGAAACCTGCTATTGCAAGAGGCAGGGCTCTAAGGAGTCAGGCACGAGAAATTGTTTACAATGTGTGCCAGTATTTTACGAGGAAGAAGAAAGGATGACGCAAAATACAACGTTCGCGATGTCACTAGTGCAGCGACGGGCGTCTCGGCGAGAACAGTCAGCAACATTATAAAGGAAGCTGGAAACCAAACAACATCAGATCGGGCGAGACCTTTGTTTGTTACGCCAACCAAGTCCACACCACACAAGAAGGTCATCGATGCTGATGAATTCACCGATGCTGCTACACGAAACAAGATACGTGAATTCTACATTGTTTGGAAAGAGTGCCCTTCACTGAAAACACTTTGTGCGGAATTGGCGAGTGACGGAGTTCTCGAGTATGGTAGAAGTTACCTTCGGAAACGACTGGTTAGTAGCGGTTTCAGGTGGAAGAAATGTCAGTCCAGCCGAAAAAATTGAGGACAGCTACCGTCAAAAAGATCACTTAGTCGAATCGGAGATCGATAGTTTCATCATTAATTTTGGGGGGGCTTCTGATACTGATAGCAGTTCCGATTCGGATTCGGATTTTTCTGATTAGCCTTCATGCGTTCGCGCGAACATGAGTCACACCGGCGCTCGCGCAGCTGTCAGTTGACCGCCCACTTTTTTATGATTACCATGCTGGTTTCTCTACTTTCCATTGCAGTAAATACAAAGGAACTAGGATACAACTCAAAAAAACACATTTTCCATCAAAAACTTCTTTATTATTCAAAAATAATATAGCCATTAACATAAAAATAAACTATTGCTTCCGAAAAAACGTAATTGGCTTCAGAAGGCCACTTGGAAAATAATTATTTTCCTTCAACTTTTGTTTGTTTGTGGAAAAACTAGATTATTCATTTCAATCAAACTAGATACTAAGGAACTAGAATCAAATATATTTAAACTAATGTATGAATGTTACATCCTCAAACAACTCAAAAAAGCGCAATCGGCATCAAAAAGGCCACTCGGACAATAATTCTTCTTCAAATTTTTGTTGTAAAAATGTCATTTTTTTCATTCAAACTAGATGGAAACTAGAAAAAAACCTGAGCCATTAGTTCCAAAATTACGAAATGATAAGTAATTAAAAAAATTACAAAATTACAAAATACATAATTATCATTTCAGTCTTGCAGGATTGTTCAGTCTGTCTCGCTGTCCTCGTTCTCAAGCAACAGACAATTATTGCACTTTACTGAAGTGGTTGAGTGTTTTACGCAAACTTTTTTGCCACAACCTCCACATTCTCGCCTGGTTTTTATGTTTTTTTTCTTTATCTTTTTTCTTTCATGTTTTATGTTTCGGATCTCCTCCATCTTCTCCATCACTGTCCATTTCTTCCATTTCTGCTAGCACCTGAGCTATCTCCTCAGTCGTTCTGTGAAATTTTTTCCTGAAAAAAATGAAAAAGGATTATTAGTTTTTTTGGGTGTATGAAGAAGAGGGCGAGAGAGGCAAGATAGGCAAATGAAGTCGCAACATTGCAGAAAAAATTATAATTTACTAGATAGGTACCCTTATTTTTGAAAGAAATTGATTTTAATTAGGTATAATATATACTATTGACGAAATTATAGTTTACTTACATTTTACGATGTTGATGAAAATATTTCGTCAGAAGTCGCGCGGCTGTCACCTGACCGCCGTCAGTGAAATCAAAACTACGAAAGCGTTCGCGCGGCTGTCTCCTGACCGCCGCAGTCGAAACCATCAACTTTGGAACTGTACTGAGCGTAAACAAAGAGGCGGGTCACTGATTTCAGGTGCTGAACGTGCCGTGAGAAGTGTATCTAGAGAATACATGCCCCTCCCACCCCTCCCAACAATCACTGGTGAGCGCATCTTTTCGAAATTCAAGAAAGGCGGTCACATGACCGCTTGCGCGAACGCATGAAGGTTAGAAGTTTTACGTACCATAGTTAAATTACGTAAGTACTAAATAAATGAATAATAATATGTACTAAATAAATATGTGATGGAGAAATGAGCCTGCCTACTGTCTGAGCTTCTGGAACGTAGTACTCGAAAACACCAATTGTGTCGCCACTAGCCGCTCATAAATCCCCTCGAGGTACTTTAACAAACTACTGAAAACTGGAGGGGAGCGCTCACCCTGAGGCCCCACTCCGCAGTCTGTTGTGAGTAGTTGCTCTGTTAGATGCATTTTTATAACCGCAAAGTATTACGATCAGTTTACGTTACAAGTACCACTGTGAGTACCTTCGAGGGGGAGTGTGCTATCGAGTTTTCCCATTTTAACAGTCCGAATCAAAATAAATTAGTTTTTAATCATATCGCGAGTGTTTTGCTTGTGTCTCCCCATGGCATCTGAGTATGAAGAAGGGGAAATATCTGACCCCGAACCCCAGGACATAACATCAGAAGTGGGATATCAAAATCTACGTGCCGGATTCAGTGACAGTCGACGTGAAAATCCTGAGTTGAACGAAAATGTTTCGAATATCCATTATGTGCGAGAAAACTCTTCCATCAGTTGGAGGGCCGGTCGCAGGGCTCCACCAAGGTTTCGTGCAGACGGATGGCAAGGGGAAACCTTTTCTGGGGGAGGTACCCTTCGGGATCCCGAGCGCCCCTCCGAACGGGTCCCTTCAGTACCGAATTTCCGCGAGAACACCCGAATGACGCCAGGCGCCCACCACCTGTTTCTTCCACCCCTCTTCCTTCCGCTACCAGACCCTCTCATGACTTTTCGTTCCCCCTACAAGACTTTTATTTGAGCAAGCTCGCATAATGAGAGCTATGGCTGATAAACTTACAACAGGACAAGACCAAAGTACTTTTAGAGATTCAATGAGGCTAACTCTTCCCGAATTTGACACAAAAAATAAACACGTCGAACCTAAATCATGGTGTAACACAGCTGAATGTTGCTTGACCTCTGATGATCAACAAGGCAGAAGATTGATAGTAGCTTTGAGCCAAGCCCTAAAGGAGATGCAGCTGATTGGTTTACTACCATAGTTCATCCTGAACTAAATTGGAACGAATTTCGATCACTTTTCCTTCACTAATATGACGTTTCACTCACTCCAGCAGGTTTCATGCTTCAGTGCTTCCAATCTAAACCCCAAGAATTCGAAAACTACGCCACATTTGCGTCACGAACCATCAACCAATTTATGTCTCGTTATCGCCAATCCTCCGTAGAAGAAGTTGCTGTATCTGTTGCTCTTGCCCAAATTGCTCAAGCAGATCCAAGAGCGCGTCGCCTCTGCTACACCATAAAAATCGACGATCGCAAAAAATTGCTTCAGGAGTTGAGGGCCTTGTCTTTCAAAAGGCCAAATGACAATGATGATGGTAGCTCGGGTCCGTCAAAGAAAACCCGATATAATTCCCCATCAACATCTTCAACTACCCAAAGCTTCATCCCTCGTTGTGGCCGATGTAAACGGACTGGACACAAAACTTCTGAATGCAGATCACCAACTTCAGGATCCAACTCATCCAATCAGCTACCCAAACAATCCAAAAACACTTCATGTTTTGCCTGCAATGAGGAAGGCCATATTGCACCAAATTGTCCCAAGAAGAAGCAGTCATCACCACGTCCAGGATCTGGAGACACCAGAAATCTGATGACCAAGCCAGCAGAGAGGCAGGTCAGCCTTTGCGTCGCCAATTCAGAAGGCACCTTTACCCACCGAGGTGATGTATTCAATTACTGTTTCGACTCAGGTTCAGAATGCTCACTCCTTAGTGCGTCCATTAGTCCCAAGTTTCATGGTACAACGTTTGATAACATTGTTAACTTGCATGGATTAGGATCATCAGTAACGATTTCTAAGTGTCAAAGACTGACATCAATCACTATCAATGGTCATGATATTCAGGTATTGTTTCATGTAGTCCCTTATTGTTCTTTGCCAGTCCCCATAGTTTTGGGACGAGAAATTCTGGTACCTGATTTCTATATGGTGATCACCCCATCATTGTGCATGTTGAGGAAGGATTATCCTCCTAGCATGCCCACCTCTATGGAAGGTACCATTAAACACAAAACAAATGCCTCATGTGTGGTTGAAGTTGAAGTTCAGCAAACTTGCTTAAGAGTTGACTCAGATCTATTGGACAAATGTACCAAGGAGGACAAACATTCTGATTCTGTTAATACATTTAGTAATGTCACCAATGATTATTCTGATACCTTGCCAGATCAGTGCTCTCTAGATCAGTGTACTGAGGATGAGGTTGTGCTGTTCAGTGAGATGTTAGGTGGTCACACTGTTACTATTCCATTTGTGGATTTACCTCCACCTGCAGAGTTAAATTGGACAATGCCTACAGAGGCCCCTATAAGATTAAGGAAGTGCTGCCAAATGACCGCTATAAGTTGCAGTCTGTTTCTGGAGGGAAACACTTGAAATGTCCTCATGAACGATTGCGCAAAGCCCCTTCCATTGAACCTATCCCTGATGTCGAAGACCTCTCACAGTAAATCCTGGTTGGCAATATTGTTATTGCGTTTGTGGACTATCCCACCTTAGCTTATGGACTGTGTGTCCAAATTGGACTGTGGACGAGCCCGGTCTATTATGACTTCAACCTGAGAGGCTTGTTGTAATCAAGTTTTTTATTTCCTGTATTTTTTCCTAGTTTCTCTGTTTTCTAACTTCGCAATTTGGTCGGAATCCCTAGCTTTCTTGGCACCCCTGCGATGCTCTTTGTCATGGTGGGACCCTCGGTCTTCGTCCTACCCTTTGCACTGACTTCGTCCTGCAGTTACTTCTTTTCCGATAGGGTAACTGTCAAGCCCAAGAAGGTTCGGGACCCTTCCTGTTTGTTCATATTGAATGACATACTGAACTTCCTAAATCCCTAGCTTGCTTGGCACCCCTGCGATGCTCTTTGTCATGGTAGGGTACCCTTAGCACTGACTTCGTCATGTGGTTACTTCTTTTCCGATAGGGTAACTGTCAAGTCCAAGTAGGTTCGGGACTATTCCTTTTTCTTCCTATTAACTGTCAACTGACACCTCAGTTCCTCAGCCACTGGACCTGCCTCTGGCTTTACCTTGACCTCAGTTCCTCAGCCACTGGACCTGCCTCTGGCTTTACCTTGACCTCAGTTCCTCAGCCACTGGACCTGCCTCTGGCTTTACCTTGACCTCAGTTCCTCAGCCACTGGACCTGCCTCTGGCTTTACCTTGACCTCAGTTCCTCAGCCACTGGACCTGCCTCTGGCTTTACCTTGACCTCAGTTCCTCAGCCACTGGACCTGCCTCTGGCTTTACCTTGACCTCAGTTCCTCAGCCACTGGACCTGCCTCTGGCTTTACCTTGACCTCAGTTCCTCAGCCACTGGACCTGCCTCTGGCTTTACCTTGACCTCAGTTCCTCAGCCACTGGACCTGCCTCTGGCTTTACCTTGACCTCAGTTCCTCAGCCACTGGACCCGCCTCTGGCTTTACCTTGACCTCAGTTCCTCAGCCACTGGACCTGCCTCTGGCTTTACCTTGACCTCAGTTCCTCAGCCACTGGACCTGCCTCTGGCTTTCACATGACATAGGTTCCTCAGCCACTGGACCTGCTTCTGGCTTTACCTTGACCTCAGTTCCTCAGCCACTGGACCTGCCTCTGGCTTTACCTTGACCGTAGTTCCTCAGCCACTGGACCTGCCTCTGGCTTTACCTTGACCTCAGTTCCTCAGCCACTGGACCTGCCTCTGGCTTTCACATGACATAGGTTCCTCAGCCACTGGACTCGCCTCTGGCTTTACCTTGACCTCAGTTCCTCAGCCACTGGACCCTCCTGTGGCCAACTCACGACATTTTTCATTTTGAACCTCCTAGCGCATTTTGTTCGTCTGTTGTAAATTTTGAACAGCTATCCTCTAGCCTCCATGAGTTGCGTGACTCTGCTACCCAATTGATTGAGAAACAAGCTCAACTAAGTAAATGTCGATTTGGCAGTGGAAAATTGAAGGTTAAACGATTTCAGGAGAACGATTTGGTTTTTGCACAGACAGAGGTGAGGACCAGGGTTAACTCGTGAACGTTTGCGCAAGGCTCCTGTTTTTGATGGGACAAGCCCTCTCCCTGATAATGGGGACATTTCTGTGTGAAGTATGACTTATTGTTTATGGTGGACTCTGCCCCAATTGACTGTGGATCCTCCCGGTTGGTTCGGCTTCAGCCTGCGCGGCTGGTCTGACGATTCTTTATTATTTGAGTGTCATACTATGTTGTCACAGTTGTACCTTCTTTTAGGGGAGTAGGGCGAATCTCCTATGTGATTTGCACCTCTCTGCTATGCCACTGGACGCGCCGCTGGCTAGTTTTGTGATTTGTGAATTTTTCCGTTCCCTTGCGCAATACGTTTGTTGGTTGTAAATTTTACATTTTAGGGCTGAACTTTTGGTGCCTCTCCTCTGTGCCTCTGTTGTTTGTTGGGTTCCATACTTTTGATTTTGTTTGCGTACCATGCCTTTCCCTGCATTGTTGGGGGAGGGGGTGGGTTTTTTGGTAAGGCCTAATGCGTTGCGTTTGGCCTTTCAGGTCCTCTATGCTCCCGAGGACGGCAGCACGGTCAGGATCGCCATGTGATGGAGAATGATATTCAGGTGACTTGTGCTCCCGAGGACGGCAGCAATGTCAGGATCACCGTGTGATGGAGAAATGAGCCTGCCTACTGTCTGAGCTTCTGGAACGTAGTACTCGAAAACACCAATTGTGTCGCCACTAGCCGCTCATTTATAAATCCCCTCCAGGTACTTTAACAAACTACTGAAAACTGGAGGGGAGCGCTCACCCTGAGGCCCCACTCCGCAGTCTGTTGTGAGTAGTTGCTCTGTTAGACGCATTTTTATAACCGCAAAGTATTACGATCAGTTTACGTTACAAGTACCTCTGTGAGTTCCTTCGAGGGGGAGTGTGCTATCGAGTTTTCCCATTTTAACAGTCCGAATCAAAATAAATTAGTTTTTAATCATATCGCGAGTGTTTTGCTTGTGTCTCCCCATGGCATCTGAGTATGAAGAAGGGGAAATATCAGACCCTGAACCCCAGGACATAACAAATAAATAATAAAATAACATTTGTTTCCAATCTTTCCTTTTATACCTACCTACCTTCAAAAAAAATTCCTTATTTACCTCATTGTACCTTTTCAAAAAAGTACTCCTAATTTTCAAGAAAACATTTCATAGAAAAATCCTATTACACACGAGTTTGTGTGTCAGCTCAAAGGAGTCACGCTCAGGGGTCCGATTTTACAAAAATCGGGAAAATGCTACGTTCATTCACTACGGCTTTTATGACAGTATCATTTTTTATAATGAAAAAAGTTAAGTTTTTATGACGGTTCACACTCAGCTAGAAAAGGGGGAAAGTGCTGCCACTGGATAGGGGAAAAACAAACAAACAAAAACGGGGAATTCCGTGTTGAAAATGATTTCCACGTTCTCCGTCAGATGGCAGGATCGGAGGGCAATATTCTAGTGCACGGACTATAATAAGGGGAATGTCGATTTCCCCAATGGCCCGGATTGTTAATTGAAATAATCCTTTCGAACTATCTTGGAAAATATTCTACAAAATACAAGGTACCTATTATGAATACAGACAACTAATTCCACCCATAGCACCAAGGCCATGGACCATCCATGGACTGCAGACCATTGTTCGATTTAAAATCGGTCATAGAGTCTACCGACTTGGGAGTGATCCTACTTACCTACTTCATAAGGCTGAAAAAACATGGACATCGACGCCAAAGACGATAGATGGGTATGCAAATGAGAAAAAATTGAAAAATACATTTTAGAAATATCTGGTTTGTGGTGGTGAAGGTTGCGTGTTCAAATCACGTTGGGGTCATCACTGTGATGGTTTAGGTTAGAGGCGAGGTGACGTGAGGTGAGGTGAGTGAATGAGATGAAGAGAAAGCATCGGACCTAGCGCCCTGGTTAACACCTTAAACCGAAGCCAGGTTTCCACCACTGAAGCGCTAGGGGTATGTGCCCAGTGGTTGTCACCAGTCTGGGATATTTTAGGGTTGTTTGGACATATGCCCAGTGGTTACCACTCTGGGTAGTTTCCCACCCGGTTAACACCAGTCTGTGACCTTTTAGACATGGAAGAAAAGGAGAGGAAGGTTCAGCAGGCCTGAGTTTTTGAGTAGACCTCTACTGCCACGCTATCTGAGTAGCAACCTCAAAAAACTCTCTAGTTATCCTCAGATCCGCAGGACATCGCTACCATTCATGTTCTCGAAGTTTCGTCTGATGTCACGTCCGCACTCGCCATCTCGCCATTTACGAATTCGTTCTCTCTAGCTCAGGGATTTCTGACTAAAAACTAGTGTGTGCGAATTTTTCCTAACCACCGAAATCTTTCTCACTTCGTTTTTCTTATTTCATTGTCATTCTGAATTCCGACAGATTCGTTCATTGTGATAGATTCGGTCCTTTTCATTATGGATAAACTTATTCGTGGTTGCTTGCCTTCGAGGCAAGAACCACGAAGGTAAGGTGTACGGTTCCATGGTGCCGCAGGCTTCGGTCACCTCGAGAGCGGATTTCCCTGCACTCTCCACCCGCAGATGAAGCAAGGTAAGGAGTTTTTATTCAGTAATAATATTTCGTATCATTCTTAATTCTTATCCACTATTGTAGGAAGGTACCTGCTGACTGCGTTTCTCTGTGAGTTATAGTGTAAGAAAGTAAAGTAGGAGTCGACTGAAACCCTCCAAGTCAGTGAAAAATCGACGTGCATGTATTTTAAATAAATTTGAAGAAAGGAAAGAACAAAGTGGGTGATGTCATCAGTGTGATTTCCGTAGCCATTTCACCTTCCTAGGCTCTCACTCTCCAGCCGGAGGGGACAGACAGAAAACAGAAGATGACGTCTCACGCTACCTTAGTTTTACCTTAGTATTTAGATTGTAAACTAACGTCATGAAAGCAATGTGGTCAGCATGGAAGGGCATGATGTGTTACTTATCATAACACTCAACTATGTACAATAATTATTATGCTATGGATCCATGCGAGAAAGCTAAGCGCTAGACTTATTGAAAGACATTGTTCACGTTTCCCTTCTACCTTAAGTCGCCCTATACGGTATAGGTCTTCGAAGGTGCTGAAGCCGATTCTGACGATGAAATGTTGTCAGTACCATCTGTTCCATACATACAGGAAATACCTGTTCCAAGTGCCTACATTAATTACCATTGGGTTTATTCCTTTTCAGACAGAAACGCTGGCTCCTCTTCATCAATATACCAGTCCTCAACGATAGGAGCGCTAAATACGTCAGAGATAATGTCAGACTGTGTTCAATTCATTTTAGCAGGAGAGATTTTATGATCATAGCTACAAACAAAAACGTCCTTCATCCCCATGCCTACCCGTCAGTTCAGCAATGATCCCCCATTTGATCCTATAATAACTGACCTCCTGTACATCCTACTCCATCATCTCAAACCCTGTCTCCTTGCAATCGGCCCCCACTCACTACTCTTTCTCCTCACATCAAAATTCCTCTAAAAACTTACTTTCTCAAGCGAACCCCAGCAAGACAAAACGACCCTCAAACGTCTCTGGGACCCATTGCTGTTGTGCAGTCTGTCCTATCTCTCAAAGGTAAGCAGGAACGATGGACTTTTTCTCTCCATCTCCTGTCCACTCATTTATATGCCATTTCCGTTCACCTACTACCTATTCAGCCAGTTATGTAGGTACCTACTTGCTTATAGATATATGTGCCTTCATTGGTGATGTGAAAGCACAATTTCTCAAGATAACGATATTTTTGTTGCACCTACAATTGGGATACCCTAGTTACCATGATTATGATTCATAACAATAATGTTCCACATACCTAAATTATATTTCAGAACCTTCGCTGTCTGAGTCTACGCCTCAAAAAGCCACCAACGTCTCATCGCCAAGCATATTCCAAGTCACTTCAGCACAGACAGGTGATGCCATATCTTTAATTTTTACTAGTTCACAAGATTTGTTGATGCCACCTAATATCTTTAATCCTTGGATGTAGAATCCTCTGTTGTCTCAAGCCTTCACTGGCAAAAGTATTGTAACGAATGAGAAACAGATTATAATTTTATATGCCTAAGTACTTACATATTATTTGATAATATTTCAGACAGACGAAAATCAATCTCCGTTACATCCACGACTCCACTGATCACTCCACAAAACACGAATGGTAAGTTAGCGCCTATTCTAATACCTATTTCATTTGTTCATCTCTCATTACCAACGTGCAAGTTTTCCAGTTACAAGAATTTTCCAAGAACTCTCTTCTAATTAGTTTTTTAAATCCACTGCAAAACCTTCACAGATATAACGAAAATCCGCTATCAACAATAGTGTCTGGCCATGTCAGACTATTTAAGAATAGGTGATGGTTTGTTGATCATTAAACTGCTTGAAACGAAACACTGATACTACACCTTCTAATTTAAATGTATGTGACCTTTCACATTCTGCCCGTCGTTCGTTGTTCATGGTGTCATCAGACAGCTCCACATCGACATCGACCACGACATTAACTCAGCGGCTTCCACCATCAGATAACAACTACTTAAGAAATGCCATTTGAAAACTGAAAAATCATCTTGAAAAACTGATTATTGTACGATAGAAACTAGTTTCATTCGATCATAAAAAATTAGAAAAGATTTGGATGGATAATTACGTTGCAATTTTGGTTGCCTACATTTTCAGAAGAAAAAAAGTCTGCCAGTTCGAGTAGGCAGTATAGCTTCCTCACTTGAATCTCATGAACGTATAGGATAGTTGGGTAGCTTCATTTTGATACTGGACCATCTACGATCTAACTCCCGTGCACCCTCAAATTTTTAGGTCTCGACGACTATTTGTCGTATAGTTAAAAGCGTTACAAGGAAATGGTCAACATTTCATGTTCGCTCATGCACAGACGAAAGTTTACGATTCCAGTGAAATTCATATGGAACTAAACTGTCAAAGTTCCTTAATCCTGATCGACCCTCCAAGTTCAAACTCATTTCAACGATATTTGAAGTAGTTATGGGTGTCTCATGCATTTCACGTTTGCGCATGTGCAGGCGGAAGTTCCAGTACTTTTTCAATGATTTTGATATGGGACCATCTGCGACCCAACCCGCACCTACCCTAAAATTTCAGCCCATTTCGATTATTATTTCGGGTAGTTGTGGGCATTACAAAGAATTGACCACAGACAGACACGGAACCAAAAATGTTCCTTGATGTCTGAAACGTAAAATGCGAGTGGAAATTTTCATTTTGGAGGACATGAATTTTCTCGACTCTTGCATGAATACAAAGCTTCCCTACCTTCTTCGGTAGTGAGGAAGCAAAAATGAATGAACTGAATCTGATTTAAATAAAAAATTTACTTGTCGGAATTGTCTAATTATCTAGATCCTTTACAGTTAAATCATTTTTTAATTATTATTCCAGAAGTGAAGTCTAGGAAGAACCTCTCTTCAGAAAAAGAAAAGAGACTGAGGCAGCAACTCAACAAAGCGAGAAACCAGTGTCGCCGCTGCAAGCAGCAACTGCAGAGGTCGAAACGAGCAAAACCTGTGACTGCAGCACAAGTTGCTGATGCAGCTTCACGCTTCATGTCCCTCATCGCTCATAGAGTTTTTAGTGCTCAATTAAAATTATTTACCAGGAGTAAGTACGGCAGAAGGTGGACTGGGGGCATGAAGGATTTTGCCCTCAGTCTCTACTACCACTCCCCTAGATAATACAGGGGTTTCTTAGAAACTCTTACTTTCTTTCTCTTATTTTTACCCAGTAAAAGTACTTTGAAATGATTCCGGGCACAGAAACCTCTCAACACTGGAGTGCATACCCACGTCGTTGACTTCCTGAAAACCGAGGTGTGTAAATGGTCCATAGAAAAAAGGTTATGTACTCTCGTGTTGGATGAGGTATCAATTAAGAAGAACCTACACTACAACCCCAATAATGACAGAATTATTGGGGTTGTAGATCGTGGGCTCAACAGGAAAAACTTAATTTCCAACCAGGCGTTAGTTGCTATGGTAAAGGGTGCAGTGACTTCGTGGAAACAATGGTTGGCCACTGGCTCACTGCTAGCCAAGAAACTGTGTCAACAATCCGCGAAGCACTGCACCCGTTGCCTTGAGCAGCTAACCTCTGCTGGTCTCATTGTAAAAATGGTTATTTGGGACCAGGGTGCCAAAAATAGGAGTGTGGTTAAAAAGTTGGGGGTGACATCTGAGAAACCCTCTTTCCTGTATAAAGGGGAAAATGTATTTCTCATGTGGGATACCCCTCACTTGATCAGATCAATAAGAAATAACCTGATTAACTATGACTTTAGGTGGAAAACAGGAGTAGCAAAGTGGGATCACATTGTAAATACAGTAAAGTGTGATGATGCCCTTCACCTCCGGTTACTCCCTAAAGTCATAATGAATCATGTTCAATTCAACAAAGGTAATAGTTTCAGAAAAATGAAAGTGAAGTATGCCACCCAAGTTTTGTCTAAATCTATGAGTATGGCAATCATGGTTTTACAGGCTCTGGGAATACTCTCAGCTGATCGCTACACACTTCGGTCTTTGTGGATGATTCCAATGATTTATTTGATTGTTTCAACTCTGCAAAGAGAACCAAGGATAAACTTTCGTATTGCTATGCGATAAGCGAATCCTCACCACATAAGGTGTTCTTGGAAGGTATGCTGAAGCATTTGTCGGCGGCACAGTTCCTTTAATCCTCCAGGCAACCAGACTGTTTGCGTGGTTGGATTCTGAACATTCGTTCTTTGCTTATGTTCACCGAGCATATGGACTATGGAGTAAAGGAAATCAGGACACGATTTCTCAATCAGGATGCCCTTGAAAATACTTTCTCCATAGTTAGGCAGCAGCATGGATGTTCAGACCATCCAACCGCCAAGCAGTTTGAAGGGGGATTGAAAGCACTATCCTTGTTGACAATGTCAAAGCTGCCAACCTCCAAGAACTGTGAGGATGAGCTGGAAAGAGCATTGGTTACTCTAAGCAAGTTGAAACCCCGTTCTGCTCGAAATTATGATGATCTTGATCCTACTGAACATGAAGATGGAGAATATTCTGAAGAATTCAAGCGTAATGCGCCAATGGGATCGGTGGAAGAAAATGCTTTCTACTATTGCAGTGGATTCATCACGAAACAGTTCCTGCAAAAGCATGGTAATTGTGCTCCCTGCAAACGTCAAATGCTTTTTGAAAGGTTGATGACACAAAATTACGAACTCTTTGCTTATTTCAATGCTTACAGTGAAGCTTTGGGTTCGGAGTTCGGTAATTTGTGTCTTCCAGCTGATCAAGCATTTATGGTACTGAAGAAAGTTGAATCAATTTTCTTCCGCCGTTTCCATTGCATTGCTCATAGAACGGGAATATCGAAAATTATTTTGAATGAAATTGGTCTGCAAGGACTAGCATTTGGGTTGTGCAGTGAATCAGCTGAAGAGCAATTCCTGAAGTCGTTTGTAAGGACAAGGATTTATTGGCAATTGCGTAGAATGAACAGAAGAATAGCGGATTATGAAGGTAAAAAAAAAATAACCATTAGGAAGCTTAAAAAAAAAGTGAATATAAAATATTCACAGGTTCTAAGCTTCCTAATGTAATAAATAATATTAGTAAACATTTTTTATTTAATAATTTAACCTTAAATCGCTATCTTCTCCCACCTTCATATTTCTCTATTAAGTTTTTCAGTCTAATGCATTCCCACCTAATCCTTGTGGAAAATGTTATGAGGGTGTATAAGTATATTTTGTGTAAATAAAAATCCTAATACCTATTGTAAATTTGTAAATTACCTATTGTTAATGTTAAAATGTAAATAGTATACACACCTACTGCTTATTAATATAAAATAGAAATAAGGTTTTTTTAAAATTAATATACTCAACAGTTCGTACGTTATTAAAATAATAGCCCGCAATAATGATTTGACTTTCGAGTTTTATTTTTTCCTCATGTCCTGAAAATTATTAATAATAACCATTGTGGGTACTCCAGGTAGGTAGTCATTCTTTCTTCAGGTTCATTTGAGTTTTATCCTTTGTCGGCAATGCAGCCCATTATCAAGTAGAATGGTCCAGTAACCAGTAAAACATTTAAAATGAAATAGGTAAATCCCAGTAAATTTATTCTTTTGATGGTATTTATCATGTTGCTTCTCGTAATTTGTAGCATTTCATTGAATGGAGAAATTTAAAAAATAAAACTATTAAATTTTGGGGGTTTTAGTTTGACTGGTGAACGTCATCTAGGTTGCTGGTTTAAAACCTGTAAAAAGTACCTAGTTCGCTAGACTGCTACGGAGAGCGCACTACTATCGGTTATCCCTGGATACTGTTGCGTTGAATAGTATCCATATGCACACCATGTTACATTGACTGGACCTTCCTCTTCTTTCTTCCATGTCTTAGAATAAGGAGAGAGAGAGGAGGCGTGAGCTAGGAGGAAAGAAAAGTCATCAACATGAGGAGAGCGTAGAATGAAGTAGAAGGCGAAGGAGGCGAGTTTTTATAGACCTGGGACTATTCTCCCTCCATCCTCCATACTAGTTGGAGGATGGTGGGGATCCCTCCCTGCGCCTGGTCACGTCCCCCACTTCATTCCCTGGTTTATTTGCGAGATCTTAATAATAATTTACCTACATGGAGTGATTCTGGGAGGATATCATGACATGGTTTGAAATCGCTTATATTTTAGGAATGATCGAGCCTGGGTTTCCCCTCAATCTGGGAGCTCATGGATTTTTGGCTATGAAATCAGTGTTACTGGACCACTTTGAGCCTTACAATCTATTATTTACCCGTACTATCTAGTGTTAGACTTCTTGGGGTGAATGGTAGGGGGGGGGGGGGCTCTTAGTCGCCACAATCTGTATATTAGAATGGAGAAGAGTTCAATTTTAGTCGGGAAACCACCTGTTAAATCAGGCGTTTACTCGTTAAGTAGCGCCCAGGCAGTTTGCTTGAAACGAAGTTCCATGACCTGAGCTTTTCCCGTATTTGGTTTACTCAGTCCGCTAGTTATAGTCACACCTTGCCTTCATATGAAAACAAGATAATGACCTAGTAAATAAGATAATGAATTCTTAATGGGACTAGAACATTCCTATCTGTAACATGTAAACAACACACTAGTATATAAGGAACTCATCTGCGCGGCCTTTCGATTCCATTCCCTGCCCTGACGTGTGACAGTCATTCTATTGTGTTGTACGTGCTTGTATGTGTTAACCAATAAAAGTGTTTTTTTTTTAAACCCCTCGAGAAGAACCCTAACCATAAAACTGGCGCCCGAAGCAGACACTCGAGGACTTGGAAACACCGTTGAAGCACTCAAGAATCAGCAGCGTACTGGACTCTGCCGGATTCATCAAAGAAACAACACTTAGAAGAAATCACCAGCAGGAAGCGGATCCAGAGGCTCATCTGTGACCAATTATTGTCCCAGGCGACCTAAAAAGAGGATCAGGATTTTCATCTGTGACCAGTCGTCCCAGGCGATTCAGGATCTTCAGCGTAAGCTCTCTCCTTATGACCAGTTGTCCTGAGTGAGATTATATTTTTTACAATTTAGAGGACCCATAGCCAAATCAAAATAGGTTTCATTCTAAGCTTGATTTCTTAAATTCAAAAAGAAGGCTTGATCGTTCTTTTACTGAAGAAGAAAATTCTTCAATGACAATGGAACAACCAGAGTCATATTCGTACCCCCTAAAAAGATCAGACTATGACCACATCCAAGATTATTATGGAAACCCAGAAAAACTTCTTAGATTTACGAAATCGGTGCAAGCTGTTTTTGAAATAGTATGTGCCTCGAACAATACGCAGCACACTCTTAATCATCTAAATTACTAAATAAGATTAAAGCTAAATTAACAGGCGCAGCAGAAGCGTTTATTCTTTCAAAAGAGATTGAGTCAATCCCAGAATTGTTAACAGCTTTGAAAAATCAATTATAGATACAAGAACGATCGAATCTCTTAAACTGGAATTGTACAGAGCTCGTATTGGAGTAAACGAGAGTCCCTTTGATTTTTTGAACAGAATGGAAGTCATTCGGAATTTAATTTATAATAGATATAAGGTAGATGGGTATAGTGACGTATTTGTTTAAGAGGTTATGCAAATAACAGAAAAAGAAATTATTTATCACTTATATGAGCAATACGACTACCAGCTTACTAACTTCATTCTGACCCATGATCCACAAAGTTTGGACGAATTCAGAAAAATTCTGTTCACTAAATGTCAATAAATTTATCCTAGATCACATTAATCGGAATAAAAAGAAAATGGTCCAACAAAGTTCCCAGCAGAATCAAAAACAAGGAAAACCAAATTACAATTATCGTAAGCAACAAATTCAATTTAAACAGATGCTGGTTGCTCCCAATCAATTCAATTACAATAATTCTAAATTCAATAATCCCCGAGCTGGAACTAGTGGTACTAACAACACAGTTTCCATGAAAACCGCTTCTAATCAAATACCTACGGGACGCAATTTTGGTAAGTTTCCGCTAGGACCGAATGAATTGCCACACATACATGAGGAGGAAAAAAATGAAATTATTGCGCAACTACAGCAGCAATTAGCTGACATGCAAGTCAGAGAAAACACAGTTTCAGATCCCCCAAATGCCCCGAGATATCAAGAATTATTCCAAGTAACAACTCCTACTGGAGCTACTAGAGGATCAGAATATGTTCTCATGAATACTACAAAATACTTCAAAAAACCATCACAAATGAAAGCATATCTTTTTCATTTTTCTGACAAGTATGATATCCTACTTGGGCATAAGACAATGAAAGAACATGGCATGAAAGTCAATTTTGGAAACAACTCATTAGAATCAAAATACATTTCAATACCCATAAAAACAGAAAGTAATGTTGTTGAGGAAACGGAGAAAAAGCTAATAATGAATGTGAATGTTCAAAAACTACACGAAAATGCAAGTATCCCGTTAAAAGCTCATGAAGCCGATGCTAGATATGATCTTGTGAGCGTAGGTAATATAAAGAAATAATATAATATAAAGTAGGTAATATAAAGAAATAATATAATATAAAGAAAAACCATGTCTTGCAGTAGGCATACCTAAAGGATATGTTGGATATATCATGTCAAGATCAGGATTAGCCAACAAAAATGGAATAGCCGTGCTTAATGCCCCTGGTATAATAGATTCAGGATACAATGGGGAAATAAAAGTTAATTTAATAAATTTGGGACAAAAACCAATAACGATACATTCGGGAGACCGAATTGCTCAATTAGTAATTCACAAGATACAAAATACAAATTTAGTTTAAGTAAAAGAATTGCCATCCGAACCTCCCACATGAATGAAGAAGAAAAAAAAATCAGTCATGCAGCATGACTTAATGAGCGAATTTTCAAAGAAATATTCGAATTAATGGCTATGGTTTTGAATAAAGGAAAACTTCGGTCTAAAATTTGGTTTTCTATGTATATTCTCTTCGTATTTATTTTAATTTGTACGTTTTGTCCATCCTGATTCTACCGTTTGTTTATTACGTAATTGTACTAAGTGCTTATTTATTTGATCGCTGTGGGTAAATTCAAGGAGTTGTACTAATCGTTTGCCTCCCCCTTTTTTGCTTCGAACTCTCGTCTTCAATTAATACTTCTCACATTTTTCAATCTGACCACTCTAAGGGGGTGGGGGTAAGAGTTTAAAGATTATCCTAGTTTTGGGTAATTTTTGCGCACTTTAAATGCTCTAATTTAAGAACGGATTTAGATATCTAAAATCCGATTTCACTATCGTGTTCAGCGTGCAAAAACCTTTAAAATGAGGGGTCACTTGTTAGAAAATAACATTTTGGGGATTTTTGGGTAATTTTTGCGCACTTTAAATGCTCTAATTTGAGAACGGATCAAGATATCTAAAATCCGATTCCACCATCGTGTTCAGCGTGCAAAAACCTTTAAAATGAGGGGTCACTTGTTGGAAAATAACATTTTGGGGATTTTTGGGTAATTTTTGCGCACTTTAAATGCTCTAATTTGAGAACGGATCAAGATATCTAAAATCCGATTCCACCATCGTGTTCAGCGTGCAAAAACCTTTAAAATGAGGGGTCACTTGTTAGAAAATAACATTTTGGGGATTTTTAGGTAATTTTTGCGCACTTTAAATGCTCTAATTTGAGAACGGATCAAGATATCTAAAATCCGATTCCACCATCGTGTTCAGCGTGCAAAAACCTTTAAAATGAGGGGTCACTTGTTGGAAAATAACATTTTGGGGATTTTTGGGTAATTTTTGCGCACTTTAAATGCGCCAAAACCCTCCTTAGAGTAGGCCAATTTCGCCCATCTTCGAACTTAGCCTTTCGATTGCCAAGATAGATTTTTTGTGCAAATTTGAGCTGTTTATCTCAATTCTATCGAGAGTTATCGTCTGGAGTGACACATATATAAATATATATATATATATATATATATATATATACATATAAAAAAGTGTTAAATTTCAGGAATCGTTTTAGAATGGTCTGAAACGGATTTCTATGAAGAAAATTTCCAAAAATTTATATTATTTAAATTTCGAAGCCATTGCAATAGCTTCATTTTCTTTGAAAATTCGCTAAAAGAAAATTATTTCTTTACTAAAGGAATATCCGGAAATAGTAAAAAGAGAGGATGATATATATAAACTGTTACTGACGTACTGAAACATAAAATCCTCACAAAAGGTGAAGAACCAGTATATACGAAAAATTATCGTTACCCTCAAAGTTTCAGAGAAGACATTAAAATAGAAGTTGACAAATTATTACAAAACAAAATTATTCGCCCTTCAAACAGTCCATATAATAGCCCGGTATGGGTAGTACCAAAAAAACCCGATGCCAGTGGAAAAAGAGAAGTAAGACTTGTAATAGACTATCGCAAGCTAAATCAAAAAACAATTGACGACAAATTTCCCTTTCCCAACATAGAAGATCTCCTAGGAAAAATAGGAAGAGCCACTTATTTTAGTGCAATAGATTTGGCATCTGCTTCCACCAAATTGAAATGGAAGAAAACTCCGTACCGAAAACAGCTTTCAGTACAGAGGATGGACATTACGAATTTCTTCGTATGCCCTTTGGTCTAAAAAATGCTCCACCTACATTTCAGAGAGCTATGAACATCTTGGTTGCATTTCTACCAAATGTACTAGTCTACATATATTGATGAAATAATAATTTTTTCTGACAACCTAGAAGAACACATTAAACACCTTAAATCTGTCTTTAAAATCCTAAAAGCCCATAATCTTAAAATACAGTTAGACAAGACTGAATTTTGCAAACCAGAATTGCAATATTTAGGTCACATAGTAACTTCCGACGGAATTAAGCCAAATCCTTCAAAAATAGAAGCAATCAAAAATTTCCCTATACCTACCGGAAACACCAAAGTAAATAAAATCATTCTTAGGAATGACAGGGTACTATAGGAAGATGATCCCTTCCTATGCCAAAATAGCAAAGCCATTGACTGCAGCTCTTCAAGCAAACAGAAAAATTTATATAACAAATCCGGAATATATAAGTAGAGGCTTTTGAATCTTTGAAAAACTTACTGCAAAACGAACCCGTATTGAAATACCCTGATTTTGAAAAACAGTTCATCTTAACCACCGACGCATCGCAATATGCTATTGGAGCAGTACTATCACAAAATTTTGGAGGAAAGGACTTGCCCATTTCATACGCACCCTGAACAAACACGAAATTAAACTTAGCACGATTGAAAAAGAATTAGGTACTAGCGATAGTTTGGGCATGTAAGTATTTTAGACCATACCTATACGGCAGAAAATTTTAATTAATTCCGATCATAAACCCCTACAATATCTTCATTATGAAAGATCCCTCTGCTAAAGTCATAAGATGGAAATGTCAATTGGCTGATTACGAATTTGATATAAAACACATTACTGGAAAAACAAATGTTGTAGCAGATGCGTTGTCGCGAAATCCCTGTGACAATTATAGTGATAATAAAAGAGAACTATTTGTTAATGAAAATTATCAAGAGTTTGAAAACTGGTTACAAAATTCGGAAGAAGTTTCATTCAATCCTCAAGATATTGTTCTCCTCCACCGGTAAATCAAGACGACGAAGAGAATGATAATTTGAGCATTGTGACTCAGCATTCGCAAGAAAGCTCTCATGATCAAATACGATTAATCACAGATCCCCAAAAAATTATAAATGTAGAACAATACCAAATTATTCTAGATAGAGGCAATCCTTCTGATAATAAAATAGAAATCATTCATTCAAGGAAAAAGAGATACTATTGGTTCACTGATTATCCAAGATGCTCAAATTTAAAGAATTTATGTTTAGAATACTTGCAACCAACATATGGTGTTTACTGTTCTAATCACTTAGTCGAAGTAAAGGACCATGTGTTAAATCAGATATTAATTTCCAAAAAATAATTGAAAGTCATTTTCCCACAGTAAAAATTAAAAGGTACCTACTTTAAACAATGCGAAGACATAGAAAACCCAGAGGAACAAATGGAATTAGTGACTGCTCAACACCTTGGCAAAACATGTCATAGAGGAATTCACAATATGTATTTTAATCTCCGAAAGAATTATTATTGGCCCCGTATGCTGATGAACATCACTGAATATGTAAATAACTGCGAAACATGTAAAAAAGTCAAATATGATAGACAACCACCAAAACCACGACGATTTGAAAAACACTTGACTAATGAAAATACTAATGAAAATCCAGCCTGCACTTCGCAACCCGACCATTATACTTCCTTCTACTCTTGAATCTCCGCAACCAGGCACAAGCTCTCAAGCTAACTAATCTTATTGGACCTGGGATCATTCCTATTAAAATTCAAAATTCCCATAGAATAGAAAAATATTATACCTACGTCCATTCCATCAACCTTCAGAATCTTCAAAACGAAATTAATAGGTTGGACAAATTGCTTATGTTCAATCAGAAAAACTTCTCACATTCAAATCAAGTGAATGTTTTACTCCAGTATGAGAGATATATCCAAGATAAATTAGATCATGTATATATGTACTCTTCTTTGTTAACCCCTAAAAGATTTAAAAGAGGACTTATACACGGTCTTGGTACTGCGTTATCATGGATGACCGGCACTATGGATGCTGATGACAAAAGCCATTATGACGAGATCATAAATCAAATCGAATCTAATTCTTATCACATAGAGCATAATGTTGAACATCAACTGTCAATTAATAAAAAAACTTATAGCTGAGTTTAATAAGGATGTGGATTTTATCCAGAACAATACTCAACGGATCACATCATTTATTACAAATGGAATCAGTAAAGAACTGACCTTTGAACAACACTATAATTCACTAATGGCAAACTTAATGTTTTTTAGTACTAAAATAGAAGATATTGATACTTCGTTGAAATTATGCAAACTTGGAATTGTTCACAACAGCATCCTCTCTATGAATGAATTAAAATCAATTAGGAAGCATATCAAATGTATCTTTGATATCGGATATACCTGAAATACTTTGGCCACTGGGCAAAGTTAATTGTTCTATAACTAACAATTTCGTTCATTACTTCGTTAAGCTACCTTTGAAGGTACCATTAACTGAAACTTACTTTCTTCTTTCGTACCCATTTCAATCTCAAACAAAGGAGATAAAAACACTTCATGTATATCCGACACTAATTATAAGAGGAGCTGAATTATATGGTGGAGGTGAATGTATGCGTTTATGGGATAAATATTATTGTGTTAATACCAAAAAGGTTACGGATGAATGTATTATTGATTTATTTTCTGAAAGCACTCAACATTGTACTGATTTCCTGCTAAGCAATATAAGCAGCCTATGTTCATATATTGATATTATCGATCAATATATCATATTTAATGTAACAAATGTAACTACCATTAAAAGGAAATGAGCAATTAACCATTCATCCAAAACAAACTGCTCTTCTCAAACTAAGTACAGATGAATACTTCCCAAAAGGAAAAAAGAGATTTGAATACTTTGAAAGTGATCCTTTTCATCTTCAAGCTGAAGAAGCGCCTTATTCAAAACCATTGCCTATTTCCTTTGATGAATTACATAAATTAAATATTAAGATGGAACCCCTTGAAGGACTGGAAGATGTCACACCTATTACTCCGTATACAATTTATTTCATTGTTATTTTGGTTATTGTAATTTTCCTTTCACTTCCTTTTGTTTTCCTGTATCTGAGGAATCGTTTCAAGCATAGACCACGTGACAACCTTGTTCCTCAAGAAGATGCTAATGAACTCAGCGTGACCTTCTTACAGCCTTCGACCCTCTGCACCACCCCTCGACCTTCGCTCGTGAGGACACTTCGCTCTTAAGGAAGGAGGAGTTATAGTCACACCTTGCCTTCATATGAAAACAAGGTAATGACCTAGTAAATAAGATAATGAATACTTAATGGGACTAGAACACAACTATCTGTAAACATGTAAACAACACACTAGTATATAAGGAACTCATCTGTGCGGCCTTTCGATTCCATTCCCTGCCCTGACGTGTGACATTCATTCTATTGTGTTGTACGTGCTTGTATGTGTTAACCAATAAAAGTGTTTTTTTTAAACCCCTCGAGAAGAACCCTAACCATAACTCGCTTAGAAGCTACGAGCTTTTTTGTTGTCCCGCTTGACTTTCTTTTTTATAAAGCTCTCTTTTCTGATTCGGCCTCTTCACTTTTACGGTCTCACGAAGAACCCATTTGGATATGGTAAAAACAAATTTGACGATTAAGCCCCTATCGTATCGATAACAAATAGGATGTTACTGCGGCCTGAGTATGATGCTACTGCGGCCTCAGTATTGCAAACTATATTCATCCCCCACTCATTCACCCCCTTACCATACATAATCATATTGTAATAAGATTTCTTTTAGAAGAGACCGAACAGTGTATTTCACAAGTTCGAACTCGACATAACAAAAACATTTTCCGATCCCCACAACATAACAACAACTCCTAATCATGTGGTAGCAGTGGGGTTACTCCCACACTACTCCCTCTTCCGTGAGATCTGGCCTCCTGTCTGACATCTGCTCTTGCCAGGCGATTAACGTGGAGCAACCGTGTAGTTCTTCCCATTCGTACTCTGTAGAGAACATCGCTCTTCTTCTCCTTCACCACCCACGGCCCGGTCCATTGTGGGAGCAACTTGGTGCAGAGCCCTCTTTTCCTTGTTGGCGTATGCACCCACACCCAGTCACCTGGTTGAATTGTTGGCTCCTTGGTCTTCCGATCAAACATCTCCTTCTGGGCTCTCATTTCCATTCCAATCTCCTCCCGGGCAAAGTCCCTTATCTGTTCGAGGTAGGCCTGCAACTGAATAGCATATGGCGTCGTCATCATTATTTCTTTCCTAACCGTTGGCCGCCATAACGTCTCAGGCAGGCATAGGTCTCTACCAAAGACTAGCTGCGCGGGTGAGAACCCAGTGGTGCGATGTGGTGTGGACCTGTAGGCAAGTAAGAAGAGAGGCAGCTTTTCATCCCAATCGGTATGGTACTTGTTCACAAACATAGCCATGTGTTTTGCAAGTGTCCTATTAAGTCTCTCCACTAACCCACCCGACTGCGGATGCACCGGCGTACTACGAGTACGACTTCCACCAAGCAGTTGCATAGCCTCTTCCACGAGTTTTGCCTCGAAATGTCTCCCTTGGTCGGTGTGGAGTTCGCGTGGGATGCCTACTCTGCTAAAAACCTGCTCCACGAGTGCCTCTGCAACTGTCTGAGCTTCTTGATTTGGTATAGCGACTGCTTCAGGCCACTTAGTGAAGTAGTCCATCACCACCATCACATACTTGTTGCCCCGTGAGCTCCGTGGAAATGGGCCAAGAAGATCAACTCCCATTCGTTCAAACGGCACACCTGTGGCCACTTGCTGAAGGGGCGCAGGCCTTTTACGACAGGGTCCTTTGAAGGTTTGGCAAGTTGCGCATGTCCGGCACCAGGCACGTACTTCTGAAGACATACCCAACCAAAAATAACCCTGTCGAACCTTTCCTAACGTCTTCCAGAAGCCAGAATGTTCCCCTGTTGGGTTATTGTGATGATCCAGCGGGAGCTAAAAGTAGGAATAAATACACGAGACTACTTGAGTCGGTTTGTGTGGTCAAATGACAATTTATTGGCAGTTCACAGCTTCTTTTATACCCCTTGATACATCCCCAGAGAGTGGTAGGGGAACCCCGCTCTGGGAAGCCGTTAGACGCGGCTTATAATGCAAGCGACGCTATTTACATAGTGTTAGGGAGCAGCCGATCACCACACTGCTCCCCCCAGAATTGAAGTTAAATACTGCAGTTATGTAAATGACGATGAATTTTGTTGATGAGGCGTCGGTGTTGGTGAAAGAGGCTGCGTGTGAGCTGTGTAGTCGCCGTGTAGGTGGGTGGCTTGAGGAGTTCGTGGTGTCTCGCCGTTGTGTGTTAGCGGTGGCTGCGGTGTGGGATGCGTGAATGTGCTCGGATGCGGTCGAGCTGGAAGCGTCCAGGGCGATGTCTCGGAGAGCACTGGAACGGGCGGCTGGAAGAGGTGATCTTCCGAGGTGGCTTGAATGGCGAGGCAGGAGGTGCCGGAGCAGGTGACGTCGGCCGCGCCTGGAGTAACGGCTGCGCCTGGGTCCCAGTGAAGACGGTGTCGGGAGAGGCCTGTGTCCCAGGGTGTGATAGGCCGTGTAGGTGATGGAAGACCGGGCGCTGTAGAGCTGTAGGTAAGTACGGCCGGGGTGCTGAGTCGGGCCAGGATGTGCCAGTGTTACAGCTCTCTCGAGGACATGTTTCGTTGCTTCGAAGGCGGCTTCGGAGTCGTGAGAGCAGTGTAGTAGGCGTTTATTATGTCGCTTACGGGCGGCCGTTCGATCGGGCAGATGTGTAACGCCACTGGGTGATACGATGTGGCTGAGGAATTCGACGGAGGTGCGGGCTAGTTGACACTTCGACTTGTTGACTTGGAGGCGTATTTTGTTAGAGTATCGAGTAGTAATTTTACGTGTTGCTGGATCACCTGCAACTCCTCGTTGACGGTAGCCACACGAGGAGGAGGGAGAAGGGTATGAGGCGGTTCCGGTGTCTTCGTAGCTCTGGTCTTCATTTTCTTCTTTGTTGTTCCTGGAGGTGTAGATCCGAGGAATGAATGCTCCGTTGATGGTCGCTCTCGTTAAGTATAAGCAGCGGGAAAAACGAGATTTTCTCTGGTTGGTCGTGGATCTGACGAGTGGTGGGGGGCGTAGGGGGTTCGCTGTCGATCGCAGGAGGCGAGAAGCCGGGGCGAGAGGTGTATTAACTTCGCCGGTGTTGCGTTCGCAGAAGGCCGGGGCGCATGTGCGTGTCTCATGCCGAGTTGTTGCCGTAGGCTGAAGATCGCAGAGGGCGAGAAGCCGGGGCGAGAGGTGTATTAACATCGCCGGTGTTGCGTTCGCAGAAGGCCGGGGCGAATGTGCGTGTCTCACGTCGAGTTGTCGCCGTAGGCTGAAGATCGCAGAAGGCGAGAAGCAGGGGCGAGAGGTGTATTAACATCGCCGGTGTTGCGTTCGCAGAAGGCCGGGGCGAAGAGACGGTCGCAGGAGGCGAGAAGGCGGTGTTGCATACGCAGAAGGCCGGGGCGAAGGTGCGTGTTGAGCCGTCGCAGGAAGCGAGAAGGCGGGGCGCTGATCGCTGAAGGCGGGAAACCGGCGAAGGTGCGTGTTGAGCCGTCGCTAGAGGCGAGAAGGCGGGACGCTGTTCGCAGAAGGCGGGAAGCCGGCGAAGGTGCGTGTTGAGCCATCGCTGGAAGCGAGAAGGAGGGGCGCTGATCGCAGAAGGGGGGAAGCCGGCGAAGGTGCGTGTTGAGCCGTCGCTAGAGGCGAGAAGGCGGGACGCTGTTCGCAGATGGCCGGAAGCCGGTGAAGGTTGCGTGTTCGTCGTCGGGCGCCGCCGCCTCGCCGGCGATCGTAGTAGGCGAGAAGCCAATGCGAAGGTGAAGGTGCGTGTTCTACGTTGGGGTGACCAGTGTGATGATCCAGCGGGAGCTAAAAGTAGGAATAAATACACGAGACTACTTGAGTCGGTTTGTGTGGTCAAATGACAATTTATTGGCAGTTCACAGCTTCTTTTATACCCCTTGATACATCCCTAGAGAGGGGTAGGGGAACCCCGCTCTGGGAAGCTGTTAGACGCGGCTTATAATGCAAGCGACGCTATTTACATAGTGTTAGGGAGCAGCCGATCACCACAGTTATCATGGCACTGCTTCAGCACATTTGAAACTTCGGTAGCTGGTACCACCCACTGTAGCCACCTGCGTCCTCTACCACCTTCCCAACGGTGAAATGACTCCCCATTCTTTTCTTCTAAATTTTCCCATCTACTCACTAATCGTCGTACCTTGGTGTCATGGTTCTGCAAGTCTGTGGCACTGGGTTTCTGCCCCATTTGCTTCATCTGGAGGACAGTCTGAATGCATTGGTCATTTGCCTGCAAACCAATCAGTTCAGGGCTTATCAAAACTGAATTGACTGCTGCCTCATCGTTTACTTCCCGCCGATTGCAGTACGTACATTCGTCTCCCAACACGGCCGACGAGACAGACTGTCTGCATTTGTGTGACTTCTCCCTGCCCTGTGTGTGATAGTGGACGAATAGAGTTGAAGAGCTTCTAGCCATCGCGCTAGTGGGCCCTCTGGCTTCCTGAAACTGGTGAGCCACTGGAGAGCTGCATGATCAGTACGGAGACTGAACTGGCGACCATACAGATATTGGTGTAAATGTTGAACACTGGATACCACAGCCAGAAGTTCACGCCGTGTGGCACAGTAGTTGTGTTCAGGCTTTGACAATGCTCTGCTGTAGTAGGCAATCACTTTTTCCTGCCCATCTTGTGCCTGAGAAAGTACTGCCCCCAGTGAGTGGCAACTGGCATCACAATCTAAAGTAAATGGCAAATTAGGGTCCGGGAAACCTAAAACTGGTTCAGAGGTCAATGCCCGCTTCAATTTTTCGAAAACTGAGGGAACAGCTATTGTCCCAGTGAAACCTTGTGTGTTTTCCCGTTAGTTGATACAGAGGGCGGGCCATTTCAGCAAAGCCCGGAACAAACCTTCTGTAATAGGTGCAAAGTCCGAGGAACGACTCCACCTCCCTCCTATTCTGTGGCAGTGGCCATTCTCGAACCGCTTGCGTTTTCTTCATATCTGTCCGTATTCCGTCGGCGGAGATGATATGCCCCAAATAGTTGGTCTTGCTGGTAAAGAATACACATTTTTTGGGGTTCAGTTGGAGATTGGCTTTTCTCAAGCATTCAAATACCCGCTCCAGCTTCTGGAGGACAGTAGAGGAGTCCTTCCCATAGATTATCAAATCGTCCAGGTACGTTAGCGCCAAGTCTCCCGGAACGACAGCTTCCATGAGTCTCTGGAATGTAGCCGGCGCGTTGCATAACCCGAATGGCATTACTTTGAATTGCCACAATCCTTTCCGGTATATGGAGA
Organism: Leptopterna dolabrata; assembly: GCA_954871275.1. Classification (NCBI taxonomy): domain Eukaryota; kingdom Metazoa; phylum Arthropoda; class Insecta; order Hemiptera; family Miridae; genus Leptopterna; species Leptopterna dolabrata. The sequence goes on along the minus strand of OX940974.1, from coordinate 1,676,957 downwards.
ATGCTGTTTTTTCCTTATCTTCTTCTCTTAAAGCCACCTGCCAGTATCCCGAACATAGGTCCAATGTTCAGAACCAGTTTGAGCCGCCTAATGTGTCAAGCAGATCCTGTATACAAGGCAAAGCATACGCATCCTTCTTTGTTACACCGTTAAGTCCTCGATAATCGACACAAAAACGGGTTGATCCATCTTTTTTAGGAACTAGCTACTGGGGACACCCAAGGACTTGTTGATGGTTCAATCACATCCTGAGCAATCATTTTCTTAATTAACCCATCAACATGAGCCTCTTGAGAGAAGGGTAGCCTTCGAGGAGGCTGTTTGATGGGCACGGTGTCACCAGTGTCTATCTTATGTTGAACGACATGAGTTCGCCCAAGAGGAGCACCTTCCTTAGCAAAAATTGATTGAAACCTCTTGAACAGGCTAATCAGTTCACGGTACTGGGGGGACTCTTCATCTAAATCAGTACCAGTTAAAGCTTGCTGAACCCATTCCTCCCTTACATCTACAGTCACTCTTGGCTTAGCTACAGCGTTATCCTCTTGTGACATGGTCAATTGTACGACGTTGATGGCACATTGCCAACGCTTTTTCAAAGGAACAACTCGAGCGCCACCTTTAAGTTGCAAGAGGAAGCGCGGTACGTTGACAGAAGCTCCGAGTTTCCTTAAAAGATCTAGACCCATGATTGCTTTGTCTCTTATGTCTGCAATTTGGAAGACGTGATTGATCCTAACGTCGCCTATTTCTAACGGTAGCGGTAACGGTTTCTCCTCTTACCTTCATGTGGTCTCCTGAAGCTGTCAGCAGTCCCGAGTATCGAGAACGCTCAACACCCCCATCGTTTCCAGCAAGTAAATCAGAACGAAGGATTGAAATTGTCGCCCCAGTGTCCACAAGGAGCCCCCGGAGATCTCTTCTTTTAGAAGAGACGGAACAGTGTATTTCACAAGTTCGAACTCGACATAACATCAACATTTTCCGATCCCCACAACATAACAACAACTCCTAATCATGTGGTAGCAGTGGGGTTACTCCCACAATATAATGAAGAGACAATACAATTTGCGCTCACAAACTATGGTTACCCCACTCCTCCCCACACAAAACAACAAGTCATCACTCTCGAGAAAATCAATTGGTAAAAATCTGTTTTGACGGCAAGACCGATGATGTAAACGAAGGGGGAAAAAAAACAATTTTACTTATCAGAAAACTTTTCGATTTTATCTCCCTAATCTGACAGAACGTCCAAAAGATACTTCTGATCAGATACTTCCAAAGTTCGTTGCGAAACGACCTAAAACTGTGTTGATTGCAAAAAGAATCATGAAAACCGCAAGCATATTTGGTCATTGATAGCGGACAAAGAAGTTTTCACAAAGCGAAGAGATTCTTTGTGGATCCATCGATCACAGCATGGACTTTGGTGGATGTAAAGATTCTTATTTTATTTGTGGGTATAATCCTCGTCGAATCCTGTTGTTCCCTTCTTAATTTTCTCGGGCCTTTCTTTTGCCTACGGTTAATACACCTTTTTCATGTCTCCCCCCCCCCCCCCCCACACAAAACCACTTCCAACAAGTAAAAATAATTGCTTAATCCCCGAGTTACTACGAGGTTGCCCCCCCCCCCCCCCCCCACCAAAGATTGATGTTGAATAGAATTGAATTCTTTTCGAAAACTCAGTTCTGCCGAACCAGTACACTTTCATCAGTAGAAAATAATAGAATACTACTACTCCTCTCTGAATTCCACCCCGGAAGCATACCTGGAAGTTAGGGGGAAATGTTTCTCTCCCGCAGAATCCAACGAAAGATGAGAAAAATGTTCGGTGATTTTTCCTCATGATTGCAATAACAGATCCTCTTCTACCGTCAACGCGCCTGCAGGGTCCTCTTCGTTGCTCTACATGAGTAACAGAGGATTCTAATCTTCTTCTTAGGATCTCATGGAATTGGCGTACAACTACTGATGGGACTGTTATTGGTCTGCCCTGTTTGCGGCATATTATTCTTTGGTACCATCGTGGTTCTGGCTTGTAAGAGCATGGAAGGCATGACTCCCCGGCGCATGATGATGTTGAATAACACCCTCAGCCCACAAGGCACAGTCCTCCATACCCCCGCCTGCAACCCATCAGGGCCACATGCTGTATTGGTCGGTTCAGTGTTATGGATTGTTGTAGTAAATTCTTTTATTCGCTATACGTATCAATTGAGTGGTCTACACAAGAATGAAATTTTCAATCAATCCACAACAATAACTATAAACATAATTGCTTGGAAACAGAATCATCGAAACAACTAACAAAGCCCCCCTTCCGTTTCACTGATTCTGTTTACCCCAATATACTCCATGATCTTGAAATTCTTGTTTCTTGTTAAAGGCTTCGTCATTATGTCTGCAATGTTATTGGGAGACGAGACGTACTTGATGCTCAAGCTTTCATTTTTCACTAAATCCCTCACGTAGAAGTATTTTATATTTATATGTCTTGAATGAGAGCTTACGTTGTTGCCTTTCGTAAAACTTATTGCAGCTTGGTTATCACTCCTGATTTCTGGCTTCTTTTTCAAGGGATAACCTAATTCTTCTAGGACATATATCAACCATATCATGACCATAGCACAAGCGGCCATTGCTATGAATTCCGCTTCCATGGTTGACAAAGCTACCGTTCTCTGTTTCGTCGACCTCCAAACTATCGGTGATCCTCCCAACTGGATAAGAAGCCCAGATGTCGACTTACAATCATCTGTAGATACAGCCCAATCGGAATCCGAATACCCCACTAAGTCATCATCACCTCTATAAATTATAAATTCGTAATTCATAGTTCCCTTGAGGTACCGCAACACTCTCTTGGCCGCCATCCAGTGCACCTTACCGGGATTCGAAGAGAATTGTCCCAATTTTGAAACCGCTAAGCCAAGTTCAGGTCTTGTTGCTTGAGATAGGTACATAAGTTTTCCAACAAGTCGACGATAAGGTACCTCCTCCATATCTTTTCCCTCTTCATCAGATTTTGGACAATGTTGCTTCCCTATATTATAATTGGTTTCCATTGGTGTTGAGACGGATTTGCAATCGGACATATTGAATTCAGACAAAATCTCCTTGATGTACTTAATCTGATTCAGCCGTAGTGAATGGTCTCCTTTCTTGACTTCAATACCTAATATATAATATTTAATTCACCCAAATCTTTCATATCGAATTTTCTGCTCAACATTTCTTTCAATTCCACCATACACTCCTCTGACGATGATATCAAAATAAGGTCATCTACATAAACCAATATTATCTTAACATTTTCATTGCATCTTCGATAGTATATACAGGGTTCCGATTTACACTTGTTCTGACCACCTTCCAACAATTCTTCGTCCAATTTTTCGTACCAAGAGCGACCTGACTGTTTTAGACCATATAAACTTCGCAGAAGTTACCTTCTGCCCCTGTTATGCCATCCGGGCATTTCATGTAGATTTCCTCCTTCAACTTTCCATTCAAATAAGCAATTTTCACATCCATTTGATGGATTATCCAATTGTTATTTACTGCTAATTTGAGGAGCAATCTAATAGCTGGAAGACTGATAACAGGGCTATAAGTTTCGTCGTAATCTACTCCAGGTTTTTGGGTGAATCCTTGAGCTACTAATCGTGCTTTATATCGCTCAACAGTCCCATCAGCCATGTACTTGATCTTGAATACCCACTTGGACCCAATTGCTGTTTTCCCAGGTGGTAGCTCAGTAAACTCCCAAACTTTCATTACCTCCAAAGAAGTGAGCTCCTCTTCCATCGCTGCTTTCCATAGATCACTTTCGGGCCCTTCCATGGCTTGTTTAAACGTTTTAGGCTCAACTTTTGCATCCTGTAAGCAAGCACAATAATATTCAGGTTTCTGAATTTTACTTCTGTCTCTTAGTTGCATCGAAAATTTAGATTGTCCCCGATTGTCTTCAAGATCTTCATCTCCTGTAATATACTCTTCAATTACTTCATCCTCTTTCTCAACTGTCCTCACTTCTGTATTTTGTTCGACTTCTCCGCCAATCCCATCTTGATGTCCTCCCCCACTTTCTTCAACATTTGCTAGTTCTTCCTCCATTGTTTCTTGATATTCCGTATGGTTATTCTCCCCAACGTTGATTTTACTGCTAATACTTGCAACACCGTTAAGTTCTAGGTCAGAACCATTCGTCCTGTCTTCATTCTGTTTCTCTTTCTTGAATGGGAATTCATGCTCTAGAAACACCACGTCCCTGCTGATGACAAGTTTGTGTTTCTTCAACTCCCACAATCGAAATCCTTTAGATGCCCCTGCGTACCCTAACATAATGCATTCATCAGCTCGATCATCAAGTTTCTTTCTAACTTGTTGAGGCACATGGACAAATGACTTGCACCCAAAAGGTCTCAGGTGTCTCACACTTGGTTTAATCCCACTCCAAATTTCTTCCGGTGTTTTCCCATCATCTAAGGGTCTGTTTCGAATATAGCCTGCAGTATTCACAGCTTCCGCCCAAAAACGCTTCGGGGCATTGGCTGCAATCAGCATTGACCTTGCCAAATCAAGAACTGTTCTATTGAAACGTTCGGCGATTCCATTTTGCTGAGGGCTATATGGACATGATAATTGACGTATGATGCCATGTCTATCCAACTCATTTTGAAAACATTTATTTACATACTCCCGACCGTTATCACTTCTTAGACACTTCATAACCTTGCCTGTTTGATTCTCAGCAGTTTGTTTGAACAATTTGAAATAGCCCAACACTTCATCTTTACTTCTCAAGAAATAAATCGTAGCTCTTCTAGAAAAGTCGTCAATAAATGTAACAAAATACTTGTATTTTGAATGTGATTCGATCGGCAGTGAACAAACATCAGAATGCACCACTTCTAATAATTCATGGGTAACCAATCTACTCACCTTCGGAAATGGTTGGCGAGAACTTTTACCCTTGAGACAGGCTTCACATATTTCAGAATTCCCATCCTCATTCGACGGAACAAAATCCAAACCTCGGACTGATTCTTTCTTGATCATTGTTTTAATGGTATTTCGGCTAATGTGTCCCAATCTTTCGTGCCAGTTTACTTCTTTTCCAACATTGGATAAATGGACAGCTTGAACTAAATCGAATTCTTGGAAAGCGTACATATTAGCTTCGTTTCTCTCTGCCTCTATCACAATTCTATTTCTATCAAAGACTCGACAACACCCATCTTGTATAATTACTCTGTGCCCATTCATCTCAATTCTTGCAATTGATAAGAGTCTATAATGAAAATCGGGAACATGATACACATTCTTCAGGTTTATACAAGTCTTACCATGAATGGTTCGGGACATGATAGTTACTGTACCCACTCCAACAATGTGACAGCTTAAGTTACACGCTAATTTTACTACCTGTGGACTTTTCAGCTCTTCGTATAAGGTAAAATCTGCTCTTCTAGGAGTGAAGTGGCTACTTGCTCCACTATCGATTAGCCATACATTATTACTACCCGAACGGGCAACAGCGTTGAGACACACCATGGATGATTGATTCCCATTTTCATTTTTCTTTTCATTATTATCTCGAGTATTTTCTCGTTCATATTTCTTCCTTCGGCAAAATCTTGCAATATGCCCTTCTCCTCCACAGTTGTAACAGGTGAAACTCTTCCGTCTGGAATCTCGTTGAACCCATAATCCCTTAGAATCTGTAGCCATCTCCATTTCATCTTTCTTGAGCAATTTTCTTCTATATTCACCACATAATAAACTTTCCAACTTCTCAGGAGTGTATTCATCGTCCTTGAATGTGCAAACCATGCTAACAATGTGTGATGAATTTAAAATTCTCATCACGGTGGCGTGGAAGGTGAGTGAGTGAATTTTAGGTAAAGGAGAGAGAAGGAGGAAAAGTCGCAGGCGGCTGTAGTCAACCGAACATCTACGACTTTTGGAGGAGAGAGAGGTGGTGTGGAAGGAAGGTGAGGAAAAGTCGCAGGCGGCTGTAGTCAACCGAACATCTACGACTTTGGAGGAGAGAGAGGTGGATGAGGGAATTTCACCTAGGCGGCTGTAGTCAACCGTTCATCTAGGTGAAGGAGAGGAAAGGAGAGGTCCCTTGTCTAGGCGGCTGTATTCAACCGATCATCTAGACAAGGAGGAGGAGAGAGGAGAGAGGAGGTGAAATTCCCAGGCGGCTGTATTCAACCGATCATCTGGGAGGTAAGGTAAGAGAGAGAAGAGAGAGCTGGTTAGAGGAAGTGTCGAATGAAGCTTGAGCGCCAGGATCCGGGGTTTTATAGTACTTGGGGGCCTCTCCCTCCAGCTCCTTGCTGGGAGCTGGTAGTGGGGCCCCAGGTTGAGTAACCCTGGGTTCTGTCGCCTGTCCCCACTCATATCTTTATTTACGGAGCTTTAGTTTGGCGTTTGGATATTGGTGAGAACATAATATGATAGGAGTGTTCCCGGGAGGGACTCACGACAGAGGTCCCCCCAGTTTGAACCAATATTGGTGCTGAAGGCGCAAGATGACAGGAGCTGAGGGCCGATGCAAACAGAGGTTGAGCTGAAGGCGGTCCTTAAAAACTAGTAGTACATGGTGTAGGCAGATTATAAGTAGGTAGATGATAAGTAGGTAGAATATAAGGTAGGTAACATAAGGTAGAATATAAGGTAGATGATAAGTAGGTGGTACATAAGGTAGGCAATATAAGGTAGAATATAAGGTGGAGTAAGTAGGATGAGACGGCGAGAGAATATACAGTATGATGGGAGCAGTGGTCAGGATCCATAAACATGTGGCATTTAGGGAAGTGATCGGCAAGGGCGAGATGAGGAGGATGAACAATATTTACAATGATGCGGATGGAGTATGTACAGAGGATGAATGAGTATTTACAGTTGGTGGATGAGTATTTACAGATGATGGATGAGTATGTACAAAAGATGAAGTAGTATATACAGAAGATACAGAGGTATGTACAAACATTTGGTCACTTCGTGGGAGGCGGTCGTGAGAATCCGCCGTTTCCTGGGTGTGGTTAGTGTGTGGCGAGTGGTTGTGTGTGTGTGAAGTGTGTGAGTGAGGGAGGCGACCCCCTCTAACAGTCTTCACGTTAGTGAAGTCTGATAGAGGGGTCCCTTCACTGCCAGGGTGGCGGTGAAGGGGAAGAGCCGGTGGGAGCCGGTACCCGGGGCGTCGCGGAGAGAGGCGGCGACGCCGGGGTTCGGCGGGTGAAATGGAGGCGATGTGTGGTGTTGGTGGTGTAGGGCTGGGTGTGGGATTGGTGCTGTGAGAGTGGTCGGGGAGGACTGGGGCTGGTTTGCACCGTGCCAATGGCACGGTGTGGGGCTTCCCGTCAATTAACAGGGTAGCGGTGGAGTGTGTTGTGCGGATGACCTGAAAGGGTCCGGCATACAGGGGTCGGAAAGTTTTATGGATGCCGGGCTCTTTCAGGTACATGTGTGTGGTGGTGAAAAATCGTTTGGGATATGTGGTGTCGTTTGTGGGTGTTGTGGAGTGTAGAGGCTCCCTGTTAATTGACGGGGTGTGGTTTGGGATGAAAATGTCGGCCGGTAAACGTAGTGGGTCTTTAAAGGCGTTTTGTGCGGGGCTAGTTTGGTCTGAAGGACGGGCGGATGTTCGAAGGCTGAGTAAAATGTAGGGGAGAGATTTTGTCCAGGAAGGGGAATTTGCTGATGTAGAAATGGCTTGCTTCAGGACCGAGTGCCACCGCTCTATTTTCCCGTTGGATTGCGGATGGTAAGGGGTTGTGTGGATTTTTTGGATCCCGAGGGAGCGTAACAATTCGGAGAAGTGGGCCGATTCAAACTGCCTCCCTTGATCGACCGTGACTGTCCGCGGACAACCGTAACGGCTAACCCATTGAGAGAGGAAAGCCGTTGCGACGGCGTCCGCGGTGATGGTGGAGAGGGGGATGCACTCCACCCAGTTGGTGGCACGATCGATCATCGTGAGGCAGTATTTCTTCCCCTCGGACGGGGGAAGGGGGCCCACTAAATCCAAATGTACGTGCTCCCACGGGAGGGAGTCGGGGATTGGTTGGGGAGGGACATGCGGGTGGGCCGAGACTTTGAAACGCTGGCACTTCTGGCACCCCAGAACCCAGTTACGAATATCTGTATTCATATGGGGCCAGAAGTACCGCGTCTTGATGAGATCCCGGCTCGCCCGAATGCCAGGATGGTGAAGGGAATGGTAGTGGAGGAACAACTGCCTCCTCAACCCCGGCGGGACGTAAGGGCGCGGTGAATCGGCCGTTACGTCGCACCAGAGGTCGAGGGGGGGCAGCTGCTCCAACTTGGATGCGGAAATAAGGTTGGAGAGGGCGGGGTCAGAGGTTGGATCTTGTTGTGACTTGATGGATTGAGGGGAAGGGAATGGCAGCAACTCCGCTACCGGCGCCGGGATAGGGGTGGGTCGGGAGAGTGCGTCCGCCACGCAGTTGTCGGCCCCCGGCAGATATCGTATATCGGACGTGAACTGTCCGATAAACTCGAGCTGCCGGAGGCGACGCGGGGAGGCGGACTTGCGATTTTGAAGGAGGGCGTGGGTCAGGGGCTTGTGGTCTGTAATGACAGAGAACTGCCTGCCCTCCACGAAGTCACGAAAGTGCTTTATGGCTTCGTGGATGGCGAGGAGTTCTCTGTCGAAGGTAGAGTAGTTTTTCTGGGTGGGGGATAAGGTTTTAGAAAAGAAGCCAATGGGTTGGGGGGTGGCGCCGGTGTGCTGTTGGAGCACTGCCCCGATGGCCCAATCGGACGCATCGGTAGTGATGGAAAGGGGAGCGTGAGGGTCGGGGTGGGCTAATAGAGCGGCGTCTACTAGGTCCTGTTTGTAAATTTTGAAGGAGGCGGAGAGTTGGGGGGTCCAGGTGATGGGGCGGTTATCATTTTTTTTGGAGGGTTGGGGAATGGCGTGTATGAGTGGTTGTTGATGTTGAGCGGCGTGTTTTATGTGTCTACGGTAAAAATTGAGCATACCCAGGAAGCGGCGGAGCTCGGTGACCGTGCGGGGTTGCGGGAAGTCAATAATCGCGTGGACCTTGTCCGGGAGGGGTGTGATGCCGTCCGAGGATACTTGGTGGCCGAGGCAGCGGACGGAGGGTTGGCCGAGGACACATTTGTCTGTGTTGACTAGGAGGCCTTCGGTGGAAAAGATGTTGAGGACTTGCTGTAGGTGGGCGAGGTGTTCTTCCTGGGACTTGGAGGCGATCAGTATATCGTCGAGGAAGCAAAATACGAAAGGCAGGCCTCGCAAGATACTGTCCATATACCGCTGCCAAGTTTGCGCCGCGTTCCTTAATCCGAAGCCCATCTTCACATATTCAAATAACCCGAACGGGGTAATTATAGCGGTTTTCGGGACGTCGGGGGGGTGGATGTTGATGTGATGGAACGCTCGCGAAATATCAAGGGTGGAAAAGATAGTGGCGCCATGGAGATGTGACGAAAAGTCACGCAGGTGGGGGACATTATAGAGGTCCGGTGTGGTTTTTGAGTTGAGCCGCCGGTAGTCCCCGCAGGGGCGGATATCCCCATTGGGCTTCTGTACTATGTGGAGCGGAGAAGCCCAAGGGGATTTTGAGGGGCGTATGATACCGTCGGCGATGAGTTTGTCGAAGTGTTGGCGGGTCTTCGACAACTGAAGGGGGTGTAGGCGGCGGGCTTTTGCGGTGATGGGTGGTCCTGTGGTCTCAATGTGGTGCTGGACAGTGGAGATGTGTGCAGAGGGGCGGCGCTGGGGACGGTAGTTGAGGAGGAGGCGTTCAAACTGTGTTGGGGGGTGGTTGATGGCGTGAATGAATCCGGGGATGGGTGTTTTGGTGGCGGGGTCAATCAGGCGCGCGTTCCGGACGTCGACCTGGAGACCGAAATAGGCAAGAAAATCGGCCCCCAGGATCGCCTTCTCCACGTCCGCCACGGTAAACTCCCACTCGTACGCGAGCCCGCTCATATGAACTGAGGAGCGGTACGTCCCGTACGAGGGGATGGTGGTACCGTTGGCGGCGTAGAGAAGCTGCCGGTAGCAGCGCGCCTGACGACGGAGGATGTTGTTGGGGAATATCGACAGCGCCGCCCCCGTGTCCACCAGGAAAGGAACATTAGTTTTCCTGCAGCGCAGGAAAAGTCGTTGGTGGGTCGGTAGGGCGTTGTGTTTGATGGCGGAGGTAGGGACGTGTGGTGGCGTTGGCAGGTCCTCCGCGAAGGAGACGCGGGGCGGTTTGTTGCCGTTCCGGAGGGGGGGAACGGTGGGGTCTGTAGGGGGTTTGGCCGGTTTGGTAGGGGGTGGCTCCGCTCCGTTCCGGGGAGGGGGAACGGTAGCGGCCGGTTGAGTGGTGGCCGGAGGGGGTTGCGCCCTGGAGGCGGGCTTGGAGGGTCCGTTCCGAGGTGGGGGAACGGTAGCGGCAGCGTGAGTGGCGGCCGGAAGGTTGGTTGCCCTGGTGGCGGGCGGGGAGGTTCCGTTCCGAGGTGGGGGAACGGTAGCGGCGGCGTGAGTGGCGGCCGGAAGGTTGGTAGCCCTGGTGGCGGGCGGGGAGGTTCCGTTGCGGTGGTGGTGGGGTGAGGGGTTCGGCGGCGCTGCAGGCGCGTCCGGGAGGTTGGCAGCCGTGGCGGCGGCGTAGGAGGGGTAGCGTGGCTTGGTGGTGGTGGCTGTGTGAATGCGGGCGGGGGGGGTATGTCCATGGTCCCCCCCGTGTTGGCGAGGAGGGGGGCCCGCCGGATTTACCGGCGGGCGGCTGCGTTTCCCTGCTTAGGGGCGAAGGAGCAGGGGGGTTGGCACTTGCGGGCCTCCCCACCGAAGTTTACATGATAGAAACAACGGTGGGGGGGGTCCGCAGGGAGGTAGTCGGTTGTGGTGGGGCGAGTCGAGTTGGATGCGCGCGCAGCTGCTGGGGACCGTCCTCTGCGCTGGCGGGGAGGGGATGCGTTGCGGCGCTCGGGTGAGCGCTGGCGGCGGCGGTCGGCGGACGAGTCGCGTCGGCGATCCGCCGAAAGGGGTCGACGTCCGTCGAGGGAGGGTGCCCGGCCGCGGTCCCGGGATTTTGTGCGGTCCCGGAAAGGCGGGGGGTGGCGCGGCGTACGCACCTCACCGACGGCGGCCGCAGCGGCCAAGTCGTGCACGGTGTCCGCGAGCCGTAGGAGGGGCTCGTCGGGACCGTCGAGATGGCTGGCTAGGGCCATCTGGATGGGGTGGGGAAGGGCACGTAACCAGAACGTGCGTGCGATGTCGGCGGTCATAATCCCCTGCAGCTGGTGTCGCAGCCGTCGGTAGAGGTGGGAGGGCTTCTGGTCGCCGAGGTGTTGAGGTTGGGAGAGGGCGGCGACTCGGGCGATTTTCGACGGCTGGTAGGTGTTGATGAGGCGGCTGCGGAGGTCGTCGTACGCAGCGGCGGCGTCGGGGAAGATATCAGAGGTCTGCAGCAGGATCTCGTAGGGCAGTAGCGAAATGATCCGGGAATATCGGGTTTTCTGGCTGCGGATGTTGGCGGCCGAAAATTCTGCGTCCACTTGGAAAAACCAAAGTGCCGGGTCGTGCGTGTAGAAGGGGGGCAGCGACAGAGGGAACGCAGCGGACGCCGTCATGACGTTGGCGGCGGCTGCGGCCGTAGCGGCGGCGGCGGCGGCGGTGTCCGATGTCGCAGAGGTCGGCGGGGAGAGCGTGGAGAAAGGGTTGTCGGCCAATGCGTCGGATGTCGCAGCGGCGGGCGGCTGCAGTGTGGCTGGTCGCAGGAGCGGCGGCGTCGGTGAGTTCGGGTCCATTTCTGTAACTAAAATTCAAAAATTTGACGTGGTTTTGAATTTTGAAATTCGCAATCGGCGGGAGCGGTGGTGCGTTGAGTTGAGAGTTGAGTGGTGAGGTTTGGGCCAAGAATTGCGAATTTACACTGACTGGTTGAAATTTTGAATTTAAAATTTGGGACACCGAACTATTTGACTGGGGCGACACATGAGGTGGGAAGGTGGGAAGGAAGAAGGTTGAGTGAACGTCGGGTTCACCACTGTGATGAATTTAAAATTCTCATCACGGTGGCGTGGAAGGTGAGTGAGTGAATTTTAGGTAAAGGAGAGAGAAGGAGGAAAAGTCGCAGGCGGCTGTAGTCAACCGAACATCTACGACTTTTGGAGGAGAGAGAGGTGGTGTGGAAGGAAGGTGAGGAAAAGTCGCAGGCGGCTGTAGTCAACCGAACATCTACGACTTTGGAGGAGAGAGAGGTGGATGAGGGAATTTCACCTAGGCGGCTGTAGTCAACCGTTCATCTAGGTGAAGGAGAGGAAAGGAGAGGTCCCTTGTCTAGGCGGCTGTATTCAACCGATCATCTAGACAAGGAGGAGGAGAGAGGAGAGAGGAGGTGAAATTCCCAGGCGGCTGTATTCAACCGATCATCTGGGAGGTAAGGTAAGAGAGAGAAGAGAGAGCTGGTTAGAGGAAGTGTCGAATGAAGCTTGAGCGCCAGGATCCGGGGTTTTATAGTACTTGGGGGCCTCTCCCTCCAGCTCCTTGCTGGGAGCTGGTAGTGGGGCCCCAGGTTGAGTAACCCTGGGTTCTGTCGCCTGTCCCCACTCATATCTTTATTTACGGAGCTTTAGTTTGGCGTTTGGATATTGGTGAGAACTTAATATGATAGGAGTGTTCCCGGGAGGGACTCACGACACAATGGTTTCATAATCGTCAGGCAAACCATTGATTAGTACGATGCATACCTGTTCATCACAAATTTTTGCACTTCCTGCTTTCACCACTTCTGAAGCATATCCCAACACCCGGTTCACGTAACTTTCCATATCCTCATCGGGTTGCATTTTTGCCGAGTATAAGCTTTTAGAAGCTTGAAGGCGACGCAATCTAGTTTTCGGTTGAAACCTGGAAGCCAGTTTCCTCCATAATTCTCGAGGACATGTGATATCCAATATATCACTCTGAACATCCTCCGTGATTGTTCTCGGTATCAACCGGAATGCCTTTTTCTTCTTCCCAGCATCAAGAGTAGCAAATAGTGCATCGTCTTCGGTGGTTACTGTCTCGTATAAATTAAGATCTTCTAGCTCAAGTCGAAGGTTGAATGACCACGTCTTATAATTTTTCTTATTCAACTTTACAATGCCACTCACTTTTGTTTGGGTGCTCTCGTGGTCTTCTGCTGCCATTTCATCACCTTTCCTAGTCTATCTTCGCGTGCTGGGCCCATAACCTTTGTTGTAGTAAATTCTTTTATTCGCTATACGTATCAATTGAGTGGTCTACACAAGAATGAAATTTTCAATCAATCCACAACAATAACTATAAACATAATTGCTTGGAAACAGAATCATCGAAACAACTAACATGGATGTCATCCTCTGTTACTGGCGCCCATACCTGATGCATGGACTGGTCCTGAGGGTGTCGCACCACCTCAGCAGTCCTTTCCTGGGACGGTATGACCATTTATCAGCCCAATAGCGACGCAATTCTAGTATTTATGCCTGGCCTGTGCTCTTCCAGTGCCCATGATATCTTCCATTATGGCAGTTCTATCCCCATCCCACAGCCTCCTGAACCTAGCAAATCTATCTCTTCTCGTTTCTGGTGGTGTATTATTACTCTGAACATGGTCTCTGGGCGGACGAGGTGCTGGACCAGTGATGTGTGCTAGTCAGAAGAGTACATCGTCCTAGGGGTTGTGGTCTTGCACGACCATTCTTGCAGCGTTTATCAGTGGCTGATGGCCTTGATCTTATTCTACCGCCCGTCGAGCCTAGCCAATTCCCATACTTAAGTATTGCAAAGTGCAATGCGAAGGGAAATTTTCATTTTGGATGACACAAATACAATGCTTCCCTACCTTCCATGGTGAGGAAGCGATATTGAATTTTGAGAGTTAGAACTTCGTTCGAACCTCAATCCTTCACTTATTGGTCAAAAATCTACTTCATCTTTGGTCTCCTCCCCCTAAAAAACATGGGAAACGATACCTCACAAGCCCATGTTCACTAAGAACCTTAAAAATACCTAATTTTCCACCCATAACGCCCCTGGGTGTTTTCCGACCGGGCTGCCGAGGCAGGAGACACAACTACGACCCAAACGGATTCTGTGTAGGAAACAACTTTTCTTTTTTTTTAGATATAGCATTAAGGTAGAAATCGATGACAAAGCGGACGGTCACACGGCGGTGGTGGCATTTTTGGTATCTACACACCTTGTAACGTAAGAGAAAAAATTTTGAGCTGGCTGTTGCAAAAACATTTTCCAAACCGAATACATGGTAGGAACTATTCGGAGAATAATAAAACAAAACACAAATTTGTGCCTACATTTTTGTACTCATAGGTACAATGCGAGTTCTTTATTATCTATAATAAATTATGTAATTGCCGAACGTCAGTTGGCTTCTTAGACCCCACGGCTATTACTGTTTAATATTACATACGTATGTATAATACCTAGTGGGGTGAGCGGTAGTTGAGGGAATTTTTTAGGTGAGCTAACGCCCCCCCCGGTTATCACCACAGCAGGCGTTAGAGGAAGAGGCGTTCCACGGTTTTTTGGTGTTTTAGTGAACACGAACTTTTGATGTATCGCTTTCCATGTTTTGTAGGACGAAGAGGCCGAATATGAAGATCAAAGATAATTTGTAAAAAAAAGGAGTCTAATTTGTGTTTTTAGGGGTTAAAATTGGGGGAAACCATCAAAAATAATTATTTAAATTATCGTACATGAAAGAAACAATAAGTAAATGAACAGCCAACATTTCTGTAGGTATGCCCAATAGAATAATAAACCCATGTGACTAGGACTTTGCAGCGTTTTTGGACTCTAAGCACCTTGAAACGTAAAAGAAAAAATGTTGAGGGGTTGTTATAAAAATTCTTTGCTGAGCAAATACATAGGTGTTTTATCCAGATAATAATAAACCGAAAGGGAAGTTACATCTGGCCTCCGGCCAGCTAAGGAAACCAACAACCTCCATAGCGACCAAGAAATCTGCTTACAGAACAAGTAACCCCCCCTCACCCCCGCACACCGTTACTCGGCCCCCTGGGGGGTTTTCGGTGTTGATTTTTCGTACACCCATTCTCGAGGGGCCCCAAAAACAATAATTTTGTACAAATTTGCCCCCAAGAAAACCTTCTCAGTCGCAAAAACGATTGGTATCTATTTTGCCCTCGAAGTAGCATGTTCTGTGCCGCGCATCTCGCTCTTGGATGTTCATATACACCGATCGCGGGCTTCTAAATCCTGCCAGTTCTTGAAAATAGTTAAATTTGTTCATACTATTATCATAGGTTCATAATTATTATAGCTACTCGTTATTTTACCAGTGTCACAGGGCCATCACACCGTGCGATGTTTCCTTCCATCGGCACCGTAAGGAATTTCCCAAACCGCAGTGAATTCAATAAACAAACTGATATTCCTGAGAAATTCCTGGACCGGATTTGAATAACAGATCACAAAGTTCCATCATAACTAGTCAAAGATTCATACAACCTTTAACTGATTCATGAAAAAAGTGAGTAGTGCAGAGGTTCCTTCGTCTTACTCCCACCACCACCTAACAGTCAGCATCCAGTGACCATTTGATTTGTGAGCAGATCCCGGCAATTACTCTGGTTGATTAATAGCAGTTCTCTGTGAATCCTAGCAAACAATTCAGTTGAAAGGTGGCAGAAGTTGAGTCGTTTTTGCTTGGCTGGGTCGTTTCCAGTGATTTGTGTAGTAGCTGGTGCGTGTTGAGGTGGGGGTTGTTTGCATCTCGGTTTGATTTGAGGTCAAAGGGAAGGAAGGACTGAGATGGAGACCAGTAACGTATGATTGGTTGAGTTTGTATGTGGTAGGGGCATGTTGCGTCGAAGCTTGGAGAGGGTTGTGGAGGTGTTGAAAGATGACGTAGGGGGAAAGTAACCAGACCTTGTCGTTGTCAGCGCTGACGGTGGCCGGGATTTCTTCAACCGGCTACTGAAAGGAAGATTGATGCAGTTCAACTTGTATTATTGAGGAGTGGTGGTGGGGGCTACTGAATGTGAATTACTGCCTTCCCCCCCCCCCCCCACAACATTCACGATACTTACGCTCTTGATTCCACCCCTCCCATAACATCGCACTACCGAACCTACATAAAAAAACTTACATTTCATCCCCCTGGCAACGATATCACCGGAATACGAAACGTCAAAACATCAGACATCAGTTTATCGGCCGTGCTAGTGGTGACATGGGTAGTCGGGATACGGCCAGGTGAATAGGATCTGGATGTTCATTTCTTATGGCATATTATTATCTCCATAATACACCTACGTATTCGCTCAGCAAACATTTTTTATAAAACCCCCCTCAAAATTTTTTCTTTCACGTTTCAAGGTGCGTAGATTCCAACAATGCAATGTCCGTCCGCCCTACGCCGTATCATCCATACCTACCTTACTTTCGGTTTGAAAAATTCGTTCTTTCTCACGCAGGCTCCATTCGGGCACTTAGTTGTGGCCCGAAACATTGCAGCCCGATCATAACATACCCAAGAGTGTTATGAGTGAAAAATGGGTGTAAAAATAAGGTTTCTTAATTTTTCAGTAACATGAGCTTGTGAGGTATCGTTTTCAATGTTTTTTTAGGACGAAGAGACCGAATATGAAGTAGATTTTGACTAAAGAGCGAAGAACTGGGGTTCTAACTAAATTTCAGTCTTAAATTTCGTTAAATTTCTTGTATAAATCGTCGTTCTTCCGCACACAGTTTGGGTTCCCATTTGGGAACATATTTCGATCCTAGTTATGCTCCGAAGCTCGGCAGCCCGATCGAAATACACCCAGGAGTGTTATGGTGGAAAATTGGGGGTCAAAATAGGGGTTTTCGATTTTTTTGAGTTCTAGTAACATGAACTTGTGAGGTATCGTTTTCCATGTATTTTATGGCGAGAAGACCGAATATGAAGTTGATCTTGACCAAAGAGTAAAGAGCGAAGGTTCAGCTTCCAAAATTCATTTTTTGTGAGTCAAAAACCTGGAAGTTTGTCTCAAATCATCATAAATTTGTATAATAACACCAGAAGTAGTATCAACAGGTGAATCAATACAACTAAATGCACTATCAATGATCAACGATAATGTGTAAAAAATAGGAGCCTAATTCATGTTTTGGGGGCCAAAATTGGTGGAACTCTTCAAAAATAACTATTTCACTTATTGCGCATGCAAGAAACAATAAATGAACAGCCAACGTTTCTGTAGGTATCTAACTCCAATAGAAGAATAAACCCATGTGGGAAGGACTTCGCAGCGCTTTTTTTAACACCCTCTCAATTTTTTTGCGTCCTCACTGCCGAAGATAGGGAAGCCTTGGATTCGTGATTGGACGCTCTTGCCACAAAAATGGTTGATAGAACAATCAAATCTGTGGAAAGAGTTCGAGCAAGACCACATTACCGGATCAGTGTACGTTGATCAGTTGGATCAGTTACATGGGAATCCTGTTCAGACCAACGATGAAACTCCAGCACAGTCAAACCCCCGACAGGAGGTTTCACAGCACTCGTTTGTCAATGCAAACTTATGGGTATTGGCTTGGCTCGACGGGCGGCAGAACAAGACCCAGGCCATCAGCCACTGATAAACGCTGCAAGAATGGTCCTGCAAGACCACAACCCCCAGGACGTTGTACTCCTCTGACCAGCATACATCACTGGTCCAGCAACTCGTCCGCCCAGAGACCATGTTCAGAGTAATAATACACCACCAGAAACGAGAAGAGATAGATTTGCTAGGTTCAGGGGGCTGTGGGATGGGGATAGAACTGCCATAGCAGAAGATATCCTGGGCAGTGGAAAAGCACAAGCCAGGCATACAGACCAAGAACTGCGGCACTATTGGGCTGATCAACGGTCATACCGTCCCAGGAACGGACTGCTGAAGTGGTTCGTGACCCGCAGGACCAGTACATGCATCAAGTATGGGCGCCAGTAACAGAGGATGACATCCGTAACTCTTAACCGACCAAGACAGCATGCGGCCCTGATGGGCTGCAGGCAGGGGTATGGAGGACTGTGCCTTGTGGGCTGGGGGTGTTATTCTTCAACATCATCATGCGCCGGGGGGTCACGCCTCCCATCCTGTTGCAGGCCAGAACCACGATGATATCGAAGAGTAATATGCCACAAACAGAAGCAGACTACCCCCCAATTACAGTCCCATCAGTAATTGTATACCAGTAGTAAGTGGGTACGTTGGGGACACATTCTTGTTTTTCCACTTGAATCTCTGATGTTTTTTATTTCCACTTGAATCGCTGATGTTTTTTATTTTCACTTGAATCTCTGATGTTTTTTATTTCCACTTGAATCTCTGATGTTTTTTATTTCCACTTGAATCGCTGATGTTTTTTATTTTCACTTGAATCTCTGATAAAACTTTTTTACCACAAAACATCAGAACCAGTGACTTTATTTAGACAGTGACTTTTTTAAAAAAATATTTTTTCATCAGAAACTCTAGTGAAACTCTAAAAATTTTTCAATCGTAAATAAAAATACAAATTTAGGACTATTTAGGGGTCGATATTTTCGAAATTTAGCTCCCTCTGATGTTTTCACTAGAAAAAATGAGAGGGGTTAGTTAAAAGGATCTCTCCAATAAAATAAAAATGTCTCATCCATTTTTACAATTTTCACTTAAGCATATCGAATTCATTGAATGTTTCGCATATATCGATAGAAATAAAGATATGAAAGTGTACAGGTTTATAGAACAACTGTTATACGGAGAAATTCCCAACGATAAAATACTCAGTTTTAAATCGTTGCTTAAAACCGAGGGAGTTGAAAAATTCGTAAACACTGTTAAGAAAACAATACCCGTATCTCCCAATAAAGACTTGAAATATAAAAGGAAAAATATCAAAGAAAATATGTTGGAGAATTATGTCATTCGTAATAAACGAGATAAGAAATTTCTACAAGAGTTGAACGTAAAGATTTTTTTAAACATGATCCCTACTAAAAATATAATTGTGGACGATGGTAATATTGTCGATATAAAATTACCTTGATCTAATTGTTCGTTTTAATGAGGAATCCTCATTAAAACACATTGAAAATAAAATCTCCTTCATATTCCAAACATCCTGAGCTTTTAGCAACAGTATCGAAACTGAAACTCAAAATCCTTCTTCAGTTTGGCTTTACTCTCATTATAAAGCAATTTTCTAAGTTGATATTCAGTAGCATTTTTAGGAACCTTAATCTTTGTTTCTTTAAGCATTACCTTTACTTCCTCCTTTGTACGGAGCGGTGGTTCACCATCGACACCCAATAAACGTTCTTTTAACAACCGTTTAGAAAATCTATACTCCCTCAATACACGATGAATCTCGTCTAGTGCGTAACAGTTTTTTTCAAAAAATTGAAATTCAGGTGTCTTTACAAACTCCCATAAACCTCCATGTTCATCACATATATCTAATGCCTCGTCGCATAAAACCATATCTCTTTATTTATTATAGAAAATATTTTTTTTTTTTTTAGACCTGGTAAATTACCGGGTCTAAAAGTTTTCAACAGTACGAAAATAATTTAAAACCCAATATATTTAAAGGTGGGGGCGAATCGACGCCACCTTTTTAAATTAAAAAACTCTTAGGATTTCTAGAGCCTCATGCTATCTAGCTTGTTGCATGTGAACTAAAGGAAATGATAAATAATGCGAGATTAATATTCCGTACACTATCTCAGCTGACCTTGCATTCCCATTTCAGATAGTTCGCAGTTCCTATCTCAATATTCACAATCAGTTTCTCCTCAACTGTTCAACATGGCACAACCTCCTGAATATTTAAAGTTAGCTTATTGTGATGATTATGATTTCTGTGAAGAAATTTTAAAAGTGGAACAATATCACCAGGAATGTTTGAGTTTCGTGCAGAAAGTGAAAAATTGTGTTAGTGCAAGTGAAGCCAGAGAACTAATCACGAAAAACAATGTGAGTCTACCAGGTAGTAGAAAATGTGATTTTCAAAAGCTTTTGAAAATCCCAAAAGTGTCTAATATATCAAGAACTCCAGATCAAATGCATCAGTACCTACACAAATTTGTTGTATTTGACCATGAAATGGAAAAGGTGAAACTTCCTAATCAAAACAACATTATGGAAGTAGAGAATTACCTTATTAAATCTAGTGATGTGATAAAGAAGCAATCATCAAGACTTTTTTATACTACTGCTGTTTATGGATACTACTTGGAAGTGTATTTTCAACATATGAAGATCACAGGAGAGGATTGGAATCTCTGTTTAAAAGAAAAGCTACATGTGTCCCATTGGTTGACCTTGGAGAGGCTCACGCGTGAGCTCTCTCAAGGTTCTTACTCATATTTATCTAGAATACTTTTAAACTCTGCTCTGCTCTGGTTAGCCTTGGAGCGGCTCACGCGTGAGCTCTCTCAAGGTTCTTTCTTCATGTGTCTGATATATTTTTATTGAGAATGTTCCCAATAAAAAAATTGTTATTTATATTGTTTATCCTTTTTTTCCTCCCATGGTGAGTTTTAGATTTCCTCTTTTATAATATTTTTAAGTGGTATATAGTTGAGAGTGACTTCTGAAACCAAAATTACGTAAGCAAAAGTGTTTTCTGGCACATTCTTTTCAAAATCTGCTCGTAAAATTATATTACTTTTTTGTCCAGATATGGACTGTGGTTGTCTAGTCATATTCACACTGAATATTGGATAGTTCTCTTTGAAGGACTGAGGCTCATGATATGGAAGGGATGAGTCTTGGTATACTATTCTTTTGAAATCTGTGTACATGGTGTAGGCTAAACTAAAATCCCCTGAACTCCAATCTAAATTCAAATGTTCTTCAGGATAACTTTTTCCTGCTACTTCAAAACTAATATTTTTAACATTCAAATGATCAAATTTGGAATTATTTTTCTTTTGATCATTTTTTCTGGCAGTTTGGAAGGCAACAAACCCCCAGATCGGATTCTGTACATTTCTATAAATATTGGTAATATTGAAATTCAAGGTTTTCCCAGTGACATTCTGTTCAATACATTGCAATTTTTTAAAGTGAAACAAATAAGGAGCGGTACTAAGTTCAGCAATTAATTTAGCTTTGGATTCACTTTCATATTCAATTATTGGGACTCGCAGGTAGAAAGTTTTAATTTCCACTTTTCCCGCCACACCTTCAGGAGAGGTACTGTAACGGAAGAGTACATTATCATCAGAATTTCTAATGAATGTAATTTCAAATCCTCCCTTATAAATTGGTGCAATATCGCTGAAGAATCCAAGACCTAAATCAGCCAAGTTACCATTCGCGTTGAAATTTCCACCACCATTCACTTTAGAATTGAAACCAGAATTCATTAATTTACCATTATAGTTTGATGGTCCTGAGAAAGAAGCTATGCCCATCACCGTACTAGCAATACCTGGTTCTTCAATTTCATCAATAACCGTATTGTGCTTTTTTACTTCAATTTTGGAAAAAAGGTGTGCAACAAAATTGTCAACCATCATTATTGTATCACTGATTCCATATGTTTTTGTTGCATCTTTAGGAATGTATTTTCCAGCAATGTAATATTGAATATTGCTGCTAAGAAACTCGTCATCTAGAAGCAATTTGAAAACCGTTCTCTTATTCTCAGAGTTAAATTCCAAATTAGATTCAGGATTAAAGTTTCGATACTGAAGCCTTGTGATTTCAGAATCGTATTTCGAGTAGATTGATTTAATTTGATTCATTTTTATTATAGAATACATTCTTTTAACTAACCCTCCAAAAGAAAAAGTCACTGGTTCTGATGTTTTTTGGTAAAGTCGAATACAAGTCGAGAACATTTAAAGAAGAGTTTTCAAAACTCTTAAAGTGGGGTGCCCAAATTGGCCACCCTCTTTAACGTTAAAGTCGAATACAAGTCGAGAACATTTAAAAATTTCTTTTAAAACTCTTAAAAAAGTTTTTTTATAGAATCGAAATTCTATAAAAAATATCAAGATAGTGGAATAGAAAATATTAAAATCCAGTTCTGAAAACTTCCCCATGTTTCAAAAGTGATAGTTTGATAGGATCCACACTTTTAATTTCTTTCTTATTTTTATTATATTCATTTAGAATAGTACTTTTCATATTTATATAATTTTTTATTTCTTGTTCAATATCATTGAACTCTTCATCAGATATTTTACCGTCTTTAATTGCTTTTCTGAACTTTTCTTCAATCGAATCTAATTTAGCTTTTGCCAAAAGCTCAATTTCTTTGTGTTTATTAATTTTTTTATTGAAAAATCCGCTTGAAGTCCTTAATATTATCGATAAGGTTGTCAATCCTGTAGAAATTGGAACACTGAATGGAATTATTATTGGTAATGCTATAGAAGTACTAACCAATCCGAGTTCTGAGAGGGCGAATAAAAATTCAGTACCGTAAAGAGTGCTGGATATTTTTCCATATTTTTTTTTCAAACCATTTCTCATTTTCACTTCATCTTCTAAAAACTTGTATTGATTGATAATTCGATTGATTCTATAATTGTTCTCATTAAACTCGGGAAAAATTATTTTTGGATATAATCTAGGATGAGTTATTGGAGTAAATTCTTCAGGGGCTGAAGGTGTTTCATTATTATTTGTGTACATCATTTTATTATAGAAAAAAATTTTTTATAGAATCGAAATTCTATAAAAATATCAAGACTATAAAATTTAATAAAAGAAATTAAGATTTTCCTTCAATGTTCTCATGCTATTTACAAAATCGTGTCCTTCTGATAGCTTTTTCAAAATTAATAAACATAAATGTCCACAGATAGGCGGATCATATTGGTTTTGGATTTGCTCCTCATTATAAAATAAATTTTCTGAACCTAAATATTGAACAAGTTCTCTTGGTGGTGGTGCATTTCCATACGAGTCAAAATAATATTTTAAATTGTTATTTTTATGAAATGCAGTCCAGTGGCTTCCAGCCTCATCAGAATTTTCTAGATTTATAATTCCACATTCCGTGTGGTTCACTTTCTCTGGTAAATTATCCTTCATGAAAACTCCTCTGAAGTTTTTAATTTTCATTTTTTTCGATAATCTTTCAATATCAAAATTGGTAAGAGGCTGGAAGCTATTTAGTTTTTTGATTTGGTAGGTTTCTTTTTAGGTTTCTTTTTAGGTTTTGAAATAGTTTTTTTCTTCTTCATTCCAGAGCCAATACTTAAACTTTTTGCATTTTGTGCTAATCTCTCCATTTCCAAATTGTGTCGTTTGATTTCTGCTTCTTCAGCAGCTTTATGTTTCGAGTCTATTACTGAATTTGCTACTGCTGCACCCCCACCTAATAATGCCCCAAGAGCACCAATTCCTGCAAAAAGTAAGGGTAAAAACCCACCTGAATGATTTATTTGCAACTGATCATAATTCATTTCCAATTCCAACCCTTTTTTGTTTTTGATACATTTATCTAGCTTTTTTTTCTGAGTTTCATTTAACAGGATTTTATGATTTCCATTTCCACTAATATCTGCAAAAGCCAGTCGTACTTTTACTGGAACACGTTTTTTATAAGCAGATCTTATTTTTTTCATTTGTATTTCTGACAAATTTATTTGATGTGTAATCATTTTATTATAGGAAAAAAAGTTTTTTTATAAGATGATCTTATAAAAAAAATAATCATAATACCTAATTAGTATACACCCATCCCAAAGAATCTTTTGGTTTTCATAGCAGTTTTTACTGTAGCAGCCCCCAATTTTTCACCGATATTTGTTGAACTTTTCATAATTTTATCAGCTTCTACTTCCAATTTTTTATCAGCAAGATGCCTATCACTAGTTTTCTCATGATCTCTGTAAAAAATGTCGTGTTGTTTACAAGCTTTATCAAGACTATTTATACCTTCATCACCTCTATTTAATCTCTTATCCAATTTAGTAAATGGCCCACAATATTGATAACCACCTGGGAGATGCATTTCTGGAATAACAGGCTCAAGTTTATTAAGAATAGTATTGAAAATACCAGAACCATTTTTTATCATATTTTTAGGTAAATTATTAATAATTTTAATCAAGTATTCAGTTCCCTTGGGATTATCAATATATTTCTCCAGCTGATCTTTAATTAATTTTATAATTCCCAATTTTTCATTGTGAAAATTATTATTTCCTGCCTGCTCTTGAGCATACAAATAGAATAGTCTTTGTTGAATTTGATTCAAATTATCTATATATTTAAATTCTACAGGATTTTCAGTATATTTAATCAACCCAGTACCAATCTTTTTCTTTTTACTATACTCCCAGATTGGTTTTATGATTTCTTTCCATTTTTTACTAACACTTGATTTTGGTTGTTTAGATTCGGGATTATTATTTTGAAACATGCTATTTGTTTGAATGAGGATTTTTGTATAAGCTTTAAAGTCTTCATTAGTGTATTCATCTTTGGATGGAATATCAGAAGCTATGGGTTTTGTTAAGAGCTTCCATAAGCCTTCAGTACCGGAATATTTCATTTTTTCTATTTCAATATCATTTCCATTTACCCGTATCTGTTTATTTCCAATAAAGATATGATTTTTTAAAGGGTATATTCCAAATTGTTTATCGGGATGTAGAATATATAATTCTGCAATTGGTCCAATACCCAAAGGGCCTACTGAAGAGTTTGGTAATTTAACACTTTTTTGTAATATTAATTCCATTTCATCATCACTATCTACATTGTCACTTGAAAAGCTTTGATTTAATGTATCTTCAGTATCAATACCTTGGGCCTCGGTATCAACATCTTTAAAAGTAACTTTTTTAGGCGAACTGATAGCCAAGGGGTTAATTGTTTTTATTACAGGAATGAGTTCTAATTTTTTACCAAGATCTTCATCAGTCTGTTTCACTGCTTTTTCTACCTTATCTAATCGTGAAGTTATAGGTTCATAAGCCTTTTCTCTTGTTTCCTTATCAGATGCTTGGTTAACCCTTTCTTGTTTTGCTAATTTCTGTAAATTTTTCTTGAGTTTAATCGATTTATTAGCTTCAGCCACAGTCATGGGCTTACGTTTTGGTTTTGTGAAAATTATTTGTTCATCTTCAGAGGGTTGATCAATCTTTTTGATTTCTCTAAGTTTCGCTTCTTTTTCTTTCATCACTTCATTTTGCGCTTCTTTGAATTTCTGTCTAAGCGCTTGTTGTACAGTAATTTTTGTTGTCATGTTTTTATTATAGGAAAAATTTTTTTTTAAATCGGTCAAACGTTAAAACGTTAAAACGTTAAAACGTTCAAACGCTCAAACGCTTAGGAACGCTATTTTTGCGTTTTTAAGCGTTTCCCAAGGCGATTTTTGAAGTTATCCATGTAGCGTTTTTATAGGGAATCCCTATAAAAAACAAACTTAAAATCTATATTTTTTATCTAAAATATTTCACCAAATTTCTTTCGGTAACGTCCGTTACTGCGTTTCTTTGTTAGGTCAATCGTTAGAAAACCAAAGTCCTCATCCCAACAAGAATAGCATAATTCTTTGAATTGATCATAAGTGAAATCACTTCCCACATATTCATCATAAATATCTCGCATGTATCTTGGTCCTTGTCTAAATACACATAAAAAATTAATATTGTTTCTAATGAGTTGTTTATCAACTTTTGACCATGATTGTGTCAAGTAAACACACGAGATTTTCTTATGACGCCCTCTCACGTAATAATCTTTAATAACTTGTTGCTGTTGAACATTAACACAATCATCAAAAACTACCAAACTGTTCGACTGGCAATCATCTAGGGGTATAATCTCGTCACAATTACTGAAAAACTGCGCTATTTCCACACCATCTTTTGCAGAAATTATTTCATTAACTCTTCTCAAAATCTCATATGCATTCTGATCCAGAGATTTTGAAAAAATATATAGATAATGAAAGGGGATTCCCCATGATTTTGTGATGAGATTATAGAGAAGTGTTGTTTTCCCGCAACCGGAAGTTCCTACTATTAATGCTCTTAAAGGTAATGGTAACAGTTCTTTTCTAGCCTCTTTTTTATCAAACGGTATTGGGTCAACCTTGTACTCATCTTTTACTCGTGGTTTACTCATCTTTATTATACGAAAAAAAATTTTTCCTATAATAAAAGCATGACTCTAATAAAGATTTCTGATAAACACCAAGATCTAAAAATAACTTTTGCTCAAAAAATTGTTCTAAATCCCAATAAAAATTATAAACTTGGAATAGTAAAGTTATTATTTACTTCACCTTCTCTTTCATTTCAAGTAAAAGATGTATTGATATCATTAAAATTGCTTATTACAGATGTATGGTATCATCACGAGTATGTGTTAGATGGCACATTTACTGTTGAGACGTTTAGAAGAGAATTATATTTAAAAATAAAAAGTTATATATCTGAACTCATGGATGGATTTGAGAAAAATAAAACATTATATAAATCACAAATTGACACATTAAAAAAAATAAAACCTGAAAGTTTGGTTTTTAAAGTAGACTACACTACAAATCGTAATAGATTTTTTCTTAAATCTCCTGTTTTAATTGAAATTTTACGTTTTGGAAATTTCTGTGAACTATTTGATTTTAAACAATGTAAAACACCTGGGGATTATTTTGAAGTTAATAAGGACTACTATTCTGAAGACAACCCAAAGTTAATCAAACCTATTTCGTTAATTGAATGGCATTGTAATATTATTGATTATAGTTTTGCTAATCATGATGAGCATTCCCATCTTCATAGCGAACATGAATTACTGCATGTATCTTTGATAGAGAAACAGATTCTCCCCAATACTATTTATATGGAAACAAATAAAAAGATTCTTTACAGCCCTATACGAGAAGGAATGAGAGATATTAAAGAGATTAAACTATCATGTAGAAATGAAAATGGAGATGAGCTGCAATTTGAAAATGTTACAGTTTATTTGAATTTGATTGAAGAGTGAGTGAGGAGCTTCTTTTTTATGAGATATTTCTCATAAAAAACTTTTTTCCTATAATAAAATGGATAATGATTTAACTGATCCTATTTATTGTCATAAATGTAAGAAGAGAACCAATAATATTGATGCAGAAAAAATACAAACGGTAAACGGAAGATGGAGAGTTGGGGCTAAATGTTCAAAATGTAAAACTAATAAGAGTAAGTTTATTGCTAACCCTGGTAAAGAAGATGTTATTCATCCTATCATTGAAGATTTAAATGATGATGAGAAACTATCCATTGCTAAAGAACTACATAAACCTGTGAGAAAAAAATTTCAAAAACGAAAAATAATAACGAAAGGTATTGATGATTTGTGGGCTGCAGACTTGGTTATTATGAGACAGTACGATAAAGAAAATAATGGGTTTGGCTACATTCTGAATGTTATTGATACATTTTCAAAATTTGCTTGGGCCTTGCCCCTTATGAAAAAAGATGGAAAAAATGTTACTAAAGCATTTGAAAAAATTATCGAAAAGGCTAAATCACAAAAACATAATTCTCCTAATTTTCTACATACCGATAAAGGTTTAGAATTCGAAAATAAACTGTTTAAGGATCTGTTGAAGAATAATGGAATCAAAATGTATCACACACAAAGTGAAGAAAAGTCTGCGATCATTGAACGATTCAATAGAACATTAAATGAAAAGATGAAAATCTATTTTGAAGTACAAAATAATAAGAAGTGGATTGATATTCTACAAGATTTGATTCATGAGTACAATAATAATGATTTTCATAGATCGATTGACATGAAACCTGTTGAAGTTAATAAAAGTAATGAAGAGAAAGTTTTGTTGAAATTATTTGGAAACCAAAAAGTCTCACAGAAAGTAAAGTTTTCTCTTGGAGATCGAGTTCGAATAACAAGATTTAAGAAAACATTTGGGAATAAATACGATGCTAAATGGACTAAAGAAATTTTTGTGGTTTCTGGAATTCTACCAACAAATCCGATTACTTACAAAATAAAAGATTTAAACGACGAAGAGATTGAAGGATCTTTCTATGCTCAAGAACTACAAAAAACAGAATTCTAGAATTATGAATAAAATGATTTATATAAAAGATTTCTTTTATATAAATAAAATGAACACAACGAGCTCATGTTGCTAACTGGTTCATTATCCATCCTATGATAAGTAGTATCCATACAAGAATAGACAAAAAGAAAAAGTGGGTGGATAAAAAAAATGAGGGGTTAGTTAAAGGAATCTCTTTTCTAATAAAAATGAACGATACGAAAAAAAATTATATATCCTATAATAAAATGGATAATATTAAAAAACATTGTGAAAAGTGCGATGTTAACATCACCTATAAAAATTGGGCTAGACACCTAAAGTCCAAGAGCCATCTAAAAAACGACCCTGACCGAACTCTTAAACCTCGACAAAGAACCATTGAGAAAGGATTCAGAGTTAAAGATTTGAGAAATGAAGCGAAAGATTACAATTTAAAAGGTATTTATACAATGAAGAAAAATAATCTTATTACAGCTTTAAATGATATTAAAAATGTATTCTTTAAGAAAAGTGATCTAGAAAAACTAACTGTTAAAGAACTACGCGAAATAGCTAAAGAAAAACATATTAAAATTAAAAAACCGAATAAAAAAATTAATATCATCGAACATCTAATGCACCCACAAGGGCATGCATTTAAAGTAAAAACAGTAAAAATGTTCAATTTCGACGATGACTTGATTAATGAAAACAAAGAAAAACGAAAATCTCCTTTTACTATTATAGAAACTAAATCTCGATTCATTAAAAAATTTAAAACTACAGAAATCGATTATAGTATAAAATTATCTAATATCATACAAGTCGAAAAAGCTGTATTTGCTATGTTAAATTTGGCTAAAGAAAAATCTAATTTCCAAACCGGGGATAAAATTATGATCGTTGCCCAAAACCCTCATTTTCACCATGATATAATCGAAAGATTTAAGTAGTAAATCAAATGTTTTATCTCGTATACAAGCTAAAGAATTTATCCAACACGTAAGCAACATTATTAGTTCCAACGAACGCGTTGACATAACAAATACTACGTTTCACATTAAAATCATTAATTTACCGAGGGGAGCAAAAGGTACCAAAATATTGAACTTAGCCAAAAGTAAACATACGAAACAATGTATTACTCAAATAAAAAATTCCGATAATCTGTGTTGTCCAAGAGCCATAATTACCGCGTTAACTTATCATACTAATAAAATTTTCGGTAGAGAACTTACAAAAAACTATATAAAAGTTTTAAGTAAGGGCCGAAAAATTCAAACAAAATTAGCCAAAGAACTTTGCGAAAAAATGGGTTCATACAACGAGGAAGGTTTCACATTGCAAGATATCAAAGTTGTTGAAGAATTATTAGACATTCAAGTTAAAGTTATCTGCGCCGAAAATTTCAATACCGTTATTTACGAAGGAGAAAAGAAAGATACTATAATTTATCTTTATAAAGACGGAAATCATTTTGACGTGATTAATAGTGTAGCAGCCTTTTACGCTTCATCTTATTACTGTAAAAAATGTGATACTCCTTATAATAACAATAACAAACACGAATGCAAAATGACTAGAAATAAAAATGTCTGTACACTCTGTAAACAAATACAACACGATGAAAAAGATAAAAATAAAATATTCTGTAACGATTGTAACCGTTATTGTTATAATGATAATTGCTTTAAAAATCATAAAGAAGTTTGTAAAATAACCTATAAATGTTTAAACTGCGGGAAAATTTGCAAAAGAACCGACGAACATAGATGTGGTTCTGGAAAATGTCGAAACTGTCAAGAAATATTCGACGATATAGGTAATCATGAATGTTTTATGTTAGCAAGACGGTCAAACGGCGGGTATTGTACTGGGCCTTGCGTTTGTAATAAGCAATCCAGTAAGAAACTCGAAAGTTGTACTTACACCGAAAAATACATAACATTTGATTACGAAGCAATGCAGGAAACCGGTGTTCACGTGCCGAATGTAATTGTTCAAAATTATTTCGATGGAACCAAAATGAATTTCAAAACTAACGAAGAATTTTGCAAGTGGCTAATTTCTAAAGAACACAAAGGATACACTGCCATAGCACATTATGCAAAAGGATATGATTCTCAATTCATTTTGAAATACTGCGTCGAAAATACTCTGAAACCTTACACTATTTATAATGGAACTAAACTAATGTTATTAGAAATTAAAGGAATAATAAGAATAATCGATAGTTCTAACTTCGTTGCATCTCCGTTATCTGCTTTTCCAAAAACGTTCGGATTAACAGAACTCAAAAAAGGATATTTTCCCCATTATTTCAATACTCGAGATAATCAAAATTACGTTGGGCCAATTCCTGATACTAAATTTTATGGGCCTGATTCAATGAAACCCGAAGTAAGAAAAGCATTTTTGAAATGGCACGCTGAAAAAGTAAAGGAAAATTATATATTCGACTTTCAGAAAGAAATATTAGAATATTGTGAATCAGATGTCGATATTTTGCGAAGGGGTTGTATTGAATTTAGGAAGCAATTTTTAGACATAGCTAATATCGATCCTTTCCAATATTTAACTATAGCGAGTGTTTGCATGGCCATTTTTCGGTCAATGCATCTCAAAGAAAATACTATCGCTGTGAATAAAGAAATTAGAAAAGAAACATTTAGTAAAGGTTCAATAGCTTGGCTTAGTAATTTTAAAAATGTACAACATGCTTTAAACGGTGGAGAAGTTACAATTTGTGGAGCAAAGGTTGATGGCTACGATAAAAAAACAAATACCGTGTACCAGTATCATGGTTGTTTTTGGCATGGATGTCAAAAATGTTTCCACGAAGATACTATTAATAATGTAAACAATGAAACTATGGGCGATTTGTTAGAAAAAACTAATCAAAGGAGTAATCAAATAAAAAATGCCGGTTTTAAATTGATAGAAAAGTGGGAATGTATTTGGTTAAAATCGGAAGCTTATAAATCATCATTAAATAAAAATATAAGGGTTATTGAACCATTAAATCCTAGAGATGCGTTCTATGGCGGTAGAACCAATGCTAGTAAATTGAAAGTCGTAAATAAAAAATTAAGATATATCGATGTTTGTAGTTTGTATCCAACAGTTCAATATTTCGATTATTATCCCTTAGGTCATCCAACAAAAATTCATAAACCTGAGAAATATGATGAAAATTGGTACGGTTTAATCAAATGTAAAATATTACCTCCTAAAAAATTATATCACCCAGTTCTCCCGATCAAAAGAGATAAACTTCTATTTATTTTATGCGAAAAATGTTTTGAAGATAAATGTAATACTTGTTCACACGATGAAAATGAAAGAGCTCTGGTTGATACTTGGACTACAGATGAAGTAAATAAAGCTATTGAAAAAGGTTATAAGATTCAAGAAATTTACGAAGTATGGCATTTCAAAGAAAAAAGTAATGAATTGTTCAAAGAATATGTAAAAAAATTTATGAAAATAAAACTAGAGACTAGCCCGTGGGAAAGTGACTTTGAAACTATTGAAGAATATATAAAAAGCATTAAAGAAAGTCTCGATATAGATTTAGAAAAAGAAAGAATTCAACCAAATCCTGGACGAAGAGCAGTAGCAAAGATTTGTTTGAATTCTTTGTGGGGGAAGTTTGGACAAAGATTGAACATGTCACAATCTGAATACATTATAGATGTAAAAAGATGGTACGATATACTTTTAGATGACAGACTAGAAATTGGCTCATGCCATTTTCTGAATGACAATATCGTACAAATATCTTATAAATTTTTGAATCAATACATCGAAGATAGTTTTTCAACAAATGTTTTCGTTGCGGCTTTTACTACATCAAATGCAAGATTGAGACTATATGATATGCTTGATAAATTGGGAGATAATGTCGCGTATTATGATACTGATAGTATTGTTTACATTGATGATGGAAAAACTCTTGTAAAAACAGATTGTATGTTAGGTGAGTGGACTGATGAATTGGGAAAAAATAATCACATCGTAGAATGGCTTAGTACTGGTCCAAAGAGTTACTCTTATATAACCAATCAAGGGAAAGAAACTATTAAAATTAAAGGATTTACTTTAAATTACCAAAACGGCAAATCATTAAATAGAGAAACTATGAACAAAGTTTTAACGAAATAAATAAACAACGTTAAGCTTAAATTTAACATGATTACGCGAAATGTAAAAGATAAAACATTAGTAAACAAAGAAGTGGAAAAAGAGTTTAGATTTCTGTATGATAAACGAAATATAATTGAAAACAAAGAAACCGATATTATTGATACTTTACCTTGGGGATATTAAACGTAAACATTTAAGAAGCTCTTTATATCAATATCAGTTTTTATCCCGAGGAATTACAACTTACGAAATTTTAAATTTTTTTATAATAAATATGTTCTGTTTGAACCTTTCATTGTGTATCGATAAGATATTCGTAATTATAATATTTTTAATAGCTCTAGTTTTCATCTACATTATAAATGAAACTGGAATCAATCACAGAATTATCGGAGCTTCAGAGCAATGTTTAAAAGTATTCTAGATAAATATGTGTAAAAATAAGTTTCAAGTCAGTTTTTATAGGGAACCCCTATAAAAAATACAATGTATAATTATTGTAAGTCTAAGTTTTGGAAAAGGAAATAACAATAAACAATAATAAACACTGGAATAGTCGAGACCGTACAAAAACTCTAATTATAAAGCTTTGCAGTCTGAAAACCGACCGCAAAATCTCATACGAAATAAAAGCTGGGAACCGATATTATTGATACTTTACCTTGGGGTATTAAACGTAAACATTTAAGAAGCTCTTTATATAAAAATCAGTAGTAAGTGGGTACGTTGGGGACACATTCTTGTTTTTTCACTTGAAAAAAAAATGAACGCCTTAAATTAAAATATTTTAACAACTTAGTATAATATTATTGTTTTAGTGGAAAAATTCCAATAAAACGATTTTTTATTAAAATTAATAATTAAACAAACTTGATGTTATGCATGTCATTCTACGAATTTTAAAGCATGCATATCTTTTCCGTTATATTTTTTCATACCATTATAAACGATTTTAACTTGGTCCTTAACCATTTTAGTTAAATCGTTTTTAGTTAACATATCGTTGTATCGAGATGGTAAATAAACATTAAAATCGTTCTCCAAGTTGAGGAGAATAGCTCCACCGTTTTTTGTTTTCTTAAATTCTCCACCGAGAATCTGGTAAGACTTTCCCTCAACCAAATCCGAGAGTTTATTGTATGTTTGTTCAAAATTAAGTTTTTGTAATAATGCGCTTTTACTCATTTTTATTATAAAAGTTATTCTTTTAACTAACCCCCCCAAATGAAAAAGTCACTGGTTCTGATGTTTTGTGATAAAAAAAGTTTTACCAGGGATTTAAGTCACTGTCTAAATAAAGTCACTGGTTCTGATGTTTTGTGTTAGAAAAGTTTTATCAGAGATTCAAGTGAAAATAAAAAACATCAGCGATTCAAGTGAAAATAAAAAACATCAGAGATTCAAGTGGAAATAAAAAACATCAGAGATTCAAGTGAAAATAAAAAACATCAGCGATTCAAGTGGAAATAAAAAACATCAGAGATTCAAGTGGAAAAACAAGAATGTGTCCCCAACGTACCCACTTACTACTTATACCAATTCCATAAGGTCCTAAGAAGAAGATTAGAGTCCTCCGTTAC
Organism: Leptopterna dolabrata; assembly: GCA_954871275.1. Lineage (NCBI taxonomy): Eukaryota > Metazoa > Arthropoda > Insecta > Hemiptera > Miridae > Leptopterna > Leptopterna dolabrata. The sequence continues at coordinate 1,643,201 of OX940974.1, read as the reverse complement.
TCATGTAGAGCAACCAAGAAGACTCTGCAGGGGCAATGAATGTGGTAGCATGTAATACAATATTAGTTGAAGCCAATCGCAAGAGAAGGGAGCTACATCTGGCAGTTCTTGATGTTGAGCAGGCTTTTGATAGAGTCTCTCATTTTGCCATCATGAACATAATAAAAGCCAGGCAATGGCCCAAGCAACTGGTAGAATACATTGAAGCAGCCTACCAAAATGGATCAACGAGAATTGGGGCAGGTCCGTGGCTGAGGAATGTGAGGGGAATTAGGCAGGGCGACCCCCTGCCATCCACCCTATTCAATGTGGTCGTGGATCATGTCCTATTAGCCCTATCCTCCAGAGTGGGTTACTTCCACGCAGGTCGGAGTTGGTTCTCGCTTGCCTTAGCTGACGATCTTGTATTGATTGCTACATCGAGGGCAGGAATACAGGCCCAGGTAACAGCACCCAGAGGTGCCTGGGAACAGGTGGGACTAAACCTCAGTCTGTACCTTCCCCTGGTGCCAAGAGGTGGCTGACTAGTGGTGCCAACAGAAGGTTCAGCCATTGACGTTGGTGGTGAATACTTAAGAGCGTCGCCGCCACATAATGTTCGATGAACACATCTGGGGGTCCCATTTGGAGCCCAGGGTGTATGTCGCAATACAGCCAGCAGAGGAGCGTCCATGCTTGAGAGAATTGACAGAGCCCCCCTGAAGCCTCTTCAAAAGCTGGTGATCTTGTGGGATCACAGAATTCCATCAATGACGCATCAACTGTTACTGGGGAATACAGTGCTTGCTACCCTGAAGCAAATGGATGTGGCAATCAGAGGCCACATCAGAATATGGCTGAGACTACCATTCGACTCTACTAACGCTTATATCCACGGACCGATAGGTGATGGGGGGCATGGGCGTGATGGAGCTACTCACCCAGATACCTGCAATTAGGTCTAACAGGCTAGGCAATGTCCGCATGCAGCTCCTTGAGGACACTAGTGAGCAACAGCAATGGTCAGCACGACTCGACCGTCAGATTGACAGAGCACAGCGGATTCATAGCACCACTGATGGAGCAGAATTGGTGAGATCACGGGGAACCAGAGCCAGCACTGAATGGATCAGGAACCTGTCAGCAAGTATGCACGGCTGGAAATCCCTAGGTCTGGTGAAGGTTCACTCTGGTTCTCTGCCCACCAGGATGAGGCGTTCAAGGGGTCAGCGTACTGTCGAATGGGTTGTCACAACATAAATGAAACGGCTGCTCATGTCCTCCAGGTCTGCCCCTCCATGGTGCGACCTGGGTGCGCCCGTCCTAATGCTGCCCTGGACCTTTTGCATGGTTATGCACGACATAAAGGATGACCGGTGTGGCTTGAGCCCCACATCAACCTAGTGGAGCGGTGCTACCCACTGGATCTCTTGGTGGTGACACAGAGAGGGACCTTCACCATTGATGTCTCTGTGGTCTCTGGATCCCAATCCCCCACTGACGTCAATATTGCCAAAATCAGTAAGTACCAGGTGGATGAGCTGCTACAAGCAGCAGCAGGACTGGCAGACATCCGGCCTGGCCAGATAAAGGTGATTGGCGCAACCATCACCTGGCGCGGTGTGTGGCATAGTGGGTCAGCAGCAGATCTCAAAGGGGTGGGCTACCCAGAATTCATACTTGAATGGATGACCACGCAAGTCCTAACAGGCGGAGCATTTATATGGTCTACATTCAGGAGAAGGGCTGCTCAGCGTGTGGCCGGCCGACCATGGGGGCGCCGTGGGGCCCGGGGCTGAATTCAAGCCTTCAATGGGGAGGAGAGAAGTCGCCTGACGGCACAGCCAGAAGAGGCCACAACCTCTTCCCTCCATCAACTGGGCGGCAAGTCAACTGAAGACCTGCCACCCTCCCCATTGTCCGGGGATCGGATCTCGGACCAAATAAAGCTCGGTCTCATCTGCGTTGTAGATGTCCTCCAAGGCGTACATTTCCAGCAATGCTGGGATGAGAGTAGAGCTCCACTTTTCGGCTTCGACTGAATTGGCACTGGCTTTTTCTCCGTGGGCTTTTCTAAATTTGATGTCACGTCTATTCTTCCACCGACTCAACCAACCATCTGTCGCCAAAAATTCTTAGTTTTCTTTTGAAATTGGACTGGAAGCACGCACGCCTCTTTTTGTCACATTCCCAAAACATAAATTGAGGGCTTCATCCACTTCAGGGTCCTTACCAGCACGTTGACGTTTTCTTTGAGACGGGCAGCTCTCCTGCGATCTCCACTCTTCGCGTAATTTCTCTTCATTTGCTTTCAAACGCGAGGCTGAATCTTTTGACACTCCGGTAATCGTCGCGAGTTCTCGAACTGTTGTTGTGGGAGGCTGGCATTTTATTTTGTCTAAAATCGCGATTTTTTCTTTCAGGGTGAAACACTTAGGCGACATTGTGAACAGACCGCAGTTTATTGATCGACTGACAACGAACGGGAATCCACTGGAACAAGTGAGTCAACAAATGACCCAAAACGACGACGGTCATTTTCACAAACTCGTGTTGTGAAGATAATGTTGTCTCAAATAAACGACCTATTGTATCAGTAAGGCGAAGGTAAATAACATAGATGAGATACGTTTGATTCGGGGATTCCTGTTGTGTCTCATGCAAGCGGCTGTCTCCCTTAACCGGCGTCTCATATAAGAGGATTCCACTGTATTACATAATTAAGGGTAATAAATAACTCTCTAACACAACAACTCTCTGTGTGCGGCCGGTGAATTGTACAGTATTACACACATTAAGGGTAATAACATTTGTTCACTACAAGGATAATTACAGTCACTAAGTAAGAGTAATAAAATCAGTCACTACAAAGTTGAACCTAAATACAAAAGTTTTAGTAATTTGCAAAATAGAGACAATAAACAATGAACTTGGATTACAAACCGTACCTACCTACCTATCTTCAGGACAGTTCGTTCCATCTCTCCCGGCTCCAAACTGGACTATATTATATTCGATATACATATATATTGAACATAGACTTATTAGTTAAAGGCATTTGGGGAGCTCCTCATTTCATTCTTTTGCGCGCCACGTTTATTGAATATTATAATACATTACTTGTCGTAACTTCAATTTATTGTTTGTTCATACCTTCCCGCAGCCCAGTTTCTCGATTTAGGTAGAGTTGCTAGTTTTTTCAGGGAACCATACACCTACTATTGGAACCCCATTGGCTAGCGCCTCTTCATCTGTTGTTCGGGATTATTACATCCAGATTGATCTAAAAGCCGTGCAGGTGGAGCGGGCATGGTGAAATCCTCTAAAATGGGCGGCAGTCTAGGTGGGTGTACCACCCGTGGTTTGAGATGGGTTCTATGCACCATGCGCTCTAGTCCCGAAAGTAAATCCTTAACGAAGTAAGTTGAGGGTGAACGCCGTTCCACCACCACGCCAGGGGACCATTTTGCTGGATTAACAAAACCCAAACATTCCATGCCTGAGTAAATAATCCGTGACTATTACATAGCCCTTGCCACCAGGGTACACGTCCCCTACATCCCTGTGGATCCAGCCACGCCACCACCAGCCACGACTGTTCCGCCGACCACTGCCAGGGATATACCACATTGTCAAGGCCCAGGAAGCGAGAACGCCGACCCTCCTCATCCCCTCATCATCAAACATTCCTGGCCGGCTGGGCTTATTATCTTGCCCCCCACGATAGCAGGGGGGCCTTCGGCACGCCACCATCTGCACCGGTTCTATAACACATTCAGACAAAGGCGGACCAAATGGCCCTCTGCTGCTCCAGCCGCCGCTTCATCACCTTATTGTTTTTATATACTCACATCCGCATTTCTTTGTATTGTATATCGCCTTCAACACAAATTGTTTTTATCTCCTTAGCATAAGTCTTTTATTGGTCAAGCCTGGGGGAACCATGTCGTGGTACCCCTCAACTTCTAGATTTAACCAATAAATAGGAAAAATACGAGCTGTGCGACGCCTCGGTTGAAGCCCAGAACGGTCCCCTTCCATCGAACTCCCAAAGACTCTCAACAGCTGTTAAGGCCGGTTGACAGACGGGGGACGAGGTCCTTTATAAGGCACCCGGCTCGCCCAGCTCTTCATTTGACCGACCTCACTCCTACCTCTGACTTCTCTCTCCCTCTCACCTTGAATCTCCTCTCTCACCTACCCTTCCATCTCCCTTACCGTCTGCAGTGGTGGTAACCGTGGGATGCTTCACCTTCTAACACTCGCTGTGGTGATAGCTATCCGAAAATACTCCCAAGGAGCTCATCCTTCTCTCTCCTGTGACCTACCCAAACCTACCCTACCTAGCGCTCACAACATAACTAATTCTAATTCGGTTTTTTGAGGGTCAAAATTGGTGGAAACCACCAAAAATAGCTATTTCAATTACTGCACATGAATGAAATAATAAATGAACAGCCAGTATTTCTGTATGTCCGAGAGAAAAATAAACCCATGTGACAAGGACTTTGCTGTTGGTACACAAACGAGAGGAGACGCCCAATCAGAGGACGAAACGGGAAATATTACACCTTTTTGTTACAGATTATCACGTCTGATAGACTCTTTGAGGACCAGTGCTACAGTGTCTTTGAAAAACGGTTTCCCACTGGTCTTTAACAAAATGTGAACTTCATAAACATTCGAGAAATTGGTCAAACTATAGTTAGTTGATTATTTAGATCGAAATAATTTACTTATAAACAAACAATTTGGTTTCCCTGCTGGTCGTAGTTGTCAGGATGTATATGCTTAGTTCTCGGATTAGTGATGCTCTCAATTCAGGGGATAATGTCTTGAGTATATATTTTGATTTGACTAAAGCTTTCGATACCTTAAATCATTATCGATTCTTAAATAAATTATATCAGATTGGCTTGGATGATAATGTGTTGTGTTGGTTTTCCTCTTATTTAGCGAACAGAAGCCAATTTGTTGATACTGATGGTAACCGAAGTGAACTTGCGCGCATGTCTATAGGGGTTCCCCAAGGCTCTGTCCTGGTACCTATATTGTTGATATTATATGTATATGAATGATGTTTTGACTTGAATACAGGAGGTTCACTGATTGGTTTCACAGATGATCTGGCTCTGGTTATTGTGGCAGATTCGCGGATTAATGTTCACGGTCTTCCTGCCTTTGCAGTATCAGTCATATCAGATTGGTTTGTCTGTAATGCTTTAACTGCAAATAAATTAAAAACATCCTACATTACGCACTCCATTACGAAAGCAGGGCAGCCTGACTCATCTGCTATCACTTTTCACATTCGATCAAGTGGATGCTTCGCAACCCCCTGTACGTGCCCGAGTATCCAGTGGGTGGATTGTCAAAGATACTTGGGTGTTGTAGCTGATAGGTTTTTGAAATGGAAACATCAGATTTTTCAAGTGAGCAATTCAATTCGAAGATCCTCTTTCATTTTTTTTTTCTTTTTAAATAAATGCCTACCTCTGTCTGTTTTGAAAATGACTTACCATGCATTTAGCCATTCCATTTTGACCTATGGCCTCACTGCATGGGGTGGGGCTTATCAAAAGTCGTTTAGAGCAGTGGAGGTGGCAATTAAATCAGTATAACGCCTCATTGTCAGATCTGGTTACTGTAGCCCAACTAAACCTTTATTTTCCAAACTCAACATTCTCCCTCCTCGGCTTACTTATGTGGTTGAATTGCTCAAATATTACTTCAGGCATTATCTTCCGTACATCCCTCGTGTACAAGATCTAATTCAATGATTAAGATACCGATCCCTCACCCTAAATGTGATTTTTTTGAGAGAGAGAGTTTCCGTTTTAAGGTCCAAGATTGCTTACACAATTGCCTCTACATGTAAAGCTAATTGACAATTTTAGTAAATTTAAAAATACCATTAATGTTCTTTTTAAACATCAATATCAAAATGACTTGTTTATTTCCCTTCCGAGTTTTATTCAGTAATTACTTTCAGTTGTTGCGCTACTATTGTTTTTCATATTTTACTTGTATATCCTATATTTATGCACCTGTTCTCTTAATTCAAATTCTGAATTGCATAAATTGATTATCATGTGTGGGATGGTTCCACTCGTCATGTTGCTTTTCGCATTGATTTGACTCCTGATCTCCAGACAATTTTCTTAAATTATGGAGGTCAGTAACTGCCTATTTGTTACACTCATGACGTGTACCTTATTTTTGTTTGCACTGAAGTATCAAATACTTCTTTTTGTATTACTTATGTATACATTATTATAAATAAATTACATTTAATCATTTAAATTAAAAAGACCTTGAATAGGTAAATCGTTATCCTTTCTACCAAAAGCTCTAGGGAATTCAGTAATACGTAAATCTAAATTGGTTTCAAAATACTGGCCGACACTCTGGAAAAACAAGATATCAAGCTGCTCAACAAATTTGGATTAAAATGATTTATTATGACACGTCCCAGGATTGCTATTGGGGAGAGGTTTTTGACGATGCATATCATTATCTCTTTCATAAAAGAGCCACCGTAAATACTGGCTTCCTTCAACAACGTTTTGAGTGCAGATGTGCCAACTATTTCCAGACAATTTTTCGAAGCAGAAGAGACAGGAATAGTGGAAGGTCGTAAATTGGGCTGGAGAAACCAAAGGTGAAAAGCGTTGAATTCAACCATGGTCATTGCTTAGACAGTGTCAAAAAGGAAGGGAAGTGGCAGAGAACCATCGAGCGAGAACGAAAGGAGAAGTGGTGGTGGGACCGAAGCGGCCAGCAGTGCGATTCTGCAACTCGGTATGGCATCGTAACGACGATAAGATATCGTTAGCATAACAAAAAATATCGATGCCACTAAATACCGACGATCAGTATTCTGTAAGGGCTCAATAGCGTCAGCTATCGCTTAATCGTCGATAAATTGTCGTTGCGGGGTCGTTTGCATTTCGACGGCTCTAGACCCCCCCGTTATCCGTACCGGAAGCTTGTTATACCCAAAAACTTGGCTTGACGTTGCTTTTCAGCGGTAGAAAGTTTTATGGTAAGTGTTTAACGTAACGGTAAGTATACCTACTTTTCTTTTGGCGTGTGTTTTCAATTTTATTTGACGTAATAAGCCCAATGTCCAGATTGAATGGATTATCCCCTGAAATCCAGGTACATGCCTATCTAATTTTGCTGTAGATACCGATCCCCTACGTTTTCTTTAATAAATGCAAGTGACCTTAATAGGTTGTTAATTAATTAGAAAATATTGGATTTTGACAATAACGTAAACGTAGGTAGTTATTCATTCACTTGCATATTTATCAGAATTTCCGAGTAGGTACCAATTATAAAACATACATTTCAACAAAATCATACATGAATTTATACAAATGAATTTGGCATAATACATATTACATTTAAGCAAAAAACTTTATTAATACCTCAAGACGATACAACAAATTGAAATCAAAACCTATCCCAAGTGTCAAGTGATCCCAAACTGCAATTTTTGACTTCCAAGGTATGAGCATTTATTTCGGTCATCGAGTGAATTCGGGGGATTCAAAACACATTCATTGACTCCGGCGCACACACACACACTCTTCAATTCATTTCATCACTGCTTATCACCATGGAAACGGAATGAGTTCTAGTCGATTGCTCGCCCTAGACTCAGATTTCGTGAGACAAGCTAACAAAGTCGGTATCTCATTCTGCAACGACGGTTTGTTATTGAAGTTCGGTATCATAAGTTCCTGAATACCAATTTCGCTATCCGGGTGTCGTTACACGAGAGGGATAGCGACCCCAACTCCATACCGACAATAAGGTAGCGAGTTGCAGAAACGCACTACAGGGTAGTTCTAGAAACATCGGTGCATGCGCTAACAGGTTCGATCTTATTGAGACCTTTCCAGTAAGGCTCCACAGGGACTTCCTCCCTGCCCATGATCAACCCAACAACAGGACTGAGGGACAACTGCCTGTCGCTTTCTTTTAATACATATGTGTATAATTATTCAGAGAATAATAAACCAAAATCAGCCTATTTCAGAAACATTGTTATTACTTTTTATTTACATGAACGCGATAGCAGGAATCTGCATCTAGTTGCTGTTGGTATTGTCAATGTTCGATAACGTAGGTATTTCTGACAATTTCAGGGTGGTGAAATCTTCGCTTGTCATTCGTTGCTTATCTCCGCCTACAGGGCGTGTGTCAGTTTCCGGAGGTTTCTTGGGGAGGTGAGAGATTCCAAAGCCTCCCTCCTAAATGGTCTATCAGAGTTGATTTCAATAGGCTCAGTCCTGAACATTGACGTGAATTGCAGTATCAAGTCACTTCTCGCAATCCTTCTCGATATATAATATATGACGTTCTCGAGGATCCTATTCTCGCTGTTTTATTCAAGCCGTAAAATCCCATCACCATTTGTGTTCAACTCTTTTTAGCCAATTTAAAAAAATAAATAAATCATTGCATCATAGGTACAGACTTTTTTTAGTAATCCGATTTTAGGAAACATTATATGGAAGAAAAAATTGTGGGTGAGTGGTAGTTCTACAAATGGAAATATGGAAAACCATGGTTACTCACTCACTATACGCGAAGGTACTTACCAGTCATAACATGGATGGATGACAGATCATCCGATATGATTTAGATCTGCCTGGTGAGGAGGTGATACATGAGAAATCATGGATAACGATGATGGCAAGCACATATTTGAAACTCAGAGAGGAAACAGTAAGCGGCTACTGCCTAAAAGTCACCCCCCCCCCCCCCCCCCCCGAAAAAAGGCTGAAATGTTTCGGACCTACCAAAATGTTCCCCTTCAGAAAAAGCATCGATGTTCCCATGGTACCAAAATGTTCGCAGCGTTCAAAAGTGAATAAAACCATTTATTAGAATCAGTACTATTGTCCAATGTGACAAACCAGGCGATGCAGGAATAAAACCAACACCAGTTAATCGTTCGCAAACGGTTCATTATAAGGAAAAGTACAGCTTTTTCGAGCGTTTTCAAATTTACAGTAACGTTCAGGGGGGAGAAAAAACGGAATACTTTAGATTCAGTAGGCGAACAGACCAACACGCGCCTAAAACAACGCTGTTGTTGGTTGAATCTATGTCGCTACGTCCTAGAGAACTATACCTGCTTACATACATAAATACACAGCTACTAACCGTTCAAATAAATATACAGCTATAGCCGGCCCACAAAAACAATAACTGCCGGGAGTGCATTCTTCTGGCCTAGTCCAGAAAAATGAACTTCGGCACTCATTGTTTTTGTGGGTATCGGCGCAAAATAATCAGAAGAATCCTCCACGGATCGCGCTGCGGTCCCGGCTTCTGGGTCCATAACGTACGATGGCGACTTGGAACAGACAAGCCCGACGAGAGTGTTACTGTAGACATACTCCTTCGCTGACGCTCATGATTTTTTCTGCGAAAACTGAGTTCACAGCAGAAACGCTGGCAAACGAAGGAATTATTAAAATTTACCAAGGTGCGTTAAATTATATGTTTGTTACGAACGTAGTTATTTACTAAATGCATCATGTGTGGTACTGATGTTATTTTAGATCCATATTTGTAACGAATGTGGAACTCAACTTAGATTTCAAAGATGATGGATGGAGCCAAAATTAATTATGATAAATATCGGAGGAGAAGCGTTTTCTAAGTGACGGTTTTGACAAAAATTCTGGAGAAAACAAATTTGTCTAAAAATCGTTGTTAACTCTTCATCCCCGTGACTTGATAATTAGATAGGCTCATTGGAAGAGTACCCAGAGACAAAATAAAATCAACTGTTGGCGAGAGCTAGCTTATTTGGTTTGATCGCAGACAGTCCCTCATCAAAATCATTGAAATCGTACAGCGACTTTCGTATGCGCATGCGCAAACATGAAATACTTGAAACGCCTATATAAGGGAAATATAGCAGAGAATACGCAACTGAGAAATAGAACGGCATTCGGTTTATTCACAATGTAACTACATGATAGATAGGAACGTCTACAGTGGCACCAACATAACAGACCCAAATAACTTCCAATACCCTCCCCTATTTGGGACACTTGACAAGCCCTTGTCGACTAATGCACTGGTTGACCATCACGCGATCTAATGGTTTAGTGAAGGAGTCCGCAATCATGTCGTTTGTGGGAGTATACTTGAGGGCGATCTGACCTAGGAGAATTCGTTCTCGTACAAAATGATGTCTGATGTCAATATGTTTTGTACGGGCCTGGAACGCACCATTGTATGCAAGTTTCCTTGCTCCTTCATTGTCTACGAAGATGGTGAGGGGTTTAGGCTGGTCAGGTGGCACAATTTCATCTGAAAGACCCTTCAACCACAGTGCTTCCTGTGTTGCCGCCGACAACGCCATATATTCTGCTTCAGTAGTAGAGAGGGCAATGGTTGGCTGTCTCTTTGTTCCCCATGAAATTGGCGCATTGGATTTCAAGAAGAGATATCCTGTTACAGATCTTCTGTCATCAGCATTACCAGCCCAATCTGCATCACAGAATCCAGTTATTTCTCTTGAAGAATTTCCATCAAATTCCAGGCAATAGTTTTTTGTTCCTTTAGCATATCGTAGGATTCCTTTAACAGCTGCCCAATGCTCAGGCCCTGGGTTGTTGTTGAACCGACTGACAGTGCTGACTGAATGAGTAAGATCAGGTCTAGACACCATGGCTGCAAACAACAAGCTGCCCACAGCTTCCTGGTATGGGACATTTTCTATTGACTTCTTTTCTTGATCAGTTGACGGCTGCTGTAGAATTGTAAGTTTATATTTTGAATTCATAGGAGTAGATTGTGGGTTGCAATTTTCCATACCAAATCTTTTCAGAATCTGCTCGATGTAAACCTGCTGATTAATCCAGAGCTTCTTCTTTTGCCTGTCACGCTGAATCTGAAATCCCAAAACGAATTTTGCCTCACCAAAATCGGTCATTTTGAAGGCACTGGTGAGTTTTGTTTTTACATCTTCTTTCAACACAGGGTTGTTGGAAAAAATAAGAATATCATCCACCCACACTGCCAGGGTGAGTATTCCCTTCTTATTATTTCGGAAATAAACGCAGGGATCAAATTTGGACTGAGTTAGACCAGCTGTGTTTTTGATGAATGCATCCAATTTCTTGTTCCAAGCTCGACTAGCCTGTTTTAGACCGTAAATTGATTTTTGAAGTCTGCAGACTTTACTGGTGTCGCTGCTGTATCCTACTGGCTGATTCATATAAATTTCCTCTTCTAAATCTCCCTGGAGAAACGCAGAAACGGCATCCATTTGATCAATATCCAAGTCGAGTTCTGCAGCCAAAGCAAGCAAGAAACGAATGGAGCTATAACGTACCACAGGCGAAAAGGTCTCCTCAAAATCCATCCCTTTCTGCTGAGCACACCCTTTCACAACAAGACGTGCTTTGTGCTGGACAATCTTTCCTGTGGCATCTCGCGATAGACCCATCGACAATCCAAAGGTTTCTTTCCATAGGGTAGATCCACCAACTGCCAGGTCTTGTTTTCTATTAGAGATGAAAATTCCTTATCCATAGCCAGCTTCCAGAGTTTCTTGTCGGCACTATTTACAGCCTCCTTATAAGATCCAGGATCATTAGCTTCCCTCGCAATGGTTGACAACACAAATCCGTCGAGATGACTTGGCACTTTAACTTGGCGCCGAACACCTTGGCGTGGTGGCACATCAGAGGCTATTTCAGACGCTGGAGGGGTATAATGAGGGTCGGCAATTGAGTCATCAGGCTCAAAGAATGAAGAGGTATCCTCGAAATCATCTTGCTCACAACTCTCCTCAAGAACTTGCAAGCCCAAATCATCAGTCTCACTGTGATCCTGAGTATCTTCGTAACTTCGTATTGGATCACTGTGCAAAGCTGGAGCGTTGTTGGATTCCTCATGTTCATCTTCTGCAACGTCAAGATAAAAATGGTTATCATCCTTGGCACAAGGCTTGGATAATAAAGAACTCCCCTTCTCTTCTTCAGAGAAAACAACATCTCTTGATCTGAAGACGCAACGCTTTTCCAGATTGTAGAGACGATAGGCCTTGGACTCCAAGCTGTAACCCACAAAAATACAAGGAGTTGATCTCCGATCCAACTTACGACGTGTTTCAGCTGGGATGTGAGCATAGGCTTTGCAACCAAAAATTCTGACGTGGCTCACAGTTGGTTTCTTCTTGGTCCACATTTCCTCTGGTGTAACTTCAAGTGGCTTGGCTGGTGATCTGTTCAACAGGTACGAAGCTGCAAACACAGCCTCCGCCCAAAAATAGTTAGGAAGATTGGCTTCAATCAGCATACATCTGGCTCGGGCTAACAATCTTTTGTTCAATAGCTCAGATTTCGAATTTTGCTGAGGCGTGTACGGGCAAGTTTTCTGATGAAGAATTCCACGTTCCTGAAAGAAATCAGACAGATGTTTATTGCAATATTCAAGTCCACCATCAGTACGGAACTTCTTCAATTTACATCCAGTTTGGTTCTCAGCAAATGCCACAAATTGCTCCACATGCTCTGCAACCTGGTCCTTTGTTTTCAGAAAATACACGAAGTTTTTTCGACTAAAATCATCTAAAAACGTCAGCACGTAACGAGAACCAGATAAGGAGTTCACCTGCATGGGGCCGCATACATCTGACGTCACCAGATCGAGAACCCTAGATGACGTTGATTCACTTGATGGAAACTTAATTCTGCTGCTTTTTCCCAACATGCACACCCCACAAACGGCCGGGTTGAGTTGACGACCCTGAGAAATTTCAATGCCATGAACTAGGCCATTATTTAATTTCATGAGGCCATCCATATTTAGATGAGCCATACGCTTGTGCCATAACTGAGCATCGCTACTCTTAGCAGCCAGAGCCCAATCAGATGGAATATCTAATTTGAATAGATTATTTTCGAGTGAAGCAGTTGCGATTATTTCATTTTCGTTGTTCAGTACTTGGGCACCAGAGGCATTAAATATGACTGTACATCCTTTTTTAACAATCTGTCCGACTGATAATAAATTTACTTTTAATTCAGGGATGAAATGAACGTCACTTACATTCACGGTCGATCGAGAATTCCCAACTTTCACTGATAACTTCATGTCACCAACCATGTTAATTGACATTTTTTCGTCGTTTGCAGCAGAAATACATATATCCTGTGACTTTCTCACGTTATTTAATAGTTCTTCACTCATTGTAAGATGACAACTCGCTCCTGAATCAAAATAAAAGTCACTGGTACCACTGGCAGACTTCGCTAATAAGGCAGCAAACATAGAATGTTCGGCTTTCTTGATTTGTTTACGTTCTGGCGATCACGATCTCTGTTCCGATTCCCGGCACGAACACGATCACAGTCTCTACGAATATGTCCATATGAATTACACCCGTAACCACGCGGACCGAGGGGTTCGGAGGAACTGTTCTTGTTACCGTAACCGTTCTGATTACCCGTTCTTTTCATGGATTTTCTGCTACCGTACATAGCCGATTCCGAACTCAGTTCACCCGACAACGACGACGAATCATTCGGAATATCTTGCAGAATCTTCGTTTTGATAATATCGGCCGTAATTTTAACAACTGAACTTTCTATACCCATGATCATCGGCTGATAAGTATCAGGTAGTCCAGCCAAAAGAATGGTTCCAATCCACTCATCATCCACCTTAAGGCCGACATGAGAGAGCTTGTGAGCCGTCGTGATAATCGTATTCACGTAATCTTCAACCGATTTGCTTTTTTGGAGCGTTGTTGTTATCAAAATTCGAAGTCCAATTCGACGTGTGAGACCGGTGTCTTCAAAAGCGGCGCATAAATTGTTCCAAGCTTCTTTAGCAGTTGTAGCCGACTGAACGTGAACGTAGTTCAACGGATCCAGTAATACGGCGTTGGGAATTGTTTTATTGGCAAAACATTGTCGTTTATAGGTTTTGTTAAGTTATTTGCTATTATATGGCCTAGATATTTCACGCTATTTGTAGCAAAATTGCATTTGGAGAGCTTTAGTCTGAAACCTTCTTTTATGATTGCTTGCAATAACTTTTTTGTGTGTTCCAAATGTTCTTCAAATGTTTTTGAAAAAAGCAAAATATCATCTATGTAATTTACACAGAACGAATCTAAGTCATTCCGGCGAATAATGTTTCTCAATATGCGCTGGAATATTGCAGGTGAAGTTTTTAGTCCAAAAGGCAAACATTTCCAATTGTAGTGGCCACTCTGCGTGACGAACCCTGTTTTATAGTAGTCCTTGCTTCTGAGAGGAATTGACCAAAATGCACTATTTATGTCCAGTACTGAAAACCATTTACAATCTCTTGTTTTGACAATTAGGTCAGTTATTAATGGAAATGGGTGGCTCTCAGGTACAATTAATTTATTTAATTCCGAAAAATCAATGCATAACCTATTTTTTTTATTTTCATCTCTCTTGTAAGCTAAAGTAACGGGTGCCGCAAAAGGAGAGGTTGATTCTTCGATAAGTTTGGCTTTCAACAATCTCGCAATTTGGGTTTCGATCTCTTGCTGATCTTCTAAAGAGCACCTGTATGGTCTTTTGGAAACATACTTGTGTTCTATCAACTTTATGGTGGCTTCGTGACCAGAGACTGACCCAACATCGTACTTATCCTTAGCAAAAACAGTTCTGTACCTATTCAAAATATCAACAATACCTGTTTGTTGATCATTATTTAAATGATTTAGATTCACTTTAAATTCAGTTATGTTAGGAAATTCGTTGGAATTTGTCTGATCGGCTGAAGAGGTTACCGTGGAAAAGGCGGCGTCAGAATTTGGATGCTCAGACAAAGTCTGATTAATTTCTAATTTTTCATTTTGGCATAATTTAAATTTGAGAATTAAGTCCAGACCGATCAGAAAATCGTGGCGAAATTCTTCACTTTTAACTACGAAAAGTGATACATTTTGACAAAGGTTCATCACTCTAAGATTAACGTTAACAATTCCGCTGACTTTTCCGATACCACTAACCATCTTAAATTTGCTATCATCCGCCTTAGAAATGTAAATACCCGATTTCTTTAGGAAATTGTAATTGATTAGAGAAATATTAGCTCCTGAATCATAAATTCCTGTACATTTGTGGCGATCATTGATTAGCAAATCCAGTTTGATCAGTGGTATCAATTCAAGTTTTTTTGATCACTAATTTTCGTATTCAATTCTGCCTCAATCTCTAAATTATTCACAGTCTTAATTTTATTCGCATCTTTAAACCAACAGTTCCTTTCAAGGTGATAACGGGTGCCTCGGTTTTGTTGTTCGCAGATTGAACAATTTTTCTTGATTTCCGGCGGCGGTGGTTTACGAAGTTTCCCAGAAGTTTCCGATATTTTGGATGTTGAAGGTTTATTTCCCGCCCAATCCGTAGAGGTTGTTCTTCTCGAGGGTTCACAGTCGAATTTCTTCAATTTTGAAATTAAATGTTGAATTGTGCTGACAGATGCCCTACTCAGCTCGTTTTGAATTTTATCGGGTAGACCCAAGACTATGAGGTTCAGGATGATGGGGTCTGGGATTTCGTGGTCTAGATCAAGGAGTAGCCTTTCCTTTTTAATGACGTAGTCGACTAAAGATCCAGCCATATGTCGAAAGCTGTAGGCGAATCTAATTGGTGTCCACGAATCATCCCTGAATGTGGAGATTAAATTGTTTTTCCAACATTCCCAATCAGCTTCGATACCCAGTTTTTTCTGAGCATTCGAAAACCAATCGTTCATTGACTGATCCAAGCATTGTCGGAAAACTTCGATCAGTCTGGAACCATTTATTGAAAATCGGGCCACTTCTCGCTCAAAATCCTTTACCCAAGCCGTAACATTTCTATTTTTTGTTGAAAAATTTTCAACCATCAGATGATTTAAGATTTCTTTCAAAGAGGAGTTTTTCTCATCTACAAGCTTATTAAGGCACGAAACTAGCTCAGGTAATCCCAGTTCAGAGGAGGTGGTCGACAATGTTGGTTCGAAAGATGTTTCTTCTAATAGGAAATCATTGAAAGTAAAGTTTCCAGCTTCATCCCGATACAAAGATTCTAATTCGGCTGAAAAATTTACGTAAAAAGTTCGGTACTGGCCTCTGGTTTTAATTGAGTTTATCGCATTCTTAACTGGAGAGAGCTCGGCTAACTGCTTATGACGACTCATACCTTGATGTTCGTCCGGAAAACTGTACCATGTTTCGTCCTGCGCTGATCTGATTCGCTTCAGCTTCAAGATCGTCGTCTTCTCACCCGGGCTACTGGCTTCTGCTACAATGTAGAGCTGATACTTCGGCATCTTGAGCCGTGTTTTTGATTTGTAGGATTTTCACTCGAAATAATCACGCAGATTGCATCTGTAAACGAAGTTTATTTAACAATAGGAATAAAATAATAGAGAATACTTCGAGAATGGAAAATCATGAAAATTATAACCACACTTTAAATACGAAATGAAACATAGGTACCTGTAAACGAAGAAATCAAAAACACGTGATATCGATCGCGTGAAAACTTATTCCAACTACAAACGTCCGTCCGAGTTCCGGTCCGGATACCAACTGCTGAACTGATGTCGATAAGGTAGGAGGATCACAGAGATAAGAATCGTCGGCGGGGTGGGGTAGCTATCTAAAGTTGACACTGGTCGAACTTTACATATAATATATGCACTATTATATACATATGTAGATCGCAGACCCTCCGTAGCTTAATAACTAACCCCGCAACTCGTTAGTAGGTACCTACCCAATCACGTGTTAAATGTAGCAGCTAAAATGGCAAAAATAAATAATGAAGTTCTGAAGGGACATCGCTGACGAGGAGCGAAAAAATCCCCGGCAGAGTTTCGATCTCGGGAACTGTATCGTAGCAGTTCGTTCGATAAGTCACTGGATCTATACCGTCCAGCTGGCAGCAAATTAGTGATGTGCCCTCTCAACGCAGCTTGATGCCTGCATACACCCTGCTCTTTAGGGCACATTGTATAGCAAATTTTATGGCAACATTGTAGAACGCTCCGGATGGTCTCAAAAATTCAGAGAAAAAAACAAGCCATTTAAAAATGGGAGAAAACCCACACCTCAAAATACAATTTTCCGAGATAAGATACTCTGGACATTTCAACCCCTATTTTTCACCCTTTAGAGTTGAGTGACAGTAACGCCGAGCTTCGAGAACCAACTAGATCCCAAGCGGGACCCATATACCAAATTTCGTGAATTTTGGTTCATGGGAACTAAGGAAAAAGCTGCGGACGGCGCGGAGTACGGCGGATGGTGGACGGACGGAAATTGTAATTCGGTATTCGTATTCTACGTCTCTTGAAAGGTAAACCATCAAATCTTGAGGGAGGAGGGAAGGGGGGTTGAAAATTGTTTTTCATGGTCGATTCCAAAGGTTTATTGTTGAAAATAATAAACCAAAATGGGGAAGATGATAGCCCATAAACAATTGTGTTGAATCGTCACTTGATGCACTGAAACGGTCTATCTTGGGGGGTCGATTAAAATGCGTCTATCACGTAAACTATTCAGTGAGTAGGTACTTACATACATTGTACCATTTGGTGTTCATTGCTGAAGTGCCACCGTTATGTTTTCCGACGAGGCGCGCATCAAAACTGGCCACATCATATTATAATCATAACTAGAGCCCGGATTTTGCATGTTTGCATGTTTCGTTTTTAAGCCCCTAATGCTTATAGAAGTCCATTCTGAGTGTTTTTGGGCAATTTGCTACACAAAAAAAAAGAAATTTATTTTGCATATTCGTGCATGTTTAGGATGTTTAGGAATTTTTGCATGATTGAGCATTGTAAGGAATTTTTTGTTTTGTCCCTACTATTTAACATTCCCTTATGGTACTAGCAGTTAATTTTTGTGCGCTGAATTGATACCTGCTTACCTTCGAGTATTCGATCTTGCAATGCTCTGGCACCTCAGTAGTTTCCCACTTATCCATACACCTTGCAAGATAACAAATCCGGAGGTAAGATGGTTCAACACGTTGAAACTGTAGATACCTTGGCACCTTAGTAGTTTCCCACATATCCAGAAATATCAGAGTTCGAACGAGGTTGACCTGTACAGATGGCTTGAGTATTCCTTGCTCTGATAAACACGCTTGGCACCTCAGTAGTTTCCCACTTATCCAGTACGTGCATCAGAGGTTGGAATTTAATATTTGGAAAAAGCTATTATTGAGCAAAATTATAGACCTGGTTTGAAGGAGTGGTATAGCAACAATAAAAGGCTCTTGGGAGTTAGAGAGAGGTTGGAAGCCACTGACGAAGTGCCTTTCCAGGGCTAGTTGGCTGGCTTATATACACCCCTCCTCAGCCCTTGGGTGAGGGAAAGGTTTGTTTAGGTGCCTAGCCCTGGGTTTTCCCCATGAGTGGTTCGCCTCCGTTTATTCGTATTACTAATTACAGCATTATGTACAGGTTTTTTGGTAGGTTCCCTACAAGCATGATCGCAACACTCATCTCCATTATGTAATTATTTGAAGAAGAAATTATTTTAGAATGAGCTAAAACTCGACATTTTGGGTTCTTTTAGGTGGAAAGATATTTGCGAAAGCCCCTAGCAGAGTAAGGGCATTGAAAAATGCACATCCTGATCTTCCTCTACCACCTGAACCAATAATTACCAGATGGGGTACGTGGATAACTGTGGCTAAATATTTTGGTGAACATCACCGGATGTTGAAGGAAGTTAGTGAAAATTTCGATGAAACCGAGAACCAAGCCATTGCGAAAGTTAAAGATGCACTAAACAACCCTTCCGTTGTCCAACATCTAGCGTATTTCCAAGCCAACTTTGAAAACTCCCCGATTTAATTACCACCTTGGAACAAAGCGGAATGGATATTTCCAGGACCGTATCTCTGATAGAGTAATTAGTAAGAGAAAGTAAAGAGTGGAAAGGTTCCATCAGGGAAAATATGAGGAAGAAACTGGATGCGGTATGGAAAAAGAATCCGGGATGGAAAACTGTTAGAAATTTGTCGAAAATTTTGAATGGAGAGTGTGATGAATTTAAATTGGCGCATTCATCACTAGCGGTGTGAGGGAGGATGTGCCCAGAATTTGGTTATGAGCGAATCACCACCATGATCCGGGATCTTTTCGGAGGTGTCCGTTGGTTATGGGCGTACCACCACCATTCACGGAATCTTTTAGGTTTGTTGCCTGGTTTGGTAACAGGCGGACCACCACCATGCCCAGGATCTTTTCGGATGTTTTTGCTCGGTTTGGTTATGGGCGGACCACAACCATGCCCGAGATCTTTTGGGAGAGTTGGCTGTTGGTTATGGGCGGACCACCACCATTCCCCGCATCTTTTGGGATAGGAGAGAGAGATGAGGTTAGGAGAGAGAGAGATAAGTCAGCGACTTAAGGAGAGCGTGGAATGGCTGGAAAGGCGCAGGAGGCGAGTTTATATAGGCCTGGGAGCCGTCTCCCTCCATTCTCTACCTGGTAGAGGATGGTGGGGACTCAGGTTGTGCCTCGAATCCCCTGTGACTTCCGTCCCCACTCCTGCAAGTTTATTTGGCGAGAACTTATGTTTACAATGTACAAGAGTTGTGGTTCTGGGAGGAATCCACGACGCAGGTCCCCCCAGTTGGAGCAAAATAAACAGGCTGAGGGCACAGAAGGACATGGCTGAAGGCCGGTGGCAAACAGAGCTGGTGCTGAAGGCAGAGGTAACTGGTGTCGCTGAGGGCGGCGGACTTACAGCTAGATATAATAGTAACAAGTAAGGAGAACAGTAATAAGGTAGGTCTTATATCTAGGCAAAATGGTAAAATTGTAGTATAGGATAAGGGCTTAGAACTAGGCATAGTATTGCTGCGAGTGCTCGGTGGTGGCCCGGGTTGGTGGCGGAGAGTCTGGTGGCAGGAAAGAGACCGGGCGGAATTCAGGGGGAGTGGGTTGGTGCCTGAAAGCTGCCTGTTCTGCTTGCCCGTAGCCGCGGGAGGCGTTTGGCTGCGGCGCGGGGTGATGTGGTGTGGCCATGAAGGTAGTCACTGCGGGCCACAAGTCAGACGAGATTCCTAACGGATATCGGGTGCGTTTGGAATCCTGTCTGACCGAAGTCCCATGGTGGTGTCGGAGCTGTGAAGGTCGGTGAGAGTGTGAGGGGTGGGGCGAAGAGGGGCGTTCTACAGCACGGAGAGAAATTTTAAGTGCAGTGTTCCGCCATCTCATGGTCCCAACCTGCCGGCGAGGAGTGTGGTTGGGCGAAGGGTGCGGCACGGCTGTGAACGGTGGAGTAGCAATCGGAGAAGTATGACGAATGGTACTCCACCTGTTCAAGGCCCCACCGCGAGTCATGGTGTGTCGCTTGGTCGCAGTTGTCGGAGAGATGGGTGAGGTGTGATGGCGGTGAAGGGGAGCGGTTGGTGAGGTGTCGAAGTGGAAGGTAGTGGTGGTTGTGGGGCTGGAGGGGGACTGATTTGTTGAGAGTTTTCGGGGAGGATGGGAGCTGGTTTGGAACGGGCTAACGGGACGGTATGGGGTTTCCCGTCAATTAACAGGGTTGCGGTACTATTAGCGGTGCGTATCTGCGTATGACTTGAAAGGGCCCGGCGTAGAGTGGTTGAAACGCTTTGTGAAGGCTGGGCTCTTTCAGGTACATGTGGGTTGAGGAATAAAACCGTTTCGGGTAGGCGGTATCGTTTACGGGGATGAACTGGTGAAGGGGTTCCCTGTTAGTTGATGGGTCTTGTGGTAGGAAAATATCGGCGGGAAGGCGAAGGGGGTCTTTGAAGTTTCATTGAGCCGGGCTGATACCGTCGGAAGGTCAGCCAGATGTTCGGAGACTCAGAAGTACGTACGGGAGGGTTGCAGTCCATGAGGCGGAGTTAGAGGAGGTTGCGATGGCTTGTTTGAGGACGAGGTGCCACCGCTCTACTTTTCAGTTTGATTGTGGGTGGTAGGGTGTTGTGTGGATTTTTGCGATGCCGAGGGAACAAAGTAGATTTGAGAAGTGGGCGGATTCAAATTGCCTCCCCTGATCGACCGTGAACGTCCGCGGACATCCGTAGCGGGCGATCCAATTGGTGAGGAAGGCCTTGGCTAAGCTGTCCGCGGAGATATGGGCGAGTGGCATACACTCGACCCAATTTGTCGCCCGGTCGATCATGGTGAGGCAATATTTCTTCCCCTCGGAGGGGGGAAGGGGTCCAATGATGTCAATGTGGACGTGTTCCCACGGCAGCGCATCGTCGATGTGTTGAGGAGGGACGTGGGGGTGAGCCGAGGCTTTATGTTGCTGGCACTTCTGGCACCCTAGAACCCTATTTCGGATATCGGTGTTCAGATGGTGCCAGAAGTACCTAGTTTTGAGAAGGTCTCGGCTCGCCCGGATGCCGGGGTGGTGGAGGGAATGATAGTGGAGGAACAACTGCCGGCGGAGGTCTGGTGGGACGTATGGGCGAGGTGTATCGGCCAATACGTCGCACCAGAGGTTGTGGGGCGGCAGTTGTTCCAATTTAGAGGCGGCGATGAGGTTGGAGAGGGCCGGGTCGGAGTGTGGTTGTTGGCGTTCCGGATGACCTGTGGTGACGGGAACGGGAGCAGTTCTGACACCGGCGCGGGTGCAGGGCGGGAGAGGGTGTCCGCTACGCAGTTATCCGCCCCCGGTGTGTATCAGATGTCGGTGGTGAATTGTCCGATAAATTCAAGTTGCCAGAGGCGGCGTGGCGAAGCGGATTTTCGGTTTTGTAGAACAGCGTTAGTGAGGGGCTTACGGTCCGTTATGACAGAGAACTGCCGGCCCTCCACGAAGTCTCGGAAGTGTTTGATGGCTTGGTGGATGGCGAGGAGTTCCCTGTCAAAGGTGGAGTAGTTTCGTTGAGCAGGGTTGATTGTTTTTGAAAAAAATCCGAGTGGTTGGGGGGTGGCGCCGGTGTGTTGCTGTAGGACTGCTCCGATTGCCCAGTCGGAGGCGTCGGTTGTGATGGAGAGTGGGACGTGGAGGTCGGGGTGAAAAAGTAGAGTGGCGGCGGCAAGGTCCTCTTTGCATTTGGCGAAGGCGGCGGCGAGTTGGGGTGTCCACTCTATGGGGCAGTTATTGTGCTTTTTTGCTGGCTGCGGGAAGGCGTCGATCAGGGGCTGTTGATGTTGTGCAGCGTGTTTGATGTGGCGTCTGTAGAAGTTTATCATGCCGAGGATGCGGCGTAGGTCGGTAACAGTGCGAGGTTGGAGAAATTCCCGGAGAGCTTGGACCTTGTCGGGGAGAGGTGTGATGCCGGTGGATGAGACGAGGTGGCCGAGGCAGCGTACTGTAGGTTGTGCGATAACACTCTTCTCCTTGTTGATTATGAGCCCCTCCGCGGCGAAAATTTGTTAGAGTTGTGTGAGGTGAGCATAGTGCTCGTCGGGGGTGCGGGAGGCGACCAAGACGTCATTAAGAAAGCAGAAGACAAATGGGATACCTCGTAAAATCTGGTCCATATATCGCTGCCATGTCTGGGCAGCGATACGGAGGCCAAAACCAATTTTTAAATATTCGAAGAGGCCGAAAGGTGTGATGATTGCTGTTTTCAGGATGTCCGGGGGGTGAATATTGTTGTGATGAAAGGCTCGTGAAATGTCGAGGGTGGAGAAAATCGTCGTTCCGTGGAGGTGTGAGGAGTCTCGGAGGTGTGGGACGTTATACAAGTCCGGTGTGATGAGGGCGTTTAGTCGCCGGTAGTATCCGCATGGGCGTATGTCTCCGTTAGGCTTCTGGACGATGTGGTGTGGGGAGGCCCAGGGGAGTTGGAAGGTCTGACGATTTTCTCTGCGAAGAGCTTGTCGAAGTGCTGTCGTGCTTTTTGAAGTTGGAGGGGGTGTAGTTGGCGAGCTTTCGCAGTGAGGGGTGGTCCCAATGCCTCAATGTGGTGTTGAATTGTGGATAGGTGGGCTGTGGGTCGGGGTTGGGGGGTGTAGTTGTGAAGAAGGGCGGCGAATCGGTTGTTGAGTTGTAAGGCGTTGATAAACCCGGGGAGGGGTTTTTTGGTGGACGGGTTGAGCAGGAGCGCATTTTTTACATCCACCTGGAGGCCAAAATATGAGAGAAAGTCGGCCCCCAGGATGGCTTTCTCTACGTCCGCCACGGTGAATATCCATTCGTATGCGAGTCCGTTGAGGTGGACCGTGGAGTGGTATGTGCCGTAGGAGGGGATGGTAGTACCGTTGGCGACGTAGAGAGTTTGGTGGTTGCAGCGCGCCTGCCGACGGAGGACTGAATTGGGAAAGATGGAGAGGGCCGCCCCGGTGTCGATGAGGAAGGAGAGGTTTGTTCTCCTGCATCGCACAAATAGGCGATGGTGGGAGGGGGCGGAGTGCGGCAGAATGGCGTCCGTCGGGGCGGCGGGAGCCGGCGGTCAACGGGCAACTTCTGCGTACGTGAGCGGCTGGTGTGGGGGGTCAGGGTTGTCGTCGGCGGCGAAGGAGACCTGTTTCAATGTGGTGGGCTTGCGAGCGACGTCGGCGTAGGAGCGACTGGTGGTGGAGGGGCGGTCATCGGTGGATGGGGTGTGTTGTGTTGCAGCAGAGGCGATGATGGCAGGGGAGGGGGGGCGAGGTGGGGTCCCCCCCGTGGTTGCAAGGAGGGGTACCCACCAGAGTTACCGGCGGGCTTCGGAGTTTCCCGGCTTGGTTCGGAAGGCGCAGGGGGGTTGGCAGTTGCGTGCTTTGTCGCCGAAGTTGACATGGTAGAAGCATCGGTTGGGGGGATCTGCCGGGAGGTAGTCCTTCTTGGTGGGGCCTGATGATGGGCGAGATGGGGTAACGGGTGATTGTGTGCGCCGGCGGTCCGGAAGGGGCTCTCGGCGACGGTCGGTGGAGGGGGTACGTTGCCGGTCGGTGGAGGTTTCTCGACGGTGGTCTGAGGAGAGGAGGCGTCGTCGGTCCGGCGTGGTGGGGCGTGGTGTGCGGACCTCGCTGACGGATGTGGATGCGACGAGGTCGTGTACGGTGTCCGCAAGGTGCAGGAGGGCGTCTTTGGGGGAGTTGAGATGGCTCGCAAGAGCGATCTGGATGGATGGTAGGAGGGCACGAAGCCAGAACGTACGGGTGATGTCGGCTGTGAGGACGTCTTGCAGTTGATGACGCAGGCGGCGGAAGAGGTGGGAAGGCTGCATGTCTCCGAGATGTTGAGGTTGTGAGAGGGCGGAGATCCGTGCGATTTTTGACGGTTGGTAGAGGGAGATGAGGCGGGCGCGGAGGTCGTTGTAGGCTGTGGCGGCGTCCAGTGAGATTTCTGACGTTTGCAGGAGAATGTTGTATGGGAGGAGAGAGATGACTCTTGAGTAGCGCATCTTTTGACTTCGAATCGCAGCGGCGGAGAAGGCTGGGTCAATCTGGAAAAACCAGAGGGAAGGGTCGTTCATGTAGAAAGGTGGGAGGGTGAGGGGGAGAGAAGAGGCAGCAGTCATGACGTTGGCGGCGGCGGTGGAGGGGGTGTCAAGGCGGAGGGAGGCGACAAGAGAGGGGGTTGCGACAGACCAGACGGCGACTCCAGGTTGAGAAGGATGCGGGAACGTCGGGTTCACCACTGTGATGAATTTAAATTGGTGCATTCATCACGAGCGGTGTGAGGGAGGATGTGCCCGGAATTTGGTTATGAGCGAATCACCACCATGATCCGGGATCTTTTAGGAGGTGTCCGTTGGTTATGGGCGTACCACCACCATTCACGGAATCTTTCAGGTTTGTGGCCTGGTTTGGTTATGGGCGGACCACCACCATGCCCAGGATCTTTTCGGATGTTTTTGCTCGGTTTGGTTATGGGTGGACCACCACCATGCCCGAGATCTTTTGGGAGAGTTGGCTGTTGGTTATGGGCGGACCACCACCATTCACAGCATCTTTTGGGATAGGAGAGAGAGATGAGGTTAGGAGAGAGAGAGATAAGTCAGCGACTTAAGGAGAGCGTGGAATGGCTGGAAAGGCGCAGGAGGCGAGTTTATATAGGCCTGGGAGCCGTCTCCCTCCATTCTCTACCTGGTAGAGGATGGTGGGGACCCAGGTTGTGCCTCAACTCCCCTGTGACTACCGTCCCCACTCCTGCAAGTACATTTGGCGAGAACTTATGTTTACAATGTACAAGAGTTGTGGTTCCGGGAGAAATCCAGGACAGAGAGGTTGAGGAAGAATGCGAGGCGATGGACCCCCAGGACATAGCAAATTACCGGTTCGTACCCATAGTCGCATGTGATGTGGAAATATCGTTTTCATCAATGAAAAACGTTTTAAGTGACAAAAGCAGGGGTTTCAAAGTTGAGAACCTTGAACAAATATTGATAATTAATTATAATTCCAACAAGTCTGAAGATGTTAGTTTCAACCCATAGTTTCAATGTATAATCTAAAATTTTAAGGTTTTGTATTCTGTTCACCCCTGTAGGTATGTATATTTGATTTATATTTCTCATCTGTTTTAGTCATCGTCATAATTTTTCAGTAATTTTAAACAAATTCCATTTATTGTGGTAGGTACCTTTAAGAATGAAATGTTAGTCAATTCATGGAAACCTGCTCTCTCCCCCCCCCCCCCCCCGTCATAGTCCTGTTTAAAAAAAATTAACTTCCTCCTGCATCAAATATTAGCTTTTTAGGTTCATTAATAGGGGAAACACTAGGCGAAAAACTTCGTTTTTAGCTTTTTTATGTGCATATTTTCAACAACGGCTGGAAGGAATTACTTCTCTGTACTTACCCAATATCCCTCATTTCAAGGATAATACTCTGTAAAGGCCACAATTAACGAAAAAACACCCAAAAATAGCCATTTTTCAGGTTTATATGGGTAAGAAAAGTAGTGTGAGGTTCCACACAAGTTGTTTTACAACAAGGTTTTTTGCTCAGGTCACTCAAGAAAGGACTCAAGAATTTTTTTTTTTTTTCATGAATTCAGTGCATCATCGGTTTTTTTTGCATGTTTAGTGCCAAATTTTTGCATGTCGATCAGGGCTCTAATCATAACAGCTAACAGCTACACCTCATGTGATGGCTATAACCCGTCATCGCAACACTTGTAATTTCACCTATACAACTGGTAACTTCACAACACTTGTACAAGTCCCTTTACTGAAACACTTTAGCCTTCCCACTGTGCTTTACATGCAAGTACATGTACTTGTGCACTTGTAATCTTTTAAACTGCCGTTGTATGAAACAGGCCTCCTTCACTGCAGTGACAGGTAACATAACTCTTGTTATGTTCTCTGTCATCTCATATCACTTCAACCTCTCGACTCAGCCCGCAGATTTGTTCGACGTGGCTGTCTCAGTGACAGTCGACACAAACGAGTAGAAGGAACTCGTTTCCTCAATGTTTCATATAATGAAATCAGCGTTTTGAGAAATTTTGCGTGTGGAAGAAAGTGGTGGGAGGGGGTTCGGGTGAATATTTTCCCGTCTCGACTCGGAACAAGTAGCCGAGTTTTGGTGCAATGTTAGAGCGGTGACGGGCTGGAAAGAGTCGTTTCTAAGCTGTAAGTCTCAGAGAGAGGACAACATGACGAGGGAGATTACTTGTATGTGTGATGGAATGCAGGAGAATCGGGAGGAGGGGGATGTGAGCCACAAGGAAAGCGCTTGATGAAACGCGGTTTATGAAGTGTCTGAGTGTGAAAGGGATGGCGAGAGGAGACCGAGAGGGGGCGAGAAGTGTGCAAGAAGAACAAAAGGGTGCAAAGACATAACATCCCCCTCATCATCACTCCACCGCGACTACATCAAAACTCCGCTCGCGATCCACTCAGCCACACGCCCGAACAGTGTGACTCTACTTCCTGCCACCAGCCGAGGCCTCCTCTGAACTTCGGAGGGAAGGATCTTTTGATGTCTTTTCCTACATTCCGGTGATTTATCAACTGTGTTCGTAGAAACAGGCGAACCTCCTTTCTTTCTCAGACGACAAATGTTAGTTGATCGTTACCTGGTTTCACTGGTCTGTCGAGATTCCAGTCATTTCAATGATGTCGCTGAACTCGCAGCTGACTCCTTAACGGCCCAGTTTTGGATCAAGAAAAATTGGCCTATCATACGTGACAGCTTCCTTCGGTTGGGCAATGAATTGCAATGGATTTGTAGGTTTAGCGTTCCTGCTATTTTCTCTCTTAAAGTAGGAGTTGCTTATGAATCTTCCTAAGGTACTATTCCTGCCGGAAAGAATTTACAATTCAAATTCCCCCTCCAACTCTCTGGATGCATATCTAGCCCAGCGGACGGCTCCGCAGTATCGAATCGCGTTGGCTGTGGTATTTATGATTCCACTAATGGTATCGCTCGCAGTTTCCGACTATGGAACTTCGCGACTGTCTACACCGCTGAAGCATATGGAGTGATGGAAGCCCTAAGGTACACAAACGACCTGGAAAGTGCCTGTTCAAAGATAGTTGTATTATCTGATTCTCGGAGCGTGATGAGTAAGCTTAATGAACTTACTCCATCATCACAAATAAACGTGGCATATTGCGAAATATTAAATTTCATATCTCACCTTCGCTCCAAAAACAGGCAAGTGCGACTACTTTGAATACACGGGCACAAAGAGTTGCGGGGTAACGATAGAGCCGACCGCGAAGCTAAGCTTGGTACAGAGTTGCCTCAGCTACTGAGACTACCAGCCAAATACCCATATAAGGATATGTACGGACAAATCACTACACGAGTAGTGGAGCGATGGATGGAATACCATACAGCATACCCAGCCGGCCATACATATAAAGATATTTTCCCGCCTCCATCAAAACGGAGATGGTTCCTACAACTCAACGGACCGCATTCCAAGAATTTTTATAAATCAATATGTAGGTTGAGATCCGGACACGGATTATGTCAAGCTTGCCTGTACAAAATCAAGCAATCGGATTCCGATACCTGTCAATTTTACTCCGACGTGGAAACGCTTGAACATGTGTTCTTGGTCTGCCCAGCATATATATAGAAGACAAATAATGCTCACAAGAATAATTGCTTTGGAAACCATCGCTCTCCCATTCAACCTGATCTCACCCCTGGGTACAAGTGATATGCAGATTTATAAGTGAATCTTTGATTTTATTGTAGAAGCTAATATTAATGTATAAAATATTTTTATTCATTGTAAATAATTATTTAATTGAGTTAATTTATATCTAAATCCGGCAGAATGTATTTATTTTGTTGTACGATGCCAATTTTCAAAAAAAAAAAACTGTTCGTCTAATCAGACACTTCACCCGCCTTCACCGCCATTATGTAATATAATAATAATATATTTACAAAATATATAATGAGTATTTAAGTTATGTATGGATATTGTGCTGACACTCAGCGTCTTTCATGCGCACTTGCACTTCTCCCTACCAACCACCCACTGGAGCTTCACTCCGACGCGGTATTCCCCGATTAGTCTCCGTCAAACTTCAAACTCGTAGGGGAAGGTCGGGTAAAATGACGACGATTGACACTTTGACGATTTTTCCTGACCTTAACGTTTATTGAATCGAGGCTGGATTCCTTCATTATATTCTTCAAACTCTCCAGTTTATGCTATATTTTTTACATAATTAGATTTCTCAAGTTTGGAGACTCAAAAAATACTGTTTACATGTATTTCATGTTCGTCATCTTACCCCCTGTGAGGGTAAGATGACGAATTAAGACAATACATTGTTTCAACCACAAATATACCTATTTATTTTTCGCATTTCACAACACACAGAGTCTCATGTAGGTATCACATTTAATTACATAACTTATGTAGCCAAAGAACTCAGCTACGCCAAGTTTTGATGAATAGGAACAACATTTTTTAACATAAGATTACTACTTACAATATTAGCAAAAAACGTTATACGATGTAGAAATATTTAAACTCGTCAAATTCAAAGTAGTTCAATGGAAGATTAAAGTGAATTACGCTAAATTTTGGTTTATTATTTTCAATAATGAACCATTGGAATCGAGCATGAAAAAAAATTCTAAACCCCCTCAATATTGATGGTTCACGGTTCAAGGTATGTAGAATCTGAATATATTTCTGTCTGTCCGCCGTACGCCGTACTGACCACTTTTCTTAGTTAGGTACCATGAAAAAAATTGATGAAATTCGGGTTACAGGTTCTGTTCGGGGTCTAGCTGGTCCTCGAAGCTCGGCGTTACTGTCAGTCATCTCTAAGGGGTTAAAAAGAGGGGTTGAAATTTTCAGAACGCCGTAGCTCGAAAACTTTCGATAGAAGGGTATGGTTTTTTTAACGTTATTAAATTTTTCTTGAGCTAAACAATTTGTTGATACCATCCGGAGCATTGTACGCCCAGCCGTCGGTGTGCACCAAAAAGCTTCGTCAACACGATCGTGAATCAAACGGTATAAATCCGGCCCGGATATCATTACTAGGGAGCACCTGATTATAATCAAGGATGGCTGTATGAAGTCGAGTTGGTTGTTCTGCGGTATTATTTCATTTGATAAGTGATGGACTATTGGATTTTTTTGGTAGGTACTTCTGAAACTTGAACAAACTTTGAAGTATTATTGATGGGTAAATTATTATACAACGGTAAATTATTATACAGCGGTAAATTATTACACAACGGTAAATTATTGCACAACGGTAAACTATTACACAACGGTTCATCTACCTAGAAGGGGCTGGATTTTGTTGATCGGTACTTTTGCAACTTGACCAACCGGTGAAGTATTATTGATGGGCAAGTTATTACACAACGATTCATTATACTTGACCACGAGGCAGGTATTGACCACAGAAAACAGTGATCAACGCAGAAGGGGCATCTATTTCACTCCACATCTACAATTTTCCTTCAGGACTTCATTATTTGCGTTTCTTTTTGCCATTTTAGTTACTGTTTGTCATCGACAGAATTATTTTAGCAACATTTAACTCGTGATTTAGGTAGTACCAAGTAATGAGTACGGGGTTAGGTACTAACCTACGGAGGTTCTGCAATCTACCTAATATAATATATAGAATTGTACATATTATATAGACGGGTTATCTATGCAGAGAGCTGTGATCTGTAACAGAAGGGTATTCTGTACAAAGTAATAAACCGTTCTGCAGGGATTTGAAGCGTTTTTATTATGTAGGTACCGGTAATGAATCAGTGAAACGTATTTCATTCGTTTAAATCATCGGTAAAAATCATAAAATAATGGAAAGATGGATCGAACAAACTTAACATAAAATCGAACGTACTATTGATAGGTACTTCACGCACGACAATCGCATTTTTTCGCAATATTTCTCACAGACAAACTTGAGCGAGCCATGTACATGGCATAATACAGATACAATTTGGCATCATAAGCTGTGGGGGAACGTACCGACCGTAACATAGCATTACATATTTTACAAAAGAAGATTTTAAAAGTGGCATTCAAGCTCCCTAAAGCATTTCCGTCGAACGAGTTGTTTGAACGGTGCAATGCACCCAGTTTGTACCAGCTTTACGGCAAACATTTGCTGATATTTGCTTACTAGCACATAGACACCTCAGGTAAGATACAAGAGAGCGAAACGACAACGAACCCAATTGCCAACGGTCAAGAAAACATTCACTATGAATGCCCCATATTACAAAATACATGTTTTGACAAATAATTTTTTTAAACTCTTTTATACTTCGCATAGTTGTGGAATTAATGTAAACAAAATTTTTTTTTAAACGCTTTTATACTTCGCAAAGTTGCGGAATTCATGTAAACAAATTTTCTATGAAGATCGACAGAAAATTTGAAACTATAAAAGAAGAACTGTTCAATAGTGAACTATTAAAATCAATGTAGCCTATAAATAAACAAAGTTATCTTACAACAAATACCATAAGAACTAATCAGTCTAATAATAGATAATTATACATGTAGTGATTAAGGATGGAACAGACGAGGCCGAAAGTTAGCTTGAGAATGGTTATGTATTTGTTGGCCCCTCGGCTCTTTATTGGCCCCTGACATGATCAGAGGGGGGTCGGGGGTCCCCACTCTGAGGTACAACATGTATGTACATTACATTGGTTGTGGAGGAGCAGCCGATCACAACAATACATTATCAATCACAATAATCACGAACTTTGAGCAGAGCTATGCTCAAAGTTCGTGGTTATTTCGACTCACCGGAAAGAGCAAAGGTTTTCAGGGCAGAAGAGTCACCTAGGCAAAACGTAATGGTCAACCTTTTTTGTGTTCAGCCTGTTGATTTGTGTTTTGTTATGTATGGAAAAATGGTAATTCGAGTCGGGTCTATACTAATAAAACAATATGGATTTTTAATAATTTCAATAGGTACTCATAGTAGCTATTATAAAGTAGAAACGTAGAGTTGAGTCAAATATTAATCTCGCTGTGATGGAAAAGCGATACAGTGGGGAATTGAGCTGAAATAATACTTGTTATATCCGACACCACCTTTTTCTTATGTCCGACAACCACCACCACCTCGCACTCACTGTATACCACAACCACCTGTTACCTTCCAGGTTTTTCCGGAACGTTAATGTTACGCAGAATAAATTATTCAAAAAAGTTATTCACGTGTGTCGTTAGTTATTTTACATCCCAAATTGGATGTAAAGTGAGATGCATAATAATCTCCACCAAGGACAAACATTTGGCGACGAGGAAAAGTTAATGATTCATGGTTGGTGGGCGTTCTCCGAAGATTTCTTCAGTGACGATGAAAATATCGACATGGTAATCGGCAACCCACCAACATTCGACCATTCCAAGTCGGATTATAAAGTTTTCAAGAGCCAACTTGCGAATTTCATCCTAATTAACGATGTTCCGGCCCCAAAGAAGAAATCTTTATTGCTGACTTGTTTATCTCAGTCGACGTATCTGTTATTGAACAGCTTGTGCGTTCGTTCCACTGTCACCGATGATGCCACGGTCACGTACGACGAGCTCATTGGTTTCATGGATGCCCATTTCAAACTGGTATCGGCATGTTTCGCTGCTCGACATGTCTTTTATACAGCTCGTAGACAAACTGGAGAAACAATACAGGAATGGGTGGCTCGAACCTGTGACTTGGCCGGAAAATGTTCATTTGGTACGGAACTGACAATTGTCATTTGGTACAAAATGACATCGCACTGACAGCTAATTGTGGGCATGCCAGCAACCTCACAGGCTAATGATCTTCGAGCTCTGGAAACACATCCCTCGTCTATCGTTCCACCTCAAGTTCGGGAAATTGTACAGACGTTTCCAACAGTGTTTGAACCAACAGTAGGTACTTGTAATGGACCGAAGATAACACGGAAGGTGAAGGAGGGGATCACTCCAAAATTTTGCAAGTCGCGCACCTTGCCAATTGCCTTGAAAGCAAAGGTGGAGGCTGAACTCACCAGACTGATGAATGCGGGAATTCACGTAACTGTAGGTCACTCTGATTGGGCGACACCAGTAGTGCCAGTATTGAAGAGTGATGGATCGGTACGCATCTGCGGGGATTTTCGTATGACGTTGAATCCGGTGTTACAACAAATGGACTACAATCTACCCAGGATTGATCATATATGCGCAAACTTTGGAGGTACCACCGTCTTCTCCAAGATCGACCTCAAAGATGCGTATTAGCAACTCGTCCTGGATGAACCATCTTCAAAACTGACCTGCTTCAACACATCACTGGGATTGCTCAGATACACCCGACTATGTTTCAGAATCTCAGTCGCACCATCGGAGTTCCAGAAGGTTATAGAGTAGGGTATACCTGTACCTTTTTTTTCGCCGATGCCATGGTGTGCGAAAATAAAAGTACAGGGGGTTTTTGAAGGTCTTACTGATAACACAGGGGCTGTACCTAAACTTTTTCACATGCGAAAAAAAGAGTACAGGAATGTAATAAACGGGTGGGCGGGGGGGGTGCGGGCGTGTATTAAATGGTTTTTTGCAGCAGGCACGTTCAAGTGGGTGGGCGGGGTACGGGCGGTGAATTTTTCGGCAGCTGCAGGAAAACTGACGTCAGTGGGTGGGTGGGTCTTAGCCTCAGAGGTTGAAGTGGTGCAAAAATAACTGACGTCATCCCCCCCCCCCCCCATGTACTAGAAAATCGCGCGACTGACGTCATCCTAGCTACAGTGCAAAAATATTCGCACGGGGGCCTCGTTTGGCAAAAACGCACTATTGCTTTTAACCAGGTGCTTTGTGTGTGTGTGCGGTCGCGGGCCGGATGTATCTCATTATAATCTAGTAGTACGTGTTCAACTTACCTCGGTCGTCATTGCTGCCCACCGCCCCTCTCCAACTCTGCTACGCTTAATAAACTACAGTAAGTATTTTAATCAACTAACTATTATATAAGGCTGGTATTCGCATTGGCGCCGGAACAAGCGGCAAGTTGCGCTGGTCAGGGAAGGGACAAAACAGCCTTCAAGTCGGTTATGCAACCAGCGCTCACCTTCCTTGTTCACTTGACCGTGAAAACGGGCTCCAGCTCAGAGATGCAAAAATCGAACAAAATTTGAGCCCCACCGCCGTTCTCGTAGGGGGATATAAAGTCACGCAGAGCCCCTACCTACATCACAGATTCGCCAGGAGCTTTAGAGTAACTGTGATTATATCAATATCTTTCCAAAATGCAATGTAGCTCCCCTAGTCCAGTAAAAAAATTCACGTGGCAACTAGAGACTCTAAAAATGACATTCACCAGTACAGCATATGAAAAGTAATTATATAAATGCCCGCAAAATCCACTTATAAGCCTAAATTGGTGAAATTTATGCACCATGTTCCCATACCGACCCTCCAGTTGGCAGCTATGTGCTGAGTTTCAAAATTCAGGTTGTGCAGTAAACTAGAAAATCGAGTTGTGTAAAAATATATTATTTACGTCAATGTTGCATATAAAAATATTTTCAAATTAACATTACAAATTCGGAGTAGGTCCAAACTTTAAATAGCTGGTCTTGGCAGACCGTTTCATTATCATAAAATATAGCGGGGTCATCTCCGAATCAAAGTCTGTAAAATCCGCTTCGCTAAGTTCGAGGGCATATCGTTTTGGAAGGAAAACACAAAACGATTCGTCCTTCTGCTGATCTAGGCACGTCAGCAGTATCGATCTCCCGTACATTTCATGCTTGTAAAATTTCATTTTTAACACCTTAAAAGGCGTTCTCATTGGCAGGTCAGCCATTGGCAGCCGTCGTGTTTCTTCAGAGAGCTGCCTGGCGTTCAGGCTAGCGAGCCTGTAATGAAAAAAAAAAAAAATTGCCGTTAAACTTAATTGATTCGTATTTTTGTTTAGATCATAGACGAGCTTGGACAGGAGGTTGTCTTTCTGTTCGAGCCGACACAGCTCCAAGGGACGACCCCCCCTCCACCCCACCACCCACGTACGAGGTGCTGTACGGTCCCTCCGACACCCCCCCACTCACCCCTCGCCACAGAGGCGTCCGACCACTCTACAAACGCTGACGTAAGTACACAGACAGAATTTTAAAAGT
This sequence comes from Leptopterna dolabrata, assembly GCA_954871275.1. Classification (NCBI taxonomy): domain Eukaryota; kingdom Metazoa; phylum Arthropoda; class Insecta; order Hemiptera; family Miridae; genus Leptopterna; species Leptopterna dolabrata. Next base: position 1,608,725 of record OX940974.1, on the reverse strand, counting down.
CCGTAGCAATAGCCTGATTTTTCCAAACATATAGTATGCTCTAGCCTATTCCATCAAATCAAATTTTGATAAAAATCCCAGATTTAAGTACATGGAGAGATTTGCCAGGTCCATAGCATTGCCTGATTTGTCCAAAAATGTAAAATACTTTGGCCCATTCTATCAAATTTGGTAAAAATATCAGACTTGTTTGAGATGTGTAAATTCACTAATATTGGACAACAATTTTGCAAGGTTGTGGAGTTATAAATAGTAAAATTCATTGCTATCAGGCCAAAGTTCCCTAAGGGGGGCAATTTTGCCTATGAATCGCAAGTCCAAAATCCCTAGACCCCACTTCAAAAAATTCAGCTAATTGGATGTTGTTCTTGTTTGTTCCAGGAGATACAAGCGGTGAAGGAGCGGGGGGGGGGGGGGGGGGATCCTAGAGTCGGAGCTAGAAATTTTGTATAATATTTTACAATTATTAATTTAAGAAATAAAAACTTTTTTTATATATTGTTTTTATGTCAAATTCACAAAATCTAAGTAAATGCTCATGTGTATTGGGATACTAACCACAAGTTTCCAGACATGGTTTGGTGACTATATGGTAGAAAACCTCAGTTTATATACTCTTTCAGATCAGTGTTGGTGGGGGTAAGTCCATGGTGGGGCCTGGTAGTCCAGTGGGAGGAGAAGTCTTGGGAGTAGGGTGCGATTCTATAAAACAGCCTGCATTGGGGGCCAAGAGCTCTTTTCTGCAAAGTCTCCACTGGCACTCCCCCACCCCCACGTGCTGCTCAAGACTATTGGAGGTACACCCATGAGAAGTGCCCATTTGAGCAAGCCAACTCTGCCAGCTGCCATGAAGTCCTCCTCCTCCACTGCCTACCATAGTCCCAAGAAGTCACCTCTTCAGCCAGCCCGCCATACCACAGCGGAAAGGCCACGAACCGTCGCCGCCGGCGCCACCTCCAGCACATATATGTGTTCAAATTGTCAGGCCACCTCACAGTCACTAGACTACATACACAGCCACACAAATTCAGGTATTTGTGTCCCAAAAACCTGCATTGTATGCCACAGAACATTTGGTAACACCCAAGAATTTGTTAGGCACCTGAAACGGTGTTCAAGCAATGCAAGACCAAGTGTCATATGTGACGGTCGCCTGTATGGTAAAACAATCAAACTAACCAGGGAGGCCTCAAGCAAATATGAAAATACAAAATTTGAATGTTTGATCTGTGGAAAAGGATATAAGTCGAAACGGTACCTCGATTTTCACATGGTAAAACAAATGTGTAAGATACATAGTTGCACCATTTGCCAAAAACCTGCGATGTCAAAGTTTTTTAAAGAAGTACATGAGAAAAAATGCAGGGATAATGCAAGTAAAAATGAAGAGGCTAGAAACAGTCAACTTGTTGCATATATTGATAATTTGAATCAAATAAGTGATGAATTTACCCTCGTCGAATCACATTTTAATAACAATTTAAAAAGTTATTATCTGGTGAATGTAAATAATGCCCTCACTCTAGTGAAATTTTTGGAAAATAACATAGGCAAAATTTATATGAAAATTCAAGCACATAAAAAGATGTGGGAGTCTATCAAAATCCATGTTAGTGTAGACTGCTTGTACATCCACCCAAAAACGGAGGAGGAGACAACTCGGACATTTAAAAATATGGCTATTCCAATATTTCCAGACTCTGATGTTCTTGAAATAATCGAAGAAATTATTGAAAAAATTTTAAATGATTCGGATGAGCATCAAAAAAGGGGTTCAGGATGGTCGTTTGTTTCGGTGTATGGAATGACATTAACTTTGGCAAAATACAATCCACTGATGGTGGGAGGATCCTTTGAAACAATTCCTGATTGGTTAAAAAAAACGGGTGCTGTTGACTGTAGACAGATTGCCAATGACCAAAAATGTTTTTACCATGCTATAACACTAAATTCACGCTCGGAATATTCGTTTGATAACATCAAATTCCCCACGCCACTCTCACAGATTGAATTTTTTGAAAAGCAGAACCCACAAGTATCAATAAACATTTATTCGATCGGAAAGGGCCTTAAAATCTTCCCCCTACGGGTGTCTAAAGTTGAACTTTCCGACCACAAAGATTTACTGTACCTAGATGGGGGGCGGGACTCTCCCCATGTAATTCGCGTAATAAATTTTGAAAAATTAATAAAAAATCAACTAACAAAGAATAAAAATCCGATTATTATTTGCAAAAAATGTTTTACATATTATCAGGATTATAGTGCCGGTCAGCTGACTAGCAAAGAACAAAGAATGGAGAAACACAGGAAATTTTGCAATTCAGACAATGGGCACATGTCTCGTACAATAATGCCCGAAGGTGACAAGGCAATTCTCAAATTTAGAAACTTTCAGTATAGGATTAAGCTCCCTGTCGTCATTTACGCGGATGTTGAATCGCTCTTGGTCAGAATGCAAGAACATCAGTCAGAATGGAGAACAAAAAACTTAGTTGCTTATCAAAAACATCAAATGTTTAGTTATGGGATTTATGTTGCAACCGATTTGTACAAACAACATCCAAATTTTAATAGGGTCATTACATATACTGGGGAGGATGCCGATGTGCAAATGATGAAAACACTGGCAAAATTGGCTAATGAGCTTATGGACTGTTTTTTCACAAATAAAAAGCCCATGTGTGAAATGAGCGAATTAGAAAAATTGCGTCACGAACTCGCAAAAACCTGTCATTTGTGCAATGAAAATTTAAACTGTGACGATAAGGTCCATGATCACGATCATTTCAGTGGAACGTACCGGGGTGCAGCCCATAATAAATGCAATTTGCTAGCCAAAACCCCAAACTTCATACCAGTAGTCTATCACTCCGGTAGCAAATATGATTTTAGGTTTGTGGTCCAAAATTTATCCAAGTTGGCTGGAAAAGTTGAAGTTTTACCTCACAGTGAGGAAACATTTATTTCAGTTTCAAAGGAAATTTACCATGACAAGGGAAATTTTTCAATCAAGCTTAGGTTTATAGACTCATTCCGATTCATGTCCAGCAGCCTTGATGTTTTGAGTCAAACGCTGGAGCCTGAACAATTATCAATTATCCCACAGCATTACCCCGATCCCCACCAGGTTGAGTTACTATCAAAGAAATCGACATTTTGCTACGATTTTTTAGATAATATAGCTAAGCTGCAGTACACCCAACTCCCTTCTAAAGAAGAATTTTTTTCAGAGCTGTATGAGCAGCATATTGCACAGGAAAAGTATGACAGGGTTAAATTAATATGGGACACGTTCGGGGTGAAAACATTGGGGGAATTTAGTACTTTGTATCTAGTTTCAGATGTTTTGTTACTCGCCGAAGTTTTTCAAAATTTTCGCATGGAAATGCTATCATCTGAATACAGGCTGGACCCTTTTCATTTGTACTCGTTACCAGGTATTGCTCAACAGGCAATGCTTAGTCTGACATCAGCAGAAATTGAGTTAATAACAGACGATACAATTTACAGCCTTTTTGAACAGTCGATTCGTGGGGGCTACTGTGGTGCATCTCTGCGCCATGCCACCTCAGATGAACAGTATGAAATTTGCTATGTAGATGCAAATGGGCTCTATGCACACTGCATGAAGAACTATCTGCCCATTTCAGATTTTGAGTACATTTGCCCTGAAAGTGTTGACCTTCTTAGCATATGCGATGAATCCCCTTTTGGATACCTGGCTAGTGTAGATCTATACACACCACCACACCTACATGATACATTTAACGATTTCCCACCCGTCATTAACCACCTGCAAATTCCCGGTTCGAAATACAACAAATTGGTAGGAACCCTGGAAAAGCAGACAAATTTCGTTGTACATTATCGTCTGTTGCAGCTATTGGTTAGCCTAGGTATTGAGATTACAAAAATACGTGAAATAGTACGGTTTAAACAGAGCCCATGGATCAGGCCTTATATTGAATTTAATTATCAGAAAAGGGCCCAAGCGAAATATCGCTCCCAATCTCAAATGTTAAAATATCTTTGTAACGCGAATTACGGGAAATTGATTCAGAATGTTAGGGCCCATATGAACATGAAAATAGTAACAAATTGGTCTGCTGCAAGAAAACTGATAAATTCGCCACATTCCCTGCGCCATACATATTTTGGCCAAGATGTCATTGGCATTCAGTTAGCTAAAGAGGAAATTGTACTGTCCAGTCCCATCTCCGCAGGGGCTGCAATTTTAGATCTTTCAAAGGCACATATGCTCTCCTTCCATTACAAGGTAATGAAAACACATTATGGTAATCCCAGACTTGAACTGTGCTACACTGACACAGATTCGTTAGTGTATCGAATAAAAACTTATGGCAGAGATTGGAGGCAGGAAATTTCGGAAAATGTACAATTACGTAAACATTTTGACTTTTCAGAATTACCCCCAGCTAGCAAATATTACAGCGCCCAGTACCATTGTGAAACCGGTTTTTTCAAGGATGAAATGAAGGGGAAGAGAATTTTAGAATTTGTAGCACTCCGGGCCAAGATGTATGCAATACGGGTAGAAGGTGAAACAGATGGGGAAGAGACTACAATTAAAAAAAGCAAGGGAACCCCCAAGCATGCAGTTCAGAACAGGCTAACTTTCCAGCACTACAAAAATATCCTGTTTGAAAACTCCCACACTATGGAACACGGGAATGGTGTCCAGGTATCTGAGGATGGTGGCCATTTGTATATGAAATTTAATTCAATTCGTTCACGTAGCCATCAGCTTTATACTGTGCGCCAGAAAAAACTGTGCCTTTCAAATGACGATGATAAGCGAATTCAATTAAATGATGGTATTCACACACTAGCATGGGGACATTATAGAGCAAAGTCATTACTGTCTGAAAACGATGATGATGAGGGTGAATTTTCACAGTAGCGAGGGTTGTTACTATATAAGCTGTAAATACGCTAGGCTAGGTCAGTATGGTTAAAACAGTCAAACATAAAGGACAGGGTCTATTGAACCGTCTTATTGACTCTTTACCATTCGAAGTTCATTTTCCGAAATATCAATTTTGCGGGCCAGGAACAGACTTTGAAAAACGTAAATCGCTAGGACAAAGAGGTATTAATTCTCTGGACATTTTATGCTTTGCACATGATCAAAGATATCATACGACTAAAGACAATCAAAAAAGAAACGAGGCCGATAAACAGTTGGAATTTGGAGCTTGGGATATAGCTAGAGACAATAAATCCCCCCTAGCAGAACGACTTGCTGCCTGGCTGGTAGTTAACGCGATGAAATTGAAGACATCAACAGGCTCGGGCATGCACCGAAGGCGCCAGCGGCAACAGCAGCATACAAGGAAAAAAAAGCCCGCAGTAACTACAAGGAGGAGGGGGAAGAGGAAAATAAGTCATAGAGGAGTGCACCACCTTATTATAAAAGAGGGAGGTTTTCTTCCCCTACTTGCAGCCGCTATACCATACATAACAGCCCTAGGTAGCCTAGTGGGTGGAGGCGCTGCAGTGGCAAAGACCGTGATAGACGCAAAACGCTCTGCAGAGGATTTGGACGAAACTCGCAGGCACAATCGACAGCTCGAAGCACAACGTGCTCAGCAGCAGCAGCAGGCCAGTGGAAAAGGGCTTTACATTCGCCCGTATAAAAGGGGAGGAGGTGGGGGCGGTAGGCCCGCATCCAGGAATAGGCCAGCCTCCAGGCCTGCAATGCGTGGCCGGGGGCTGTACATTCGCCCATACAGGGGTGGAGGACGTGCCGCCGCCGCCTTGGTGGGCGTGCAGTCAAAAAACTAGACGTTGTCCTTCCAAACAAAGCTTTGACTAATGTAGATTTGGAAGGACTCTGTGCACAGGCTAAAATTGTCGGTTTTATTGGAGTGCGAATGCGGGATGAAATCCCAACTAGTGAGCCAAGAGAACCGGAATCTGCAATTATCAACTTGGACTCTAGCGCTCATGATGGAACACATTGGACTGCATACTGGCTGAACGACGAGGGAGCTGTATACTATTTCGATAGTTATGGCAACATGGAGCCACCCTTGGAATGGAAGCAATACTTTGACCGCCGTGGCTGTAGAGACGTGTATTACAACACAAATACGTTGCAAACGTACAACAGCGTCATTTGTGGTCATTTGTGCTTTTTGTTCCTGTGGACGATTTCGGAAAACTATAAAAATTCTCGAGCCTAAAGGGGACAGCGTCAGTAGAAGGCAGCATGTCATCGTTTACAGTCACACTCACTGGACGGAATAGTGAACTACATTCATCATTTTTCCCACCCATTGAACTCGAAGGTGGTGCTGGTGGTAATTGGGAAGCAGGTCTGACATCTTTTGACTCGTATTTTTCCATACCCAACCTGGTAGAAGGGGAAAACTCGACCTTATACCTACTAGATGGAAGCGGACACGAGGTACATGACAAAAGTGGCCGATTTGTCGATGGCAAAGACATCCAAGCATTATTGAACAAGATTGTTACCAATGTAAAAGTGGAGTTTTCCAATGATTACGTTGTACTTAAATCGGAAACAGTGACATTGTTCAACTCGGCAGACGACTCTGTATTGATACCTCTGGGATTCAACAAGGGACGTGTACTGCGGGCATCAGTGTCATACACAGCTGATAGGCCGCTGAAGCGGACTTGGTCAGCTAGCTTGAAGAAACATGTTGCGGGGGCCGAGCTGGCAGCTGGAAGGCAACACTTTTTGTACACTGGAACTGTCTACATGATTCCAACAGGAACCTACGAAATGGATGATTTGAGTCAATTACTAACATCCGAATTGAAAGCGCTTGGAGTAGAGTTCGAGCTAAAAGTCAATTTGAATACGCTTAAATGTGGAATAAAATGTTCAAAACGAATCGATTTCAATAGGCACGACTCATTTTCGACCCTTTTGGGCTTTAAACCGGAGCAGGATATGCCGAACGATAAATGGAACTGGTCCAGCGATGTGATACACGTGTTCAATGTGACAACAATCGGTGTGGCGGTGTCGTGCTGTGAAGGAGACTATCGCAATGGACAGCCATCACACGTGGTCTATCAGTTTACACCAGGCGTTGCACCAGGATACCGTTTGACGGAAACGGCCAAAACCGTTACATATCATCCGGTAATTACCGACAAGCTCGATGAAATTACGGTCCAAATAATCGATCAAGATGGTCGTTTGATCAATTTTCGAGATGAGCTCATTTCCATTCGACTTCATTTTCGAAAGGCCATATAAAACTCGAACTCATACCACAACCATCGCCATTCAATAACATGTTGGTGTTCCGTCATCACCCATATAAAAAGGGCGCACTATCTTCAAGCAGGTTCAGTACAGCTGGTAGAGGCAAAGGTGACAAAGGTCCGAGGAGGAGGAGACTTACACCGGAAAACATCAGCTTTCTTCAGAGTTTAGGATTCAGCGTGAAACCGCAGCAGCACTATGTTGGACATTGATCGACAGCCGGAATTTGACGAAAGGTTGTACAGATTTGAATACCACCCCCATGAACCATACGCATCTGCCAGGTACAACGTTTCGGATGAAATCAGGTTCCCATTTTCACAGCCTGGGGAATATGTGCTTGTATCGAAAAGCTATTTGTACATTGAAGGAAGTTTGACAAAACAGGATCGATTTACTCTCGCCTCAAATGCAATTGCGCAGGCATTTGATGAGATAAAATTGTTGGTAAATGGAGAAATAGTGGACCGAACAAATTATCCCGGAATATCGTCGAGCATGAAAGCATATGCCAGCTACAGTAAATCGGCTATCGACGGACTTCAACAAGCTGGTTGGATGGTTCCATCTTCTAAAGTGGCATTAAACCCATGTGTCGACACTGTGAGTGGGAAATTTTCCGCTTGTGTACCATTAAACACTCTGTTGGGTTTTGCCGAAGACTATCGCCAAGTATTGGTGGATGTACGGATGGAACTGGTACTCAACAGGTCTGCTTCTAATGCCAACATGATTGTACCGAGGCTACCAGTGGCCACCGATGGTGGCACACTATCGACCGGGAGTCCTGAGGTGACAATTGGCAAAATGGTCTGGTATTTGCCATACGTCACGCCGTCTGACAGAGAAAAGGTAAATTTGCTCTCCTTACTTGGAAAAAATGAGCCGATCACAATGGGGTTTAGAAGTTGGAACCTGTCTGTTTTTCCCTCCCTACCGACCAACAAAGAGTTTTCTTGGACCATTAAAAACAGCACTGACCTGGAGAAACCTCGCTACGTTCTTTTTGCACTGCAAACTGATCGCCAAAAGGATGTGAACAAAAATGTCAGCTTATTCGACCACTGTAAACTGACGAATCTACGCCTTCATATTGGCTCGCAGATTTTCCCCTACAGCAGAATGAACCTGGATTTCGATACTAAGCGTGTGGCATTGCTCTACCAAATGTACATGGATTTCCAGCGATCATACTACTCTAAAGAGTGGCCCGAACCTATGCTGACGTATGAGGAGTTTATAGCTAATGCGCCGATTGCGATTATCGATTGCAGCCATCAAATTGAATCGAGCACAGGAAACAACGTTGTCGACATCCGAATCGACTTTGAGACCAAGGACACAATTGCACCAAATACTTCTGCTTATTGCCTTATGCTCCAAGATTGTCTATTTTCCTATAGCCCATTGTCTGGAATTGTCAGGCGTGGCATGTAACCAATTTTTTGTCAAATAAAAAAAAAACTATCGAAACTCACGAGCTTGTTTTCTTCACACACACACACACACTATAATAAGCCCCAATTCACTGAATCACTGGTTAGTTTCAAGAATGAGGCTTGTACAGCAAGACGTTCAGTTAGAGGTTAAAGATGATGCAGAGGAGGAGAGGAAGGAGGAGGGCTCTAGCGATAATGTAGACTACCTACCTCATGGCCCGTTGTTTGGTAAAAATCCTATAAGAGGACTCGTATGTGGACCATCGGGTTCTGGAAAAACTTGTAGCATCCTTTCTCTATTGCTACACCCAAACGGGTTGAGGTTTGAAAATGTTTACTTATTTTGTCGAACTCCAAATCAGGAAAAGTATAAATTCCTAAGGAGGGTATTAGAGCCTCTCGCACCTAAAATCGGCTTCTACTCATTTGGCCCTTCCCCCATTGATGGCCAAGTCGCGCTATTAAGACCGGATGAAATCAAACCTCGCTCCGTAGTTATTTTTGATGACATCATAACGGAAGACTACAAGATTTTGAGAGAATATTTCGCAATGTCCCGTCATTTCGCTCTCGACATATTTTTCTGCACTCACAGTTACGTGTTGGTTCCCAAAAATCTGATACGGATTAATCTTACTATGGTGGTACTATTCAGAATGGACTCCTTGAGCGTTCGACACATTTACGACGATCATGTACAGGGGGATATGGATTTCGCCTCGTTTAAAGAGATGTGCAACTATTGCTGGACCCGAGATTCATTTCTAGTGGTGGATAAGGAAGCTAGTTTGAACAATGGTCGCTACAGAATGGGCTTTGACAAGTATATATTGCCCGACGGGTAGGCTTTCAGGACAGTCGGGATGAAATTACAAGAGGAGCAACGTATCACAGCAAGGCTTGTTAAAGCTCAAAAAGCTGTTAGAGACAAGTACAAACTGCTTAAAAAAGGACAGTTTCAAACTAGACTCGACACAGCATCACTGTTTGAACCCTTGAAGGATATTTTTAAACCAGCTCCTCCTCCTCCTCCAGTGGAACAAGCCGGTTTTCAAAAGTAAGAAACGACGTCGAAGAGTTCGCAGGGTGGTGGTGACTCAACCGCCGCCGCCGCCGCCACCAGTCGAGAAACCCCCCGAAGTGGTTGCTGAAGAAGATCCGTTTGCCCATCTTGAAGGCGATTATGTCAAAACAGAAAATGACGGTTCCGAACTGTTTATTTCAAACCCCTCAGGCTATCAAACGATACAAACACCCATATCCAGCAGTACTCCGGTCAAATCTTATCAAAGTGAGTTGGAACGGGTTGCCAACACTCCCGAAGGTAAAACCGAACTCGATAAGAGCTTGCGTAAGTTTAACTTGTACTCGAGGCCGTACTTACGAGCTTTACTTATGGGAGTTGTCACTCCGGACATGGACAAAGTCTATGGACCCAAAGTAAATGCTAATGGGAAGCTAACTTTAGGATCTGAAAATTTAACGATGGATCGTGCCTATGTATATCTCGGGGATAAATTACAATTCCCAGTCACAGAAGGGTTGTTGGATTTGTTATTTCTGAAAATGCCGAAACCTGGAACATATACCGCAGAAGATCGTGCAAATTACAGAGACATGGTTTGGCACAGCAATGTCGCCCATCAAAGCTATTCAAAATTTAGATCGCTCAACACAAGTGGACACAAGTACAGATACCTGCTAAAGGAACTGCTCGCTCCTTATCTTGTAAAAAAGGGAAAGGGTTTTGTAAAGGCGACACCAGCTGAACCGAGATATGTGTATTTCGATGATCCCAAATAGCTTGTAGATCGCCTACGCTTGCTGTTTGCCTCAAAACAGGCTGGACATACGGCTCACGACCCCGAAATCTACTCTATACTCGAGGAGTTGAAAGAGTTGGATATCATCGTCTAACCTATCATTACCATGTTGGCTGTCAGCAGGTTTGGTTCTCAAGGAGGAGGAGGAGGTACATCCCCTCGCTCCGCCGGTGGAGGTGGTGGGGAGGATGTGTCTGCTTTAGTGAAAAAGTTAGTTAACAGTGAGATTGCCACCGCTTTGGAAACAGCAGCGTTAAAGTCAAAGGTTTCCGCACTAGTGCAAGAATTGGTTAATAACGCAGTGGCCTCGTTGGATAAACAAGTGGAGACTGCCATCACAAAATTGAACGTCGTAACATCAAAACCGAATATTATTGACGTAGGTAACAGACGTTTGGTTCACCTCAAAGCTCCAATTAATGGATCAGACGCCGTAAATCTAGACTCTCTGCCATATAAAAAGGATAACAAAACTTGGGCCCTACATTTCGGCTCGCATCGCCTCCTCAGCACTGCATCTCCCGTTTCCCCGCAGGATTTTGTCACATTGGCCTATCTGGAACGGCATTATGAGCCTAAAAAGACAACTGGCCGAGGAGGTCCATAAACCGAAGAGAAGACGTTACAAAACTGCGAGAGTATTGATTAAAGGAGTTTTCGACGATTTATGGCAGGGTGATCTTGTGGATTTGAGCATGTACCCAGATGGTGGCTATAAGTATTTGCTTACAGTAATTGATGCGGGATCTAAAATGGCCTGGGCCGAACCACTGCACAACAAGACTGGTTTGGAGGTGTCGAATGCTCTTGAACGTGTTTTTCAGTCGAGTGGTTTAATACCTAAATATTTTCAGACTGACAAGGGAAAGGAATTTTACAACTCGCGAGTGAATGAACTGTTTCAACGTCGTGGAATTCATCTATATTCTACCCATGGCCATGGCCATGCTACTATAGTCGAACGATTTAATCGATCAATCAAGGAACTCATGTTTTTGGAGTTCAGCATTCAGGGTAACACAAAATGGCGGGCTCTAATTCCTGCCCTTTTGAATCGATACAACAACAGGTTCCACCGCAGTATTGGCATGAAACCCGCGGATGTAACAAAGGACAAGGAACGCTCGATTATCCAGAGATTATTCCCACCACCACCACCTCTACAGGTACGACGACCTCGTTTCAAGGTTGGAGACAGGGTTCGTATCAGCAAGTTGAAACACGTTTTTGCCAAATCTTATTTACCCAACTGGACGAATGAACAATTTATAATAACCCGAGTAAGAGGGAGGGAAGTTCCCACGTATTACTTGAAGGATGTTTATAACAAACCGGTTTTGGGGAGATTTTACGAGGAAGAACTAAAGACTACCGCTTTTCCAGATCAGTATTTAGTGGAGAAAATCGTTAAACGAAGAAGGGGCAAGGTACTCGTTCGATGGCTCGGATTTGACCCTGAACATGATACTTGGGAAAACGAGCAAAATATTGAGTGGGGGTAGACTGTATATATACAGTTCCCAAGATTGTTCCCGAGCCAGTATCATTCCAAAATGGATTCGCTAATGCTAACAAGTTCTTTCGTTGTTGATCGAGTGAAGAATGTGCAGTTGGTTGTGGGGCTGGTGGATTTGACAACGCCGATAATTGTGATTCGCCAAAAGGAACGCTCTACGCCCTTCTACATTTGCATCAGTGACTGGGAACTGTTGAGCCACAAACTCCCTCAGGTGAATCGCAAGGAGGATAACACCTTTTTACATGGGACATACATGAGCGGCACTACCACACCCCAGCAGCACCTGATTTTGAGCTACTATCCTAGTTGGCTTGACCGAATTTTGCACACTGAACCTCACAGTATTACCTTGAATGCAAAAACCACTTCAAATCTGGTGAGTTTAGTTCCAACCATTGACGCTGTTTTAGACAAAATGAGGGACTTCACCTCAACTGGTGGTGGTGGTGGGGCCACTTTTCCATCATCCTCCTCTCTACCAGTCAGCCCATCGTCCCCACCCCTGGGCTTTTATATAGAAAACACAAACTGATGAGGTTTCAGTTCTCATTCTACACTGCCCATGGATTGTGGTGAGCACTCGCTCGAACATCTTGTGGAAGGATTTGGACAACTGAAGACTGGGATACCATCGGACATCAATCGACGACTGAGTGAACTTTGTAGATACGTCATCCCGGCCAATTCAACCTCAAATCCCCCCACATCAAACGTGACCCTTTTCTTCTTCTTCCCGGTTTCCCCACCAAGTGGACCCGCTGGACTGTTGTATACCTTTCCGATAATCATTTCACTCCTGCTAATCCTTCAAATCATACTCTCTGGCCTCCAGTATGGTGGTAGTAAAGGATCACGCGGAAGTGAAGAACAGCAGCTCGGATTATCCCCCTCCCCCCCCCCCCTCCTGCGGATGAAGCAACTGGACTCGTGCGGCTTGCCTCTTTACCAGGCTATCACACCTTCCTGAAATATCTACCATACTTGGATTTTTGCAAGACCATGACTCGACTGGATGAGCTGCTGGCCAGAATACACGACTTGGAGCAACAACATCTTGGAGCCCATTTTGTGAATACACCGACTAGTGGATATCATTTCAACACATGTTCTTGGGTATGCAATGTAAATGGAGATGTTGTAGACACATGCGCTTGTCAGTACCTCTCTTTAGCAACTAGCGAATTTATCAGCCTTTTGGATTCGATTGGATTTCAATAAACTACTATTATTCCTACTACGTTGGTTTTCTTTTTAACCCCCCCTACTACTACTCATGGGTGGGTATATAAGAGTGTGTGCGTTTTGTGTTCCTGGCCCACAACTAGCAGACTTGTTGAACCAGTAGGATGTGTGACCTCAACAAAGAAACCGATAGGCTAGCCTCTTTTGTGGATTGGCCCTTGAGCCTACCCTCGGCGAAAGATATGGCTCAAGCAGGTTTTTATTACACTAGGCACAGCGATAAAGTAAAATGCCCATTTTGCAACGTTATTATAGACAACTGGCTACCTTACGATATTCCCTTCAATGTACACACGCGCTGGAGCCCCAACTGTCATTTTGTCACGACACCCACTGATGTAATTAGTGGCGGCGGCGGCGGGGAAGTCGACGCACCAACGATGGATATTGGATCTTCCAACCGTGTGAACCTGCTGGATTCGTTTGATGGAAGATTTGCCACTTTTACGATGTGGCCAAAGGTATTGCGACATCTCGTTACGGACCTTTGCAGCGCAGGATTCCACTACCATGGGACGATGGGCGACATGGTAACCTGTTACAGCTGTAACGGGTCGATCAGCGAGTGGGAAGTACATGATGACCCTTGGGTTCAACACGCACGATTTTTCCCTCAATGCATACATCTTCTCAATGTGAAAGGAAATGCTTTCATTAATTCTGTAAAACTTGCAGCAGATGATGATTGGAATTAATAAATCTTACAATGAAACAAATTACTGCGTTTGTTGCTTCCTTTTACCAGAATACCAACCTTATATAATACGTAGTCGATTAAAATACTTACTATAGTTGATTAAGCGTAGCAGCGACAGCAGAGTTGGAGAGGGGCGGCGGGCAGCAATGACGACCGAGGTAAGTTGAACACGTACTACTAGATTATAATGAGATATAGCCGGCCCGCGACCGCACACACACACACACACACCAGCACCTGGTTAAAAGCAATAGTGCGTTTTTGCCAAACGAGGAATATTTTTGCACTGTAGCTAGGATGACGTCAGTCGCGCGATTTTCTAGTACAGGGTGCTGCTGGAATGACGTCAGCCATTTTTGCACCACTTCAAACTCTGAGGCACCCCACCCACTGACGTCAGTTTTCCTGCAGCTGCCGAAAAATTCACCGCCCGTACCCCGCCCACCCATGTGCAGCAAAAAACCACACGCCCGCAACCCCCCGCCCACCCGTTTATTACATTCCTGTACTCTTTTTTTCGCATGTGAAAAAGTTTAGGTACAGCCCCTGTGTTATCAGTAAGACCTTCAAAAACCCCCTGTACTTTTATTTTCGCACACCATGGCATCGGCGAAAAAAAAGGTACAGGTATACCCTACTTTATAGATAAATTACTGCGTGGTATCAAGGGTGTCGGCGCACTTCTTGACGACATTTATGTGACTGGCAACACCTTGGAAGAACATAATGGCCAACTCTACCAAATACTCAAGATTCTTCAGGATTCAAATTTTTTGGGTGAATGGTCATGTTTCGGAGGCTTTTGGGACTGGCTCAGGAGTGAAGCAAGGATGCAACATGAGCCCCATTCTTTTCTCATTGTATTTGAATGATCTGGCTGCATATCTTGGAGGAGGAATATTAGTTGGAGGAACTCGCATCAATCTGTTGCTCTACGCGGATGATATTGTCCTGATTGGCGATAGTCCAGGGGGTCTTCAGTTGATGATAAGACGGTTGGAGGAATATGTGGACCTATGGAATCTTACTATCAACCTGATGAAGTCCAACATAGTTGTTTTCAGACGTAGTGGCGGAAGACTGGCTAGGGGAGAGAAGTGGTTCCTCAGCGGACAGCCTATCGCTTGTGTCGATTCCTACAAGTATCTTGGAATCGAGCTCAGGTACGATTTGGGATTTGGCAGGCACTTTGATGGGAAGGGTAGAGTGGTTCGGCACGGTATCGGCTCTATCTGGTAGAGGTTGTTCATGGCAAATGATGTCCCTGTTGGTGCCAAGTTCCGGGGTTTTCCGGTCGGTCTTTTCCCGAGTCTACCAGCGACGTACCGTTTGAAATCCTTAGGAATTTTGACGGTTTATGTTCAAAACAGATAACGATAACAGTGGTACCTAATCCTTAAAATTGATCTTAGTTTAACTTGCTATCTAGTTATCTTAGTTTGATGCGTGGGCGGTAAGCAGTAGTCAGGATAGGCAGAGAGAAGTGGTGGTGTCGGGTTCCTGAGCGATGAGCCGGTGTCGGCGTCAAGGTTGAATGATAGGGCGAGGGGCGAAGAAATGTGGATGATTCCGGTTGGATATTCTTTCCTTTCGGATGGCCTCAATAATCGAAGGATGAAAAGGTGGTAGAGGTGGTGCAGGTGAGGTGTCTCCGGTTAGAAATTCGTTAATTTCCGGATGACTGGTGAAGTGTTGCTAAGACCGTGTATGGTGGTCGCTTACTATTACGTTGTGAGTGATCTGCTGGGTGTGTTGATCAGTAGTGTACTCATAAATTTTGCGCAGGCTTTTACTTACAGTTGGATGTGCATTCCGCTGTAAGGAGTAGTTCCGTTCCCCTAATCCCAATTTTCTCACTGGACACTTGCTTGATTTATACAAATCTTGTTTTTGAACACTCGTAGGTTCGATTTACTTCTTTTTCTTTTGCGGAGCAAAAATAAATCTCGTCGGTTCCGATTGCGCCAATTATAGAATGGAGAGTCGCAGATGAGTTTTTAAAAAACACTTTATTTCACGTGACAACGGAAATATGACTTGGGAATAAAAGCACTGCGCGTGACGTTGTGAGGTGGACGGGAGACGGTCGGATACTGACTGACGAGAGCTGAAGGCTCGAGGCTTTTATAATGTTTTGCTGCTGATGACAGCGTTAATGTGGAAATATGCATTGGTGGGGTATGTTGCGGATGTAACTCCTATGTATTCGCTCAGCAAAAAATTTTTGTAACACCCCCTAAAAATTTCTTCTTTTCCGTTTCAAGGTGCGTAGATTCCAAAAATGCGATGTCCGTCCGCCGTCCGCCACACATGCTCCATTTGGGCCCTAGTGGTGTTCCGAAACTTTGCAGCCCGATCGGAATATATCCAAGGGTGTTATGAGTGAAAATGTGTACAAAAATAGGTACTTTCTGTGTTTTAGTAACATGTTAGTAACATGAGCTTTTGAGGCATCGTTTTACATGTTTTGGGGGACGAGAAGACCGAATACGAGTATGAAGTCGATTTTGACCTAAGAATGGAAAATTGAGGTACTACCAAATGTTCACCTCCCAAAATTGATTTTTTATGAGTCAGAACCGGGGAAATCGTCTGAAATCGCCATCAGTTTGTATAATAACACTAGAAACACTAGAGTTTGTATAGAAACACTATAACACTAGAGTGTCAACACTTGGATCAAGATGCATAAATGGCACTAAAAATCATCAAAGATAATTTGAAAAAAAAAAGGGCGTAGGTACCTAATTCGTGTTATAGGGGACCAAACTGGTGGAAACCACCAGAAATAGTTGTTTCAATTATTTCACATGAAAGAAACAATAAAAATGAACAAACAACATTTCTGTAGGTGTGTCCAATAGAATAATAAACCCATGTGACCAGGACTTTGCGTCTTCGATTTCTGTAGCGTCTTTGATTTCTCTGACACTCGCAGTATCAGTACTTTGGGCTCACCAGTCGTACTAATTGACGAGACGACCAGCCTACTCACTGCGATCGATAGAAGCGTCTCGCAGTAGCCTGATTAAGCATGTGTAGTCAAATTTGAACATCAGTTGGGAGGCCGCCACTGACTCGGGCGGTACTTCTGAATTTGACTAGGGTGGTAGAGCTCAGAGGGAGGAGGCCTTCTGCGCCTCTCTCCGGCGCAACTGGAGGAGGGGCGAATATAAATACCCCCGCTCCCGACCGCCAGAACACAACCCCAGAGACCTTACCTGAGACCTGACCTGCGACCTGACCTGCGATAGTTTAGAGAAGAGTATAGAGAGAGTGATAGCCATTTTGTCTGACCCCAGTAGTAGATTCGTTTAGTGTGACTTGGAACTTTAAAATTGACTGCCCGTTTTGATTATTCCTTTAAAATCGACGCCAAGAGAGAGAGGACGGGAGGTTTCTCATTACCACCAGCCACTGCCAGCACTCGGCGAGCTCCTACCATGAACCCACAAGGTGCTGCCGTAATTATCCACCTATTGCAGGAGGATCCGACTGGAGGAGCCAGGACGAGTCTGGAGACGGACTTCCCTAGACGAACCAGGAGGATTATAGGAGGTAAGGCCCAAGGCCCTTTATTTCATAGTCAGAAACTTAACCTTCATGCGTTTGCGCAGGCGGTCAAGCGACCGCCTTTCTTGAATTTCGAAAAGATGCGCTCACCGGTGATTGTTGGGAGGGATGGGAGGGTCATGTATTCTCTAGATACACTTCTCACCGCACGTTCAGCACCTGAAATCAGTGACCCGCCTCTTTGTTTACGCTCAGTACAGTTCCAAAGTTGATGGTGTCGACTGCGGCGGTCAGGAGAC
Organism: Leptopterna dolabrata; assembly: GCA_954871275.1. Taxonomy (NCBI): domain Eukaryota; kingdom Metazoa; phylum Arthropoda; class Insecta; order Hemiptera; family Miridae; genus Leptopterna; species Leptopterna dolabrata. The sequence continues at coordinate 1,590,926 of OX940974.1, read as the reverse complement.
AGCCGCGCGAACGCTTTCGTAGTTTTGATTTCACTGACGGCGGTCAGGTGACAGCCGCGCGACTTCTGACGAAATATTTTCATCGACATCGTAAAATGTAAGTAAACTATAATTTCGTTAATAGTATATATTATACCTAATTAAAATCAATTTCTTTCAAAAATAAGGGTACCTATCTAGTAAATTATAATTTGTTCTGCAATTTTGCGACTTTATTTGCCTATCTTGCCTCTCTCGCCCTCTTCTTCATACACCCAAAAAAACTAATAATCCTTTTTCATTTTTTTTTCAGGTAAAAATTTCGCAGAACGACTGAGGAGATAGCTCAGGTGCTAGCAGAAATGGAAGAAATGGACAGTGATGGAGAAGATGGAGGAGATCCGAAACATAAAACATAAAAGAAAAAAGATAAAGAAAAAAAACATAAAAACGCTGCAAAGTCCTTGTCACATGGGTTTATTATTCTATTGGAGTTCTAGAGATTTTTGTTGGCTGTTAAATGTATTGTTTCTTTCATGTGGAATGATTGAAATAGCTATTTCTGATGATTGCCACCAATTTTGGCCCCCAAAACATGAAATAGGTACGCTTTTTTTTTTTTTTTTTTTAAGATCATCTTTGATCATTGGTAGTGGCATTTAATGGTCTTGATTCACCTGTTTACACTTTTTCCAATGTACACATTGATGGTGATTTCAGACAGTTTTCCAGGTTTTTGACTCATAAAAAACCAATTTTGGGAGCTGAACCTTTGGTAAAACCTCAATTTCCGCGTCTTTGGTCAAAATCGACTTCATATTCGGTCTTCTCGTCCTCAAAAACATGGAAAAAGATACCTCAAAAGCTCATGTTACTAACATGTTGTTAAAACGCAAAAAGTACCTATTTTTATACACATTTTCACTCATAACACCCCTGGGTATATTCCGATCGGGCTGAAAAGTTTCGGGACACAACTAGGGCCCAAATGGAGCATGTGTGCGAAAGAACGACTTTTTTAGACCGAAAATGAAGCCTGTACACGTGATACGGCATTCGGCGGACGGCGTACGGCGTACGGCGGACGGCGGACGGACATTGCATTTTTGGAATCTACGCACCTTGAAACGGAAAAGAAAAAATTTTGAGGGGGTGTTATAAAAATTTTTTGCTGAGCGAATACATAGGTATATTATTCACAGAATAATAAACCAAAACCAGGCGAGAATGTGGAGGTTGTGGCAAAAAAGTTTGCGTAAAACATTCAACCACTTCAGTAAAGTGCAATAATTGTCAGTTGCTTGAGAACGAGGACAGCGAGACAGACTGAACAATCCTGCAAGACTGCAATGATAATTATGTATTTTGTAATTTTGTAATTTTTTTATTACTTATCATTTCGTAATTTTGGAACTAATGGCTCAGGTTTTTTTCTAGTTTCCATCTAGTTTGAATGAAAAAAAATGACATTTTTACAACAAAAATTTGAAGAAGAATTATTGTCCGAGTGGCCTTTTTGATGCCGATTGCGCTTTTTTGAGTTGTTTGAGGATGTAACATTCATACATGAGTTTAAATATATTTGATTCTAGTTCCTTAGTATCTAGTTTGATTGAAATGAATAATCTAGTTTTTCCACAAACAAACAAAAGTTGAAGGAAAATAATTATTTTCCAAGTGGCCTTCTGAAGCCAATTACGTTTTTTTCGGAAGCAATAGTTTATTTTTATGTTAAGTAATGGCTATATTATTTTTGAATAATAAAGAAGTTTTTGATGGAAAATGTGTTTTTTTGAATTGTATCCTAGTTCCTTTGTATTTACTGCAATGGAAAGTAGAGAAACCAGCATGGTAATCATAAAAAAAACGTGGGCGGTCAACTGACAGCTGCGCGAGCGCCGGTGTGACTCATGTTCGCGCGAACGCATGAAGGTTAAGCGACACTGTCGCGTAAAAGCGCCCCTGAGGCCTTCTGCAAGCACACAATTCCTTACAGAGGTAATTCAGAACGTTCCCGTTTTGTTTCAGTACCTCTGCAGACTTCTCTCAAATTGAGCCCTGATTTCACCCCCAAAGTCTTCAACCTTTCACTCAGCGAACCCAGTTATCAAGCCCCATCTGAACCCATCCAAGACTCCGACTCTGTTGCCATCCAATCACTACACATTGCTACACCTCTTGTAAAATATTCTGTTCTATTAGTTTTGCCCCTTTGCTATGTAAGTAGAATCCCGTTTATCCGCGCACATAAAGTAAATTCTTGTTCTTGTATCGAGTCATCCGCCTTCGTGACCCCAAATTGTGCTAGCTCTTTTTACAATTAATTCGTTCATTTCGTTAACTTCCTCTTGTTTCAATCATTATCAGAACACCGTAGAGTCACAATTTCACTAGTCTTTCAGCTGGAGAATCTTGCCTTGGAGACGTCCAAACCTGTAGCGACACTGTGCAAAATCGCTGCAGGGCCAACTGCTCACCTACGAAATTCAAAGGTAATACATTCAGATTCCCATTGTAGGTCGCCTCTCGTCACTCGCCATCCATCCAATAAGAGGTATCAACGGGCGTCTGATTACATTACACATGGCTACCACCCAAAATTTCAGTATTTTTTTTTTTTTTAATAGTCAATGTCACTTTCACGGATACGATGTTTATACGACCGTCGCCATAATTAGAACAACTGGCCGAACTAAATTTTGATGGTGGTTCAAAGACTGTGTTTGAACCGGAAGAACTTATTAAAAAACGGATTTCTCTTTGGCTTTCTTTTTCGACGAACTTCAGCAATCTTTAATGCTCAAAAAAAGTTGGGCAAGAGCGGCCATTACATAGCGAATGAAAAAACGCTGCAAAGTCCATGTCACAAGGGTTTATTATTCTATTGGACTTACCTACAGAAATGTTGGCTGTTCATTTATTGTTTCTTTCACGTGGAATAATTCGAATATCAAGGTATTTCTGATGGTTTCCACCAGTTTTGGACCCCAAAACACGAATTAGGTACGATTTTTTTTTTCAAATTATCTTTGATCATTGGTAGTGCCATTTAATCGTCTTGATCCACGTGTTGACACTTTTTCTAGTGTTATCATACAAACTGATGGTGATTTCAGACGATTTCCCAGGTTTTTGACTCATAAAAAATCAATTTTGGGAGCTGAACATTTGGTAGAACCTCGATTTTCCACTTTTTGGTCAAAATCGACTTCATATTCGGTCTTCTCGTCCCTAAAAATACGGAAAACGATACCCCAAAAGCTTATGTTACTAACATGTTACTAAAACACAAAAAGTACCTATTTTTGTGCACATTTGCATTCATAACACCCCTGGGTATATTCCGATCGGGCTGCAAAGTTTCGGGACACAACTAGGGCCCAAATGGAGCATGTGTGCGAAAGAACGACTTTTTTAGACCAAAAATGAAGCCGGTACACGTGATACGGCGGACGGCGTACGGCCGACGGCGTACGGCGGACGGCGGACGGACGTTGCATTTTTGGAATCTACACACCTTGAAACGTAAAAGGAAAAATTTTGAGGGGGTGTTATAAAAAATTTTTGCTGAGCGATTACATAGGTGTATTATTCACAGAATAATAAACCAAAAGGTGACCTCATCGTCGACCAAACAGGTGTCTCCAAAAACCTTAATGGGTAATGCTAGCCTTGAGCGCACAAAAAGGTTCAGGAACGTGAACTCAATCTGAAATAATTACTGAGAATAAGTTGATCTATTCTATGCCAAACCTTTCCTAATAAAAACCCCAATTGAAGAAATTAATTAAGCGCAGAATTAGGCGAGCTGTGTTCGCGAAATGAGAACTGACACACTATGCTAGAACTAATTGTAGAGATGATACAGCTCGACGGCCACGTTCCCCAGTAATACTACAGGTATCAGCGACCTCTTTCGCTGATCGAACAGGCTGCTAAGTAATAAGTACCAAAATCCTAATATTTTGAAATGATTACCTGAACTCATGATCCAATCATTTTGACATTAGGAACGTACCTAAAACAGAAAAAAACAAAAAATTATCATAGTAGATATTATGTAAATACTCGTAAAACGAAATGTCACCCATTCTTGGTCAAGCACAAAATGACCATGAAAGGAAAATGCCGGGTTTTTCACTTAGATAAATAAATAAATACGTATATAAATTATGGAACTTGTTCACGAAAGTTACTGTTTTTAAAAAACTTTATTTCACAAGTTACAATTTATTCCCAATTAATTTGGGAAACGTACACAGGACAACTACAGACGTACAAGGGCGGCTCAAGACTGCCCGTAAAATCTTTCTAGGGTCCGCAGGGCGGTCGCCGGGGTTTTCTATAACATCAGCTCTTATTAGCGAATTTTCGAAGAAAAGGAAGCTATTGTTCTCGGTCCAAAATTTTTAAAACTCGAATTTCCGAAAGATTTTTATACCAAAATCCGTTTCAGACCATCCTGAATTCCCTGCCGAAAGACACCAAAAATTATATGTATATATATATATATATTTATATATTTATATATTTATATATTTATATATTTATATATATATTTATATATTTATATATGTATGTGTCATTCCAGACGATAACTCTCGAAAGAATTGAGATAAAAAGTTCAAATTTGCACGAAAAATCTGTCTTGGCAATCGACAGGCTAAGTTCGAAGATGGGCAGAATCGGGTCACTCTAAGGGGGAGTTTTGGGGAATTTTAGGGGGGGAAAATTACCCATAAATTCCCAAAATGAAAAAGTCTGACAAGTGACACCTAATTTTAAAGGTTTTTGTACGCTGAACACGATGGTGAAATCAGAATTGCGATATCTCATTCCATTCTCAAACTGGAGCACTTTGAAGATGAAGGAACGTGGTTATTTCTTGAGATGTTCTTCCTGGTTCGTCTGCTCTAATCTGATAACGGAATGGGATATCGCAATTCTGACTTCACCATCGTGTTCAGCGTTGGAAAATCTACAAACCGAGGTGTTACTCGGCAAAAAATGGAACAAAAAATTTGTTATGTACCCAATACCTTAGTCTTCTGGTTTTCAAAACATTTTTGATTTCCCCCTCCCCCTCCTTCCACCCCAAATTTTACTTTGCGTAAAACTACTCCTGTTTTAATTTTGTATGGTATCAAGTTGGGAAAACATTGGCCGAAAATTAATTTTCAGAAAATTTTAGGCGGAGGAGGAAGATGCCGAAAACTTCGAAAATTCGCTCTTATAGCCATGCTGCATGACTGTGGTTTTTTTTTATTAAGCAGCGATTTACATTATATGTAACTCCTCCACCCTTAGATTTTGGCATCACCTGGAAGGTTGACGTCAATACAAGTTTTCTGTTCCCTTAATGGAGAGGAATTGGAATTTTTTGATTTAGACTTCTTGACAATATTAAATATAATGTGCAGCATACAAATCAGTAAATACAATATAGTATAATGGTCCAACAGCTAGGCACTACAATATGAGAAGTATCGAAAGTTTTGATTCTCTGCATACGATTCAATTTGACATTGTTGAAGTTAAACATCCTTCAAGTTTATTGTGAAGTCTGGTTCATGATTCAGTTCCATGTCTACTTTTACATCTGTGATTATTTTCGGTTGCTCTTCTGAATACCTTGATGTAATCAACTGCTCGTTGCGGAAGTACACTGCATTATTTTCGTCATTTATTAAGTAAACTCCGTTCAGTAATTTTAATTCGGTTTCTTTATCTTTTCTCAGTTCTATATTTTCGTCCGTTTTAAAAATACCTAAATATTGGTTAATTTCTGGAATTTATTCTATTTCCTTATCATATATCTCTAATTTCACATAAACACTTTCTTTAGGAGTTTCACCCTGAAGGATTCTCTTTTCACATAGTAAATGGGTGGGACATAAATAAGTACTTCCCATTATGCACATTCCTTTTAGAGGTTCAACTGTCGAGTTATCTTTATCTTTCAATATGTAAGATGTTTCTGGTAGAATGGAGGCAAATCCGCCATCCAGTTGGGTCGGCATAGGCCTTAAATAATATAGGTCAAACTCTCTGGGTTTTGTTAAAGGCAAAGTCAGCAAATAGATGATCTCGCCAGGGTGATCTTTACAATTTACTCTTATCATGGATTCAAATTCTGATATGTTTTCGTATTTAATTTGTAGGGCTAATTTCCCCACATAGTATTTTTCAATTTTCTTGATTTCTTCGAATAGTTGTGCGGTGATCGGCTGCTCCCTATTAACAATGTAATAGCGTCACTTGAGGTATAAGCCGCGTCTTGGCGGCTTCCCGGAGCGGGGTTCCCCTACCCCCCTCCGGGTCTGTAAGAAGGGGTATAAAAGGCGTTGTAATTTATCAATAAACAGTCAATCAAGTCACAAACCAACTACTGAGAGTCTCGTGTACTTATTCCTATTTATAGCTCCCGCTGGATCATCACACTGGTCACCCCGACGACGAACACGCAACCTTCACCGGCTTCCGGCCTTCTGCGAACAGCGTCCCGCCTTCTCGCTTCCAGCGACGACTCAACACGCACCTTCGCCGGCTTCCTGCCTTCTGCGAATAGCGCCCCGCCTTCTCCCCTCTAGCGACGGCTCAACACGCAACTTCGCCGGCTACTCGCCTTCTGCGATCAGCGTCCCGCCTTCTCGCTTCCAGCGACGGCTTAACACGCACATTCGCCTTGACCTTCAACGGACTTACAAAGGTCCTTTTCAGGACCACTGTCTGTTTCAGCCTTTCAGTTTCAGGCACCACGGACATTCGCGACCGCAACGCCGGCAGAGCAACGTACCCTTGCCCCGTCCATCTTCGGACTAACAACGATTCTTTATGAACCATCGTCCTCTTGCGATCGACAGCGAACCCCCCACTACTCGTGACGACCAATCAGCGTCCTCTCTCAAGCGACCAATCAGCTATCGCCTCCAGCGAACCAATTAGAGAGCACCTCGCCCTCCCCGCTGCCTACTTAACGAGAGCGACCATCAACGGAGCATTCATTCCTCGGATTCACACCTTCAGGAACAGATAAGAAGAAAAGTGGAGACCAGAGCTGTTAAGACATCGGAACCGGCACCAGGACCTCTCAAACTGCGGCCTTTTGACCCGGCTTTCCCGCACGTCTGGTTCGCACAGCTCGAACTAATTTTCGCCCAGGAGGGCCTCAAGAATTCAGAAGCCCGCTTCACCCGTGCCTTCCTCGCGCTCGAGCCTCGTCAAGCGGACCTCTGCATCGACATCGTCGCCTCGCACACCGCAAGCTACCAGACATTGAAAGACCGGCTTATCGCAGCTCATGCACCCTCAGATGGCTCCCAGCTCACAAATTTGCTGCACCCTTTGGTAACAGACGAGCTACCTTCGGCCCTCGCCCGACGCCTTCAACGTGCACTTCCTCCGGGTACTCCGGCCTCGCTCCTCCGACAACTCTTCTTGCGAGCTCTGCCAGAGAGCCTTCGCCTTCACATCGCAGCCAGCGTAGAACCCGATATCACGAAGCTCGCGGCGGCCGCCGACCGCCTTATACCCTTCGTAACACCTCCTCGTGTGGCTACCGTCGACGAGGAAGTTCAAGTGATCCAGCACCGACAACAACAGCGGCCTTCTACGCAGCGACAATCATCCCCTCAACGACCGAACAAGAAGTTCTGCTTCTACCATAGAAGATGGGGCTCCCGAGCAAAAAAAAAAATGCGTCAAACCCTGCACCTGGCGAAACCAACCGACGGGAAACGCCGACGCACTTCATCGGAAAGTAACACAAGCCGGCACCCTACGAACGGCTATCGACTCAGAGATCAACACATACGACAACCACTGCGCCTCGGTACACCTACCCGACCTACCGCCCTATGAAAGGACATTCACCGTAGCAGACGTCTCAACACCGATCCTCGGCTCCGACTTCCTAAGGTACCATGGCCTACCAGTTGACCTCCCGAACGCCCGACTCACCAACGCAGCCACCAGCACAATTAACCTCGTACACCCGGGAAATTCCATCTGTTCAACGTCAGGTAATGCACCCCGCTTCCAGGCACTACTAGACGCACACGCTCCTTCAAAAACTCCCTGCGAAGCACCAATCGAACACCATATAGTAACGAAGGGCCCGCCATGTCACGTGAAACTTTGACGCCTAGCCCCGGCCAGCTATACGAAGACGAAAGCCCACTTCGCAGAACTCCGAAACGCTGGCATCATGGAACCATCGGAGGCCCCTTGGTCAAGCCCTCTACACGACGTACCGAAGCCAGACGGAGACATTCGCCCCGTCGGAGACTACTGCGCCCTCAACAGGCTCACTGCCCCCGAGCGATACTCGGTGCCACACCTCCGCGACTTCACAACGGTACTGTTCAGGACGACCACACATAGTACGTTCGACCTCGCCCGTGCCTTCTTCTGCTGCAAAATCAGCGAAAAAGACGACCTTCTAGTAGCCTCCAAAGATATCGAAGAACATTTTACGCACGTAAAATTATTACTCGATACTCTAGCCAAACACGGCCTCCTGGAACGCCTACACCGTGTCTTAAAAGACGCTATCATCGCTACCTCCTCGTCAAGAACCTGGGCATCGGACCTCAACGGCCTCCTTCTCGGCCTCCGCAACATGCCCCGCCCCGACGGCTACTCGCCCTCACAGCGACTTTTTTCAGCGACTCCACGACTTCCAGGGGACCTGTTCACACAACCACCACCCGCTACAGTACCGCTTCTAACACACGACTCGTACCGAAGATTCGCAGAGGCCTATTTACCAAACACAATTCAGCGAGCGACACACTTATACGTAAGGGTCGATACACCGAAAGGTAAACTCGACCCCCCTTACGTAGGACCTTTTCGAGTCCTCACAAACGACGGGAAAACTATTTGTTTTGAAAACAATGACTCCACGACGCCAACAGTCTCCACTGATCGATGCAAGCCAGCCCCGCCTCCCTCAACTCCGATTGGTCAAGACAGCTCGCTCCCTATTGCCCAATCGAATTCATCCGCGGATTCCGCGGGTATAAAACGCGGACCGCGACCCGCGAAGGTCATTCTCCCTCACCATTACCACTGGGACCCAGGCAACAAACTAGAAAACGCAAGAGGAGCCGCCAACCGCTGCAGCTACGCCGCAAGTGCGGCCCATTTCACCTGCTCCGGCACCTCCTGCCTCGCCGCCCAGCAGTCACTCCCGCCAGCCGCCCCTTCCAGAGGTCTCCCAGACGAGGCCCCCGACATTATCAGCGGAACCACATCCGAGCACGCTCCCAGTTCCGAGCACGCTCAAGGATCCCGCACCGCAGCCGCCGCTAATGCAGGATGACACCGCAACAGCGTAAAACCAAGACAACACGAAGCCTCTTCTACCTCCACTGACGCCTCAACATGATTCACCGTCGAAAATGAATTTATAATTGCAGTATTTAACTTCAATTCTGGGGGGAGCAGTGTGGTGATCGGCTGCTCCCTATTAACAATGTAATAGCGTCACTTGAGGTATAAGCCGCGTCTTGGCGGCTTCCCGGAGCGGGGTTCCCCTACCCCCCTCCGGGTCTGTAAGAAGGGGTATAAAAGGCGTTGTAATTTATCAATAAACAGTCAATCAAGTCACAAACCAACTACTGAGAGTCTCGTGTACTTATTCCTATTTACAGCTCCCGCTGGATCATCACAAGTTGTTTAGTCGATATTATACTTGGGTGAAGGGTTCCCGTCTTACAGAATGTTAACGAATTTTCTATCTCTTGAACTACATGTAACATAAGATTGAACACAATCTGCAAATGGTTGACCAATTCTCTCGCTGCCCCTACTTCCGTCCTGAGAGAGTTGCTTCTAGCTAGATCATTTATTTCAATAATTTTATCATGAATCTCTTTGTGATTAAATTGTATAATTTTAACGTTTTGATTAATATAATTTCACTATTTATTGAGAACTGAGCATCCAGCTGATCTTCTACTGTGAGTTGGTTATCTTTAATTTGTTATAGGTATTAGACAATTAGACGGTCGTATTTTTCCACATCCGTTGTATCTAGATTTCCTGTGATCGCTTTAATAATACTACCTAACCCATTAATTAATCCCCTCTTATTTCTAGGACTAAGAATGATTATACTATCTAATTTTTCTTTGATTACCTCAATAGTGTAATTAGTAACCTTCATGTATTCATCAAATTCACTAATTATATTTACATTTTCCCCAACTTCTTTATTAATTGTTCATTTTTTAGTTTGAGTTTATAAAATTCAGTGACCTGTCTGTCTGTCTTCTAGTAGTGAACAAAAGTGTGTTCAGTCGCAGTCAGTTTGGCAGTTCCCAGGTTGATCGGTAGTATTCCTGGGTTATGGCTTACATCTTTCACGTCCGTGTCCCTTGTGGCATTAAGCCCGAAGGTCCTGGAACATTGTCCGTAGTGTCAGTTCTTACCGAATCCCCATCCTTCTTCATCCTAACTTCATTTCCGGTCTAAAGATTTCGTTTTTTCGCACACAGGCTCCATTTGGGCCCTTTTAGTGTCCCGAAACTTTGGAGCCCGATCGGAATATACCCAGGGGTGTTATGAGTGAAAATGGGTAGGTATATAATTGGTACTTTTTGTGTTAAAGTAACATGAGCTTTTGAGGTATCGTTTTCCATGTTTTTAGGACGAGAAGACCAACTATTAAATTGATTTTGACCGAAGAGTGAAGAATTGAGGTTGTAACGAAGGTTAAGCTCCCGAAATTAATTTTGATGAATCAAAAACATGGGAAATTGTGTGAAATCACCATAAATTTGTATAATAACACTAAAAGTAGTATCCACAGGTGAATCAAGACAATTAAATGGTACTGTCAATCATCAAAAATAATCTGTTGAAAGGAAAAGCCGAGCCTAATTCGTGTTTTTGGGGGCCAAAACTGGCAGAAACCATAAAAAATAGCGATTTCAATAATTGCACATGAAAGGAACAATAAATGAACAGCCAACATTTCTGTACTTATGTCCAGAAGAATAATAAACCCATCTGACAAGGACTTTGCAGATTTTTAGTATAACATGAGCTTTTGAGGTATCGTTTTCCATGTTTTTAGGACGAGGGGACCGAATATGAAGTCGATTTAGACCAAATAATGGAAAACTGAGGTTCTAACGAAGTTTCGGCCTTAAATTTACGTTAATTTTGTTCTAAAATCGTCGATCTTCCGGACACAGTTTGGGTCCCCATTTGGGAACACATTTGGGCCTAGTTGTGATCCGAAGCTCGGCAGCCCGATCGAAATACACCCAGGGGTGTAAAGGGAGAAAAATGGGTGTAAAAACCCTGAAAAGTCCTTGGCACATAGGCTTATTATTCTCGAATGAGTACGCCACGATTGGGACCTCACTGAAGAGACCCCCAAAGATATATTTGAGGGTTTTAAAGAGGAATATTAGGTTGCTATTTCTGAAAAAGTGATTTTCGTTCACTGAATTGTCTTTATTCACCTGTTAATAGTACTTGCACTGTTATTATACAAATTTATGGTGATTACAGACAATTTCCCAAGTGTTCGACTCACAAAAAATGAATTTTGGGAGCTGCTACAACCTAAATTCTTCACTCTTTGGTCAAAATCATCTCCATATTCGGTTTTCTCGCCCTAAAAAACATGGAAAACGACATCTCACAAGCCCAAGTTCACAAAAACCTCAAAAGTACCTCGAAAAGCCATATTTTTACACCCATTTTTTTCCCCCCACAACACCCCTTGGTGCTTTCCGATCGGGCTACGGAGCTTTGGAGAACATCTACAACCCAAATGTGTTCCCAAATGGAGACCCAAACATCGCGCGGATGAAAGACAATTTTAGACCAAAATTTAATCTAAATTTAAGGCTGAAAGTTCGTTAGAACAACAATTTTCACACACAACTAGGGCCAGAATGGAGCCTGTGTACGAAAGAACAAATTTTTTAGACCGAAATTGAAGTAGATATGCATGATACGGCGGACGGACTTTGCATGCGGACGCACCTTGAAACGTAAAAGAAAACAAAGGTTCTTGAAAGTTTGCCATTTCTCATAATGGGTTGTTAGCAGCATTGAGAATCTGCCTCCGAAGGTTCCCTCCGCCTCCTTGAGCCAACAGCCAATAGAATGTCAGTAGACCTGATACGCCATTTTGCGCCGCATTTTTGCTTTTAATAATCCTCATTTAAAAACAGTTTAGATCAAGGCACACACACATGGAACATGTTTTTCGAATAGGTACATGATAACAGAGGATATGGAGATAATCATGTAGAAAAACGTCTGCCAATTCGAGTAGGCAGTACAGCTTCCTCACTTGAATCACATGAACATATAGAGTAGTAGGGTAGGTTCGTTATGATGCGGGACCATCGGCGATCCAACCCGGAGTACCCTCAAAATTTCAGCTCTCTACGACTATTTTTCGCATAGTTAGAAGCGTTATAAGGAAATGGTCAACATTCCATGTTTGCGCATGCGCAGAGGAAAATTACTTCATTGAAGAATGAAGTTCATATGGAACCATCAAAGTATTATACGGATGGACCCTCCAAATGTGAATTCATTTCAACCTTTAATTAACGTAGTTATGGGCACTCCAAGTATTTCACGTTTTCGCATGCGCAGACTGAAAGATTTTCAAGATTTTGAAACGGAACCATCTGCGATCCAACCCGCGTATACCCTCAGAATTTCAGCTCTCTATGACTATTTATCGCGTAGTTAGAAACGTTAGGTACCTACAAGGAAATGGTCAACATTTCATGTTCGCGCATGTGTAGGTCAAAGTTACATTACGATCCCAATGAACTTAATTTGGAACTATTGAAGTATTATTCCTGACCGACCCTCCAAGTTTGAACTCATTTCAACGATATTTATGGTAGTTATGGGTGTTCCAATTATTTCACGATTGCGCATGGGCAGACGAAAATTACGGTACTTTTTTAATGATTTTGGTATGGGACCATCTGTGACTCAACCCGCACCTACCCTAGAAATTTCAGCCCACTTCGACCATTATTTCGGGTAGTTATGGGTGTTGCAAGGAATTACCACAGACAGACAGACACAGAACCAACAGAACCAAATATGATCCTCGATGTCTGAAACGGAAAATACCAGGGGTGGTATTTAGGGTATATCGGGTGGTCCGGGTATTTAGGATACTTGTAACCGTTACTTGTAGTCTAATGCGGAATGACACCGTTCATTAGTGAACCTTTACATGTGGAGCAAACACGAAAATTTGGTAGTACATCGTCTTCTGGAAAGTCGGTCTGCAGTGTAGTAACACAGCGTTCTGGAAGTTTATTGAGATCATTTGTGAACCATAGTCTGTCACAAACGTCACAAGGATGTCCAAACTCGTTATCCACAAAACGCCGCTTAAATTCTGTGGAAGCTTTATAGTAGAATTGTTGAACGTCAAGAAACGAATCTGGATTATGTTCTGCTTCTATGTTCGGATCACCACGGGTGATCTTCGAAAAATCAATCCTGGCACGTTTGTTCGACCGCTCAGCTCTTTTTCTCTCAGCGTCACGCTGTTTCCGCTTTCTTGTGGCAGTATTATCTCGCTGGGGTCCAGAAGTGTCACGTTCGGTTTCAGCTGTCTTATTAGCACGTTCAGTTCTCTTCTCTCAGCATCCCACTGCTTCCGTTTTCTTGTGGGAGTACTATCTCGCTGGGGTGGATAAACGACAGGATCATTCACTCTTGCGGCTTCAGCTTCACCTTTCTTCTTTGCCCGATAACTACTATGGTATCGCGCCCTCTTCCGTTTCTTTTCTTCTAAACAGTCATTCATTGTGCACAACACATACTGTACACCGTTATGGCAGAAGGATTGTGATGACCGAGAGGAGAGGTGGCGCACTCTTGAGAAGGACGGAGAAGGGGGTGTCCCACCCATTTCCGGTGGCGCGAGACAAGGGATTGCAACAGTGGGGTTTTTCTGTGCGGATGCGAAAAAGGAAGAGGAAGGGTGGGAAAGGAACGGAAACGTGGAGTAGAAGATGAAGTGGGTTGGGTGGTAGGAGTGTAGTCAAGAGAGGAGACCGTGAACCTAGACGGGGGGGGGGGGGGGTGGGGGGCGGGATGAGGGATGTGTGTGACGGGGAGGGGAGCCGTGTTACATGGACAGGACAGGGCGGTCTCGAGCCCGGTTTACTCCCGTAAAAACATATTCCACGTTAAAATTTTGAGGGGGTGTTATAAACATTTTTTGCTGACCGAATACATAGGTGTATTATTCGCAGAATAGTAAACCAAAAGCTCTGAAAAGTCCTTCACACATGATGTGCCGACGATCTTTGACGAGATCGTCGTTCAAGAGCCGACGCTAATCTGTAGACGAGCCAGAGGAATAAACAATAACAATAAAAAGAGAACGGCGTCGGCGCCTGCGCATCGTCACTCCTTCTGCTGATAAACTGCACCGCGTTCCTCACTTTCACGTCGTCGTCATTCGCACCATCGTCACCGATCCGTAAATCCTGAAGGTATCCTGCCAGGCATTTCTCGCTACTTCTCCATCTCGAACCAGAGAATTTTGCTGAAAAGTTGGGTTTCTGTGGGTCCCTGCATCCCTGATAGACGAAGTCCCGAGCGTCAGCAACGTTTTTCTTCCGATCCTGTCGTTTCTGTATGTATTCATATCGTCCTCTCCGCCATAACACATTTTCTCCACATGGACCTCTTTTCTGACATCAACCATAACATTATTAGCCCCCACTGCATCGTGTGCGCATCGTACGCTGTTCATCGTACATGCACGAGTACTGCTCACTTTTTCGAAAATTGTATGTTATACATATATTTTTTCCATTCGGTAGGAGGAGCTCCATTAGGCCCGCCTTTCGAATTAATCCAAAGTCGTTTGCTTATAGTACCTCATCAAGCCACATTATTTCCAATTATAACTCCGTATTTTCGAATAAACTGAATAGATCCAACAGGTGTTTGGCTGCGAAAGCTGGTTGCTCTATGTCTGGTAATGCCTTTTCCATGACCAATCACATGAGTTTACTATTCTATTGGACATACGTACAGAAATGTTGGCTGTTCATTAATGTTTCTTTCATGTACAATTATTGAACAAGAATTAGGCTCGGTTTTTTTCTAAGAGATTATCTTTGATCATTGATAGTGCCATTTAATTGTCTTGATTAACCTGTTGATACAACTTCTATTGTTATTATACAAATCCATGGTGATTTCAGACAGTTTCCCAGATTTTTTACTAATAAAAAATGAATTTCGGGAGCGTTAAAACCTCAATTCTTCACTCTTTGGTTAAAATCAACTTCATATTCGGTCTTCTTGCCCTAAAAAACATGGAAAAGATACCTCACAAGCTCATGTTCACTAAAACTTCAAAAAAACCCCTCGAAAACCCCTACGTTTACACCCATATTTAACCCGTAACACCCCTGGGTGTATTTTGATCGGGATGCCGAGCTTCAGAGCACACCTAGGAGCCAAATGTGTTCGCAAATGTGGACACAAAGTATGTGCGAAAGGACGACGATTTTAGACCGAAAATTATTAACGTAAATTTAAGGCTAAAACATCGTTAGAACCTTAATTTTCAACTCTTTGGTCAAAATGGACTTCATAATTCGGTCTCCTCGTCCTAGAAAACATGGAAAACGAGGCTTCACAAGCTCATCTTACTAAAACACCAAAAAACCCCATTTTTACCCCCACTATTCACCCATAACACCCTTGGGTAAACTCCGATCGGACTGCACAGTTTCGGGACACAACTGGGGCCTTTATGCGAAAGAACGAATTTTTGTAGACCGAAATTGAATTAGATATGCATGGTACGGCGACATTGGATTTTTGGAATCTACGTACCTGAGCGAATACATAGGTGTTATTCACAGAATAATAAACCAAAACATGAAAATTATAGTTGATCCAAGAATGTTTTGAGTGCTTTCCCCATTTTCAGCAACTTGAAGAAAAAGGAAGTTTGTACCACATATTTTGTGATTTCACCGACTGTGCGTTGCAAGGAATATTATTGTTATAGGCCTCAAGAATTAAATTAAGTATACAAAAATTTCTGAAAATTGGTTCATTTCTGCACATCGACCAGCAAGTATTATTATTTGTATGGGCCTCAGGAATTTAGTCAAGTATAAAAAATAATTCTGAAAATTGCTTCATTTCTGCACACTGGCCAACAAGCCATCATATCAATAGGTTCAACAGCAATCGAAGCGGAGGATTTCTATACGGAAGTTATATGCTGTTGTGTACAAAGTTGCTGTGACATGATCATAGCAGTTCCTTACCTTTAGTTTTCCAATGCCCTCTCCCCCTTTCCAGCGGCTTTAAAAAAAACCAATATCGGTTCATTTTAAATCAAGTGGAGCCCGATGTTGAAGCCTGCCGGGTCTTTTTACTCGCTTACGACAACGGCAATATTCTGCAATCAATACCCCCCCCCCCCCTCTCATCCTTCATCTACTATCATCATTAGTTGATAGAAAACTCCGAAAAAGATTACTTAGGTACCTACCGCCAGAATCATTCACTTCAGTTCCAGTACTTTTCGTCCGTCTGATGGGTACTGGAAACCAGAGAATTACTGCCTGATTGATGTATTGAACCGCTGTTATCCGAAACAAACCGCTATTCTCCAGCATGTTCCACGTCACATTTTATCTATCTCTCTCATCCTCTTCTTCGACGGTAAATCACGCACAAACCAATTATCATTATGCCGACATTCTAACAGCAACAAAAAGATACATATTATTTATGTATTTCAACTATATACAGGGTCTCCCAGAAATGCACCCATCCTCGGTTGGGTTTCCGAACGCAAACGTTACCTCCAACAATGACGACCAACATCACTTATTTTAATTTTTCCGAGAAGAGATCAAACGATGGAAAAATTGTTGGATCACAGCTGGGTCCACCAGATGCATATCGTCGTTTTTCCTAATTCAAAACTACATAAATCGCATAATTTGCGCCTAATTCGTAATTCTATTATCCCATATTAAATTTTGAAGGGAGGATTGAAGAAGGTTGAGGAAGTTTTTGTAACTCGATCATTCCGAATATGAGAGGATCTAGAATTATGATCTTTATTCCGTGCCCGTTTGTCAGCAAGCAATTCCTCGAAACCACCGCATATCCCGGTAGAATCCAAACGATTTGCAATTTAGAGGATTGGCCAGGGATGTTCTCCAAATTTTCCCATATGACCATATCCAGTAGTCAAGCGGTCTAGGCGCTGGTTCGTTCATGAATCGCAAAGCTCTGGGGTCCCTGGTCCGACTCCCAGCTGAGAAACAATTTTCTCTGGAAGACGAATAAGGAAGATAACGCACGTTAGGACCGTAGTCCCAGTTTAGGCATAAAACGATGCGAGTTATTACATAACGTTCATTATTTAACTGCATAGATGCGTCATTATGATCAGCTGTTCCCTAACAATGATATTTGGGTTGAATGGATGTACATGCCGTTTCATTCACGATAATGTTGACGAAGCTTTGCCGTGCAGACTTCAGGGCCTCACTGTGAACGAACTGCAGGACGTATAAAATGCACCGCGTTGTCTAAAAAAATGCCCAAGTTCGAGATCAATTTAAAAACGCAAAAAAATTACGAGATAACGGCGCCCTGGAAATGTCAACACCTACATTTCGACCCTTAGAGATGGCTGAGAGTAATGCCCAGCTTCGCGGACCAAAGAGACCCCTACTGGGACTCACAACCAAATTTCATTCATTTTGGATCACGGTAACTAAGAAAAAAACGAAGTCGGCGGACGGCGTGACTGCGGACGGACAGAAATTTTGTTATCCATTCTCGGATTTTACATACTTTGAAACGGAAACCATGAAACGCTTCGTTGTATATGCTGATTTTGAAGCGATATTGGAACCGGTAGCAGAAAGTTCAACAGAAGCCTGCACCGAAATAATTCAAAATCATATACCTATGAGTTATGGTCTCTATGTAAGGATTTCTGATGAAGTTGCAGATGTTAAGTTAGAAATACCATTAGAACCGACTGTTTATAGGGGAAAGGATGCGGTTTCTCACTTTGTTCAGCAAATTAAAACAATAGCAGAGACAATTCCAATAGCTTACTCGGTGAATACCCCAATGACTCCACTATCTGAAGGAGAAGAAATAATCTCTAGATCAGCAAAGAAATGTTACTTATGCAACTTGCAATTCACCGAAAGTGATGGGAAAGTACGTGATCACTGTCACATTACTGGTAAATACAGAGGTCCAGCACATATGTAATAGCTGCAACCTGAGGTGTCAGAACCCGAAGTTTCTGCCAGTCCTAATACATAACCTCTCGGGGTACGATTCGCGTTTCATTGTCAAGGAGCTTGGATACGACGAACGAGAGATCGAGGTTATTCCTAACTCTGAAGAAAAATATATCTCATTAACAAAAAGAGTATCCGGAGGATTCAAAATACGATACATCGACACCTTCAGGTTCATGTCTGCAAGTCTAGACGCCTTGGTAAAAAACGTTCCTGAATTTAAAGAGATATCAAAGTTTCATTCTCTAGACGATATGACTGTGATGAAAAGAAAAGGGGTGTTCCCGTATGAATACGTCTCGTCCTGGGAAAAATTAGAAGAAACCTCTCTACCTCCTAAAGACGCCTTCTACAGTGAATTAAATAAACGTAGTATAACTGATGAGGATTATCAGCATGCTAAAACAGTATGGAACCATTTTAACTGTAGTACTCTTGGAGAGTATAGTGATCACTACCTTAAGACAGATGTTCTCCTACTAGCAGACGTGTTCGAAAACTTCAGAGATACAATTCATAAAAGCCATAAGCTAGACCCAGCTCACTACTTTACATTACCTGGTTTGTCATGGGATGCCATGTTAAAATACACAGGAATCAGACTGGAACTTCTAACTGATTACGATCAGATTATGATGATTGAAAAAGGGATAAGAGGTGGGATTTGTCAAGCTTCCCACAGATATGTGCAAGCAAACAATAAATATACGAAGGATTATAACCCGAACGACGAATCTACTTTTGTCACATACCAGGACTGCAACAATCTGCATGGATTCGCTATGTCGAAACCTCTACCCTATGGTGCATTTAAGTGGTGTGAAGACGATGTTGATATATTGAAGCTGAATGAGGATGAGGAACATGGGTATATCATGGAGGTGGATATCGAGTACCCACAACACATACACAAAATACACAATGATCTTCCGTTTCTTGCAGAAAATATCATACCACCCGGAGATACGAACACAAAACTTACACCCCATCTAGGCAAACGTGAACGCTATGTCGTGCATTATATGGCGTTAAAGCAGGCTATAGCTCATGGGTTGAAAGTTGTCAAAATCCACCGAATATTGAAATTCAATCAATCACGATGGTTAAAACCATATATAGACTTCAATACTGAATTAAGAAAAAACGCTAAAAACAATTTTGAGAAAGACTTATTCAAGTTAATGAATAACGCTATTTTAGGGAAAACGATGGAGAACATAAGGAATAGACTATCCATAAAACTGGTGTCAGATCCTAAAATACTGGAAAAACTCATTGCGAAACCCGAATTTTTAGATAGAACCATATACAGTGAAAATCTAGCTGCCCTACACATGGCTAAGAAATCTATCGTATTCAACAAGCCAATATACATTGGTATGAGTATACTCGATATTTCGAAAACAACTATGTACGAATATCATTATGACATAATGTTGCCGAAATTCGGGCTCGAAAGATTGAAATTATGTTATATGGATACGGATAGTTTCATATATATGTAATGAAAACAGACGATCTATACCTCGATACACTAAATATGCTAGACTACATGGATGCATCCGACTATCCTAAAGATCATCCATGCTTCTCTACCAAAAACAAAAAAGTACTTGGCAAATTCAAAGATGAAATGAATGGGGAAATAATTTCCGAGTTTATAGCTTTGAGAGCAAAGATGAATGAGATTCTAACAGAAGGTGGAAGATGTAGCGACCTGCATTCGTTATGTTGTGTTGTAACCCATGTGGTTACCAATGTCCCGTTTCTAGTAAACAACAAAAAAAGTCATTCTTCGTTTGGTAATGGTGAGTTACACTTAATCATCCGAAATACTTTACAGTAGGTACACGGAGATACTACATTTTAGCGACGAGGATGTAAAATGCCACCTAAGAGAAGAGGGAGGAGATCCCCAGCGGGAACTCCGGTTTACAGACCGGTGGAATGTGAGGCAGCGGAAGATTCAGGTAGGACAAGGATGGACATGAAAGCATTTGTAATAGAACCGTTCAGTGCAGAAAGTGATGAGTGGGAGTACTGGCTAAAACGGTTTAAAATAGCCTTAAAGGCCAGTACAATCGAACGTAGTGAGCAAAAAAGGGATTACTTATTTGCTAAGATAGGAACACGGTCGTTTAAAGTTCTAGTAGATTTTTTTTCACCGAAAGATGTGGAAGAGATACCGTTCGATGAGCTAGTAGCAGTTCTAGAGAAACATTATGGTAGGGGAGATACGTCTCTCTCCGAAAGATTGAAGTTCGCTAACATGGAGAGGGAGGAAAATGAGTCGATTGCTGAGTTCTCTCTCCGATTACATTCACAAGCTTCTAGGTGCCGTTTCGGAAATTCTCTTGACGAACGGTTAAGAGATCAAATGCTGTTTGGCCTGCAAAATTCCAAATGGCAACAGGAAATCTTAAAACAATATCCAACGGTGGAAAGTACGTTAGAGGAAATAGAAAAACTCTGTCGAATTTTAGAACAAGCAAAGATTCAGCAGGAAAGGATTTCGGATAACAGTAGAGTATCGAAAACACGTAATATAAAGAGCCCAAAACAGTTAAATTATAATGAATTCAGACAATCTAGACAACATGGTCAAGAGAAACCTGCAAGTTTCCAGAAAAGAGCTCAACCAAAAAGTACGGAGTTAGTACCAGGAAAGCATTGTTTTAGATGTGTTAGAACGGCGCATAAAGGTATGAATACATGCCCAGCAATAGGGGAGGTATGTCAACAGTGTAAGGGGCGAAACCATTTTGCAGTGGTGTGCCTAAAATCAGGGAACGTGAAAATAAAGAAAGAACGGATGAATGCCAGACAAACAAATAAGTTGGAGTATGCTACGAGAGAGGAGCGAAGTGAATCAGAATCGGGTGAGTATAGTGATTCGGAGGTTGTGGCTAGGATTAGAAGAATGGAGAAGGGTTCAGAAGTGATACTCGACGTGATGATAAATGGGAAACGTATAGAAATGTTGTTCGACACAGGGGCAGCTAAAACAGTCGTGAGTGAGAAGGTGTGGAAAGAGGTTGGAGCACCTACATTAAAGAAGTCAGCTAGTCTACTTGCATACACAGGTGTGAAGGTAGAAACGCTAGGGAAGAAAAAAGTGGAGGTGCACGCATTCGGGAAAAGTCTGAAGTTACCAATGGTAGTAACTAGACAAGATGATATTCCGCTGTTTGGAATGGATTGGCTATTAGCATTTGGAGTTCCCTTACCCCAAGAAACAAGGATTAGGAAGCTGACCACCCAACAGAATAAGGCTGAGGAAGATGATGTAGACATTAGGAAACTATTGAACAAGTTCAAAAAAGTTTTTGAGCCAGGGACAGGAACAATTAGGACACACAAGGTGGCGATCCATTTGAAGGAAAATGCAATTCCGCAAGTATTCAAGCCTCGAAGAGTACCATTCAGTTTACAAGCACGAGTAGAAGAAGAACTCACTAGGCTAAAGGAACAAGGCATTATTGAGGAAGTAGATGCCAACAAAACTCCAATCGAATGGGCGTCACCAATGGTGGTTGCAACGAAAGCAAACGGGAAATTGAGGTTATGCAGCGATTTCAAGGTGACATTAAACAAGTATGTCCACACAGACCCGCATCCTCTGCCAACATTCGAAGATTTAGTTGCAAAACTGGCTGGAGGGCGAAGGTATTCAGTGATTGACTTGAGAGATGCATATTTGCAATTGGAAGTAGAAGAAAGTTCAAGGAAATACCTAGTCATTGCCACTCATAAAGGATATTTCCGCTATAAAAGGTTACCATTTGGGATATGTTTCGCGCCATGTTTGTTCCAGAGGGTAATGGAAACTATACTAGCTGGGATACCAGGGGTCTCGAATTATATTGATGATATAATTGTCACGGGAAGTACAAAGGAAGAGCACATAAGGAGACTTGAACTGGTGTTGAAAAGGCTGGAGGACGCAGGGGTGAGAGCGCAACCAGAGAAGTGTAAGTGGCTCCAAGAGCAAGTGAAATATATGGGGCACTTGATAAATAGTGCGGGAGTGCATCCAACTCAGGAGAGGTTGGAAGCCATATCAAAAATGCCTGCGCCAGGTAACCAGAAGGAGTTGAGATCATTTTTGGGCGCAATAAATTATTATGGTAATTTCATTCCTAACCTACAGGGGGAATGCTCAGCGCTCCACCGACTGAAAAGGATGGGGAGTTGGACTAGCTCCAACGTCCCGTGCAATGATGGATGGCGTTTCAAATTTGCTTAATCCACCACATCCTTCCTTGACTGCAGGGTAAATTGGTTCGAGGAAAATAACGAACAAGAGTTTCTATGCAAACTGGACAAATATATATTAATCACTTCTGTGCTGCAAATAAGCAGTACTTATACCAGAATATGGAGTTGGCAATATTTCGCGATTATAGTTTCCCAACGTCCCCAAATGTTCATTAGATAGATGTTCGCTTATATCTACTTAGGGCAGATCTGACCTTGTTGGCTTGTGGCGATGTGAACGGAGAAGACGGCGAGAAGGGGTGGTGCAGGAGGCGGGTTCCGTCGACGAAGTCCCTGCAGGTTTTCAGCTGCGCGATCTCTACCCGTCGTTTATTTCAGCAAAATCCAGTCCTGTGAGATATGTAATGATGGATTCTACAAATCCCAGTTTCTGAATCGCGTTACTCAATGCAGGACAACTATCGAGACGACCACTTTGCTGGAGAATTGCTGCTTGCAATCGATCTCAAACAATCGGCAAATGGCGAAGGATACTGCGACCTTCTGCCTTTCCAGACGTGGCGAAATAGGCTATTAATTTTTTTTTTATGCGAATCGCTGGAGCTCCAAATCGTTACTGAAGCCTTTTCGGCAACAGTCCGACCGACTGGCAGAGAAGGCAAGTGGGGGCCGACAGGATTCGGCATCCACTTTTAGGCCTGGAGGGCAGATTCGGCAAGCTGCAGCAATGGACCCTTGGACAGGATAATCCTCAAGACGATGACTCGTTATCATAGGCCTACTCTACACCTCACCAAAGCCTCACAAATTTCACCTCCTAACAACACTCAGTTCCCGTCACAAAACCTTACAACGCCTAACACACCGCCCACCAAATTTGAGAAACAAATTTCAAAAATCAAGTTCGTAAGGAGAGGATCTGAGAGGGAGGAGCGGGACTACCTTATGCACGGATCGCTTGAAGGATGACCTTGGAGTGGAGACGGTTATAACACGGACTGCGCCGTCATTCCCTGGATGGATTGCCTCCACCTTGGCCAAGGGCCACTGCAATGGCAAGGCAGCCTCATCCTTTAGAAGCACCAGATCTCCAGGCTGTATGTTGGTCGAGTCCTTCTTCCATTTGTATCGATGCTGGAGTGTCCACAAATACTCCTTTCTCCACCGACTCCAGAATTGCTCTGTCATTCGCTTGACTAGCTGCCATCTATTCAAAACGTTTTCTCGAAGATCAAGAAGTGTAGGCTCGGGTACAGTCAGCAAAGGGCCGCCCACCAAGAAGTGCGCGGGAGAGAGGAAGTCTGTCTCTTCGGGACTGTCAGAGAGAGGGCACAGAGGTCGGGAGTTTAACATGGCCTCTATTTTTGCGAATACGGTGCTCAGTTCCTCATAGGTCAGGGGTGTCGTTCCAGTGATGAGATGGAGTCGCTGTTTCACGGACTTCACGCCCGCTTCCCATATTCCACCCATGTGTGGGGTTAATGGAGGGTTAAAGTGCCATTGTAAGCCGTGGCGAACTGCATAATCGTTGATTGAGTCTCTGGTGACTTTTTGCTTGAACCATCTAGCCAAATCCTGAAAATGACGAGCTGCACCCATGAAATTGGACCCACAATCAGTGTAAATATCACTGGGAAGTCCTCTTCGCGCGGTAAATCTTTCAAATGCCGCAAGAAATGCCTCAGTGTTTAACCGTGTGACGGCCTCAAGGTGAAGTGCCTTCGTGGTCATACACACATAGAGCGAAAGGTAGACCTTGGAAGTTTGAGACTTGCGACGTAAGGAGTCTCGCATAATGAACGGGCCAGCGAAATCTATGCCCACATGTACGAAGGGCCGCCCACCATTTACCCTGTAAGCCGGAAGATCGCCCATTTTAGGTATCACGGAAGAAGCTCGTGATTTGAAGCAAACTATACAATGAAACCCTCGAGTTCGTATTAGTTTCCGAATTGATGGAATCCAATAATTTGTTTGGATGAGGGCTTGAAGTGCTGTGGGACCTGGGTGCAGATAAAGCTTGTGTAGGTGGTCAACCAGAAGGATGGAGAAGTGAGATCTCGCTGGCAGAAGAATCGGGTACTTCTGATTGACAGCAATGTTCGCATGCCTCAATCTCCCACCTACTCTGACAATGCCATCCGGATCCAGCACAGGCGACAGGGTAGCAAACTTTTTCATGGCAATGTGCACATCATTAGACTCTGCAAAGAAACAGTGTTTTTGGACAATTCGAATACACATGGCACGAGCCAGTCTAATCTCATCCAAGCCAAGAGGGCCCGTCTTCATGGGGCAACAACAGCATCCAACATGTTTGGAGTTATACATCCACCTTCGCAGCCAAGCAGTAGATCGTATCATTTTATCAAAAGATGAAAATCGAGCCATCCATGCGATCAATGGATTTTCACATCTAGAAGTGAGAAGAACTTGCGGAACATCGGTTTTAATTTCAGGCAAGTCGTGGCAAACACCTATGATTGACTCAGGCCACTCATCCTCATCATAACAGAGCCATTTTGGGCCCAACCACCAAAATTCATTGTCAGTTAATTGACTTGGTAACTGGCCTCGAGTGCCCAAATCACTGGGGTTATCATGAGTTGATACATGGCGCCATGACAAGGACTTGGTCAGCGAAACGATTTCAGAAACTCTATTAGAGACGAAGGTTTTGAGGCGATATGTGGGCGTACCTATCCAGCTCAGCACAACAGACGAATCACTGAAAAACACTGGAGGTATTTCAGTACCATTGAGGTTGGACGAAAGGTGACAAGAAGATTCATATAATCGTGCCAACAGAAGTGCTCCACATAATTCGAGACGAGGAATTGTTAGTACTTTAGTGGGAGCGAGCTTCGTTTTTGAGGTGAGCAAAAAGGTCCGAATGCCAGTGCGCTTAAGTATCCTCAAGTACAGAGTACCACAATATGCCTGCGATGAAGCGTCAGCAAAGCCAACTAGCTGATACTGATAGCTTCCCTCAGTACCAACAAATCGAAGTATGCACAGCGAAGATAGGAGTGGTAGTTCCCCTATAGTGATTTCCCATCTTTCTCTCAATGACACAGATATTTCCTGGTCCCATGCATACCCGGCCTTCCATAACTCCTGAATAAATGACTTCATGACAACAACCACTGGCGACAGAAAGCCCAGAGGATCAAATATTTTGGCAACTACTGATAGAATGGCACGTTTCGTGTGCTTTATATCAGATGGTACCTTTATTTCGTATCCATAAACATCGGCATCTGGATCCCATTTGAGTCCCAAAATTTTGATGTGGTCTCCATCCATGCTCGAAATTTGAATAGGTTCATGAGAGATAGAAGCTGGAATTCTTTCAAATAATTCCGGACGATTCGTAGCCCATTTGCTAAGTGCAAAGCCACCTCTTCCCAGTAGGCCAATGATTTGCTTGGCTAATTCACATGCCTCTTCGACTGTTTCACCACCCGTGGCTATATCATCGACGTAAATATCGTCCGTTATTACAGACGCAGCGAGAGGAAAGTTAGCACCCTCATCAATGCACAGTTGCTTGACTACACGTAAAGCAAGGAAGGGCGCTGCTGTGAGACCGTACGTAACGGTATTGAGCTCGTATTGCTGAACTGCTTCGGTTGAGGAAAAACGCCAATGAATATGTTGGTATTTTTTGTCGTCAGGATGTAACAGTATCATTCTATACATCTTGACGATGTCGGTTACAAATACTACCTTATGACGCCGAAAATTCATCAATATTGCTCGGATGTCGTTTTGTAATTTTTCACCTGACAACAACTGCTCATTCAGATTAGAAGGACTGATTTTAACGCTTGCATCGAAAACCACCCTCAACTTAATGCCCGTAGGGGTGTCTTTGACCACACAATGATGGGGAATTACAAACGACGATCGAGAGGATGCAACATTCATATGACCAAGTTCAATGTATTCGGACATGAACTCGTGATACTTCGATTTTACCTCGGGATTTTTCGATAATTTACGCTCGAGGAGTAGAAATCGATGCAGTGCAACATTATATGAATCGCCCATCGATGGGTGATCATGTTTGAACGGTAAACGGACAATGTACCGTCCATCCTCCGATCGAGTGTGAGTTCGTGAAAAATGCTCTTCACATTTAACTGCTTCTGGGTTAACTTGAGTTTGAGTAGAGCTTGTTTCCTCAACCTCCCAGAAGCGAGTCAATGATGCGTTTAAATCATCCGGTTCTGACAATGAAAACAGGGAGACTGCTGGAATGAGCTTAGAACCTGTTGATGGTGATGAGAGTTTTCCAACAACAACGTGACCGAAGACGGTGCCTAGCAATTTTGGTTGGAACTCATCGAAAGAGACTGTCGTGCCAATGAAAATATCAGCAAAGCAATCAGCGCCTAGCAAAACATCTACTGGTCCTGGTTTCCAGAATGAGGGGTCTGCTAATTCATAGGATGAATACCTCAACCGGATGTTAGCAGGAATGGGGACACTCGGTAGGTATGAAGTGATATTGGATACCACAACGGTTTCAACTGTCAAATTCGGAGAGCAACTACTACGAGGACGAATTAGGCACGAGGTTCTACCCTTGGCACCTTCAAAGGGTGTTTGGCCGATGCCAGAAATCTTCTTGGGACATCTTGACATCGTGAGGCCCAACCTACTCATGCACTTTGAAGTCATAAACGAAAATTGGCTTCCTGAGTCAAGTACCATTCGGACCAGTTGAAATGACCCATTAGAATCTAAGACTTCAGCTAATATAGTTCCCAATATTACTTGAGTGTCTTGTGTGGAAGTAGAGCTCAAGGCTGCACCAGATGAATGACCCGACGGATGCATAGCTGGAATTTTGCTTGATGACGAATTTGACTCAAATTTATGAAGACTGGAATGATGTTTCTGTTGGCAAAAACGGCAATGCCATTTAGATGGGCAAGCATTAGTTACGTGGGATGAATTTAAACAATTTTTACAACCCTTCCAGTTGTTTAACATAGCTGATCGCTGATCGACAGTAGCCTGCTCATACTTCTCACAAAAACGCACTGAATGATAGCCATCATTACAAGCAGGGCAAACGGTAGAGTACTGCGTGTATTCTTGAGAGTGGCCACTTTGTTGTTTTGTATTCGAAGAAGGTGAATTATTGGTAAGCAATGATGTTTTTGGCTTGGAATATGAAAATTTGTTGCCATGTTTACCTGTGGTATTAGAAGGACCTTCCTCTGTTCTTCCCGAAAATAGTGATTCGCTATCACCTGCCAATTGCATCGCCATTGAGCGTTCACGAACAAAGGAAATCAAAACATCTACAGTGGGGAAGGTGGTAGTTTTATGTTCGATCTCAAACTGTTCGCGAGTCACTGGATCCAAACACTTAATTGCCATAAAAAATAAAATGAAATCCTCAGCGTTTGCAATCTTCAACAGTTTGAATGCAGCTACACTGTCTGCTACTGACGTGAGAAACGATCTCAACGAACTGACGGACGGCTTCCCCTGAAGAGGTTTCAAGTTCAAAATTTGGGATAAATATGCTGAAGCCAACATTCGCTTGTTGTCGTAAGCGTCAAGAATAGCTTTCCAAGCAATTTCATAGTTATCCCCATCGAGCGAGTAATGACCAATAATCGAAGATGCTTGGCCTTCCAATGCTGACACTAAATAGTGGAATTTATCGACAGGAAGCAAAGTCGGATCAGAGTGAACCAACGAGTTGAATGTATCTCGAAATTTAGGAAATTTTAGGATATTGCCATCGAAAGTGGGGATGGGTATACGAGGTAAAGTTTTTGCAACCCTCGATTGATTCACAGAAACGTTCGGATCAAACGACAGACGTGATTGCCGGGATTCAACACGTTTCAGAGATTCATAAATGTGATTGCAATCATAATATAACTTTCTGACAGTAGTCCAAAACGATAGTTCCCCAGCTTTGGGGAAACCATTTTCTTTTCCCGCGTTAACATAAAGATCAACGGTTTCTTCCCATGCAGTTTCGAATTTGGAATAATATTTTTCGAGAGCCCGATACATGCCAAAGAACATGTCGACATTCGATTTATCGTTGCCAGCGACAACACCTTGATCGTAAATGGCTTTAATTTCTTTTGCATACGAGTTTATTTTCCTTTTCAAGCTATTTACTGACTTGCCGAATTCGTCGATTGCTGATTCGACCTCCATTGTTGTTCATAGATTGCGAAGCAAAACTGAGGATTAAGGAGCAAATGACAAAATGGAAACGGAACTGGAGGATGGGGAAATGGAATTTGTGAAAGATAGGAAATTACGAACTGAATGATTAATACCTAATTACTTGATGCGCTGGAAATTTCCACAATAGTAATTTGCAATAACAATTCAAAATTCAAGTTGACTTGTCGGATAAACCTATTGTAAACTTAAACTCGAAATTTCTAATTAATGGGCCATCATCCAAATATGGCAACGGATAGATTATTCAAACAATGACCAGAATGAAAAAACAGCGAAACAGTAACAATTATAGAGAAAATAATATATAGGTACCTAATTAAGGTATGAACATTTTATAACGATCGAAATAAATAATAACATGCATAAACATGAACGAGAACACAATCAACGTGTAACAGAGCTAAACATTATTAGGTAGGTAGCTATTTATCATTCATGGTAGGTATGGAATATGACCTTTAGTACCTAATTAGTTGTATTAAAAACGTGCCGCAATAAAACGTGGCAAATGTGTGGAAGCGTGTCTTACTTGTTATAGTAGTATGTTAAATACCAATACCCTGCAGTGAAATGCAATGGAAAACCACGCTCTGCTACCAAAAAATGAAAAGGATGGGGAGTTGGACTAGCTCCAACGTCCCGTGCAATGATGGATGGCGTTTCAAATTTGCTTAATCCACCACATCCTTCCTTGACTGCAGGGTAAATTGGTTCGAGGAAAATAACGAACAAGAGTTTCTATGCAAACTGGACAAATATATATTAATCACTTCTGTGCTGCAAATAAGCAGTACTTATACCAGAATATGGAGTTGGCAATATTTCGCGATTATAGTTTCCCAACGTCCCCAAATGTTCATTAGATAGATGTTCGCTTATATCTACTTAGGGCAGATCTGACCTTGTTGGCTTGTGGCGATGTGAACGGAGAAGACGGCGAGAAGGGGTGGTGCAGGAGGCGGGTTCCGTCGACGAAGTCCCTGCAGGTTTTCAGCTGCGCGATCTCTACCCGTCGTTTATTTCAGCAAAATCCAGTCCTGTGAGATATGTAATGATGGATTCTACAAATCCCAGTTTCTGAATCGCGTTACTCAATGCAGGACAACTATCGAGACGACCACTTTGCTGGAGAATTGCTGCTTGCAATCGATCTCAAACAATCGGCAAATGGCGAAGGATACTGCGACCTTCTGCCTTTCCAGACGTGGCGAAATAGGCTATTAATTTTTTTTTTATGCGAATCGCTGGAGCTCCAAATCGTTACTGAAGCCTTTTCGGCAACAGTCCGACCGACTGGCAGAGAAGGCAAGTGGGGGCCGACAGGATTCGGCATCCACTTTTAGGCCTGGAGGGCAGATTCGGCAAGCTGCAGCAATGGACCCTTGGACAGGATAATCCTCAAGACGATGACTCGTTATCATAGGCCTACTCTACACCTCACCAAAGCCTCACAAATTTCACCTCCTAACAACACTCAGTTCCCGTCACAAAACCTTACAACGCCTAACACCGACTATTAGCCAAAAACACGAAATGGGAGTGGGGAGACATGGAAACTCAGGTGTTCCAGAAGGTGAAGAGATTGCTCATATCGGCAAATTCGCTGACGCACTACAATCAGGAACTTCCCGTCATCGTGTCAACAGATGCAAGTGACAGGGGATTAGGAGCAGTCTTATTCCATAAATGTTCGGATGGGTCAGAGAAACCGATAGTGTTTGCTTCAAGAACACTGAAAACGGCAGAGAAACGATATTCAGCTATTGATAAAGAGACTCTGGGAATTATTTTTGCGGTCAATAAATTCAAACAGTATCTGTATGGTCGTCATTTCGTGTTACGTACGGATCACAAGCCATTAGTTCATTTGTTTGGGGAGTCCAAAGAGATCCCAAAGATGGCGGCAAATAGACTCACGAGATGGGCAATCATATTGGCGTCGTTCGACTACGAAATTGAACATCAAGCAGGAAGTAAAAATGCAGCTGCGGACGTATTATCAAGGTTGCCAATGGACTCCACCGAGCAGTCCGATGAAGAAGAAGAGGGTAGTTCGTATGGCAGAAGATTGAATTTTATTCGATTACAAGATGTAGCCTTAAGCCAAAAACTGTTGAAGGCCGAGTTGGTGAAAGATGCGACACTAGCAAGGGTTTTGACTTTCCTTGGCTCTGGGTGGCCGCAGTCAAAGCAAGGATTGCCTCAGGAGATGCACACGTACTTTGAGAAAAAGGAAGAACTGTCAAAAGAAGAAAATATGCTGCTTTGGAGAGGGCGGCTGGTGATCCCAACAGGATTAAGAGCGCATGTTCTGAATACACTACATGAAGGCCATCCAGGCATCACGGGAATGAGGGCTGTAGCACGCTGTCATGTGTATTGGCCAAACATGGACAAGGATATTGAAGCTCATGTCCAGGGGTGTACATGCTGTCAAGCAACTCGGCCAGCAGACATGGAGGTACCCCTATATTCATGGACGGTGCCAGCAAAACCTTGGACCAGAGTGCATGTCGATTTTTGTGGGCGATTTCAGGGGAAAATGTGGTTTTTAGTTGTAGACGCCACAACTAAGTGGCTGGAAGTTTTTCACATGGAGCGTACCACCACTGGAAAGACAATCAGGCACTTAAGAGAAGTGTTTTCAAGGTTTGGGCTGCCGAGGAGTCTAGTTTCAGACAATGGACCACAGTTCAGTGGACACGAATTCAAAGAATTTTGTGAAAGCAATAGTATCGTGCACTTCCGGTCAACGCCGTATCATCCTAAGACGAATGGGCTAGCGGAGCGAGAGGTACGAACGTTCAAGCCAAGAATGAAAGCTCTGGCCACAATAAGAGATATGGATTTGAGACTGCAAACGTTCTTGATGTCATACCGCACTACACCACAGAGGACGACAGGAAAAATGCCAGCGGAGATGATGTTTGGTCGAAGGATCAACACAAGACTGGATTTGCTGAAACCATGCATAGGAAGTCACATTGACACGGCGGTGGTGAAACAGAAAGTGGTTCATGACGGGAAGGCGAAGTTCAAGGAGTTTGGTGAGGACCAGGAGGTGTGGGTGCTGAATCCAAATGGGAAAGGTTACACGGAGGGGAGGATAGTGAAGAGACTAGGACTCTACTCGTACCTGGTAGACCTAGAGGGTGTGCAGAGAAAAAAACATGCAGACCAACTACGTCACAGAAGAAATACAGATGGAGGCCCAACATAAGCTGGAGGGGGAGAAGATGTAGCGACCTGCATTCGTTATGTTGTGTTGTAACCCATGTGGTTACCAATGTCCCGTTTCTAGTAAACAATAAAAAAAGTCATTCTTCGTTTGGTAATGGTGAGTTACACTTAATCATCCGAAATACTTTACAGTAGGTACACGGAGATACTACAGAAGGGAGATAAAGAAAATCAAGGGTATAAGCAAGAATGTCGTTGAAAAAGAAATACGTTTCGAAGATTATTACAACTCCTTATTTTCCAAAAATATAATTAAAAAACAAATGGTTGTTATCCAATCCAAACAACACAACGTTTCGACGACGCGAGTTAACAAAATTGCATTGTCCCCATTCGATACGAAAAGGAAAATATTGGAGGACGGTGTGTCAACAGTTGCTCATGGTTACTTGGAATAACTCGAAGAAAAATAAAACCAATATGTAATAGAATAAAAAGAAAAAATGTAATAGAATATTGATTATAATTAATTATTGTTTTTAGGGAAAAAATTATTTTAAAAAAAGGACTTCACAGCAATCGGTGTGATTGAAGATAAAAACTTCCTATTTTTTTTTTTTAATATCACATGTTTTTATTCAACTTGAATATTTTATTATTAAATGTATGTAGTTTTCCCATATTGTACATAGCACCGTTATGAAAATCAATTAAAATAATTCCAAACATACTAACAAAAAACCTATTGAACTAACCTGTTACGAGGTAGCGAAATTTACCGATGATCGACTCGATTTAGAATGTGTGTAATGTATGAATGGGCCTCTAGCGTGGTCGTAAAGACCCCCAAACAGTATGAATGGAACTTAGAAAAGTCAATAGTAAGTCATTAATCCCTTATAAACGCCCAAAATGGTGGGAACTCATATTGGAAACAGCACTTTCCCCAAAAGTCCCAAATTTTGCCCAAAATGGTATAACTTTTCCTTAGAAATGTGCCTACCTACCGGAAACACGGCAATCCCTCAAAATAACGCCCAAAATGGTAGGTATGGCAATCTATGGAATTGTTCTTACCGGAAACACGGCATTTTCCCTTAAAAGCCCCAAATTTTGCCCAAAATGGTATAACTTTTCCTTAGAAATGTGCCTACCTACCGGAAACACGGCAATCCCTCAAAAAACGCCCAAAATGGTAGGTATGGCAATCTATGGAATTGTTCTTACCGGAAACACGGCATTCTCCCTTAAAAGCCCCAAATTTTGCCCAAAATGGTATAACTTTTCCTTAGAAATGTGCCTACCTACCGGAAACACGGCAATCCCTCAAAAAACGCCCAAAATGGTAGGTATGGCAATCTATGGAATTGTTCTTACCGGAAACACGGCATTCTCCCTTAAAAGTCCCAAATTTTGCCCAAAATGGTATAACTTTTCCTTAGAAATGTGCCTACCTACCGGAAACACGGCAATCCCTCAAAATAACGCCCAAAATGGTAGGTATGGCAATCTATGGAATTGTTCTTACTGGAAACACGGCATTCTCCCTTAAAAGCCCCAAATTTTGCCCAAAATGGTATAACTTTTCCTTAGAAATGTGCCTACCTACAGGAAACTCGGCAATCCCTCAAAAAACGCCCAAAATGGTAGGTATGGCAATCTATGGAATTGTTCTTACCGGAAACACGGCATTCTCCCTTAAAAGTCCCAAATTTTGCCCAAATTGGTATAACTTTTCCTTAGAAATGTGCCTACCTACCGGAAACACGGCAATCCCTCAAAATAACGCCCAAAATGGTAGGTATGGCAATCTATGGAATTGTTCTTACTGGAAACACGGCATTCTCCCTTAAAAGCCCCAAATTTTGCCCAAAATGGTATAACTTTTCCTTAGAAATGTGCCTACCTACCGGAAACACGGCAATCCCTCAAAATAACGCTCTTAATGTTAATGGTAGGTATGGCTATCTATGGAGCTGTTCTTACCGGAAACACGGCATCCACCACTAGTCCCCAATTTAGCCCAAAATGGTATAACTGCTCCTTAGAGACGCACCTATCGGAAACACGGCAATCCCTTAATTCATCGCCCAAAATGGTAGGTATGGCTATCTATGGAATTGTTCTTACCGGAAACACGGCATCCACCACTAGTCCCCAATTTAGCCCAAAATGGTATAACTATTCCTTAGAGACGCACCTACCGGAAACACGGCATCCCCGCTTATACTCAAAATTGAATAACTATCCTTGGAAATGGACTTGTATGAATGGGCCTCTAGCGTGGTCGTAAAGACCCCCAAGCAGTATAAATGTTTAGTATGTAAGTAGGACTCCATCGATGTGCCTTCACCTTGACGTTGGTGATGGAGCTTTTGACTAAGAAAGGCACAAACTATAATTATCAAACATTGTGGTGTACATGATTAAGTAACAACAAACAAAAAACATTTGCCCTTGGAATTTTTGATAAAAATACTTATTCCCAATAAACTAGTAGGTTCTTGAGTCACTTCGGTACAAGCGTATTTTAGTGGACTGCTAGATATTTTACTTTTGAACAAAAAATTTCCATTTTCTAATACTTGAGGATATAGCAGAGCTCTAGTTCCCGTCATGAGTCACCGTTTCACGTCGCATAAGTACCATTTCACGAAAAGTTGGTTAAACAAAAAGTTGGCCGTCATAGAAGGTACCTAGCCAAGAATTAAAAAACACATTACTGTCTTTCTCATCTCTTGTCCCACTTGACAAAACATAATGGTGGAAGAAACGCTGTTGAACCATATTCCATACTGTGAGCCACACGGAAGAACCGTTTTCCCCGACAAGGGAGTAAGAAGTACTCTATTTCAAAAATTGTACATATTACCATTTAGTTCCGTATGCGATTTCGAATCTGGTACTATATACAACAGATCCGAGACCACATACTTATTAGCCGGATAAGCTGCGAAAGCTAATTTTTGCCCCTGAAACAATGGTGCTGTATGAATGGTGTCGTGCGGGTTTAGTATCACATGTATTGCAGGGGTGGCCCCTGCGCCAGAACATACTTTTTTCTTCTACTCAGAGAGCTGTGATCTGTAACAGAAGGATATTCTGTACAAAATAATAAACCGTTGTGCAGGGATTTGCAGCGTTTTAAAATGATTTTGATATGGGAGTATCAGTGACCTAACCCGCACTTCCTCTCCAATTTTCAACTCATGACGGATATTTTCATCGGTCGCTCACGGGCTTTGTAAGTGACCACAGACAGATAGCCACGGAACGAAAAATGTTCCCTGATGTCTGAAAAGCAAAATGCTAGTGGAAATTAGATTTAGAGGATGTACCTACTTCTTTTTCGACTCAAACACTCCCATATTCGGCAGAACGGAAGCGAAATTCATAATTTTCCCTGATCGTCTCATCTACTTCTAAATTATGCGAGCACCCGTATTGTTACTGCAATTGGGACCCGTCTCTACCGTCCGCGTCTATGGAATCAATAATGCTGGTGGAGGCATTTCATCAAATATTGGAAGTCCATGGAGCAGAATGTATGTTACCGTTAAAGCACGAAATTCAGTTAATCCATGAAATAAATAGTTATTTCATGAAATAACGGTCCATTATAGGTAAAGTGTAAAATTCATTTTCATCAGCACTTCAACTAGCTATTAGGTATATGAAATACCTAGTTATTTTACATAACAGTGATAGGCCGTTAGTTACTGTGTAAAACTTTTTACACAACATTTTAACTAGTTATTATATATGAAATACCTAGTTATTTTACATAATAACGGAAGGCTGCTAGTTAGTGTGTGAAACTCAGGATTATCTACACTATAACTAGTTACTAAAAAATACCTAGCTATTCTATCAACATTTTAACTAGTTATTATACATGAAATACCTAGTTATTTTACACAATAACGGAAGGCTGCTAGTTGGTGTGCATAACTCAAGATTATCTACACTATAACTAGTTACTAAATTAAATACCTAGCGTGTATAAAGTTACTAAATTAAAAAGTGTATAAATCGGTCAGTATCGAAAGAATTTTATAAATTATCGGTCGGCGTATTCATATTTACAATCAAGGGTCAGTAGGTTAATCCCATATATATATCTCTCTCACCTACACTTCCTCGAACCGTCTCCGAAAAAGCACGTGGAAGTTAGTAGTCGCTGCCTTATCATGTGAGTCAAACCCCGCGATCCCGTCCATCCCAATTTTTCGTTGAGGTGCGCCCTTCTTGGATATCACAGTTTAAAACGGCTATCCTCCTGTGTATCCCTCTCGTCGACATCGGCTGAGGACATTTTTAATGAGACGTATTTGAACCTTTTTCTGAGAAGGTAGACTTTATTTTCCAATACCCCTCTCCGCAGGAACCGGATACGTTGGATTTTGAAGCTGGTGGTGCCCTTTACTTCTTCTTCATATTTTCGGTGGAAGATCACCCAGTGATATTTTTCTTTTTTCAGCGATTTTTTGTAGGAAGGAAAGATTCTCGCCATAATACACATCTTTCTGTACATTGCGCCGAACTTGAATTTCCTTTATTTTTCTTTCAATTATCTTTTAAGGGACACATTTTATTGCTACTAACCATTCCAACAGAGATGGCTGGTTCATTATTTTAAACCCACTTGAAAGGTGAGTAGGTATCACTATTCGCCCTTCGGAGTTTTTTGTGGGAGATTCTGGGAGGTTTTGCCCTGTTAGAATCGACAGGGGTGATACGATGGGGTTTATTAAAAGAGGTAAGCTTTGCTGAATATCACTCTATCAGTAAATAAGGGAAGGGTACTGTTGCCTTGGGGCATTTTGTAGACAGATCTGTTGGTTTTGTGTTCTGGTTTGGTGTCCCACCGTTTTTAGAGCCCACGCAACCCTACTGTTCAAACCCCGTGAAAAGCTCTGCTTGATCCTTGGAGATCATAGCGTTTATAGAAAGCTAGCCACACTGAGTAAACAGGGAGAAGTCAACAAACCGCCACAAACACTCCCCGTCACAGAACAGACTATCAGCAAAGGTGAGGTGACAGGAACCGAAGTTACTGCTACAGGCAATGGTTGAGCTAACGGACAAGGAAAGGGCAAGGCGAGTGCTCAAATAGCAATTTCCGGGGGCAACAGGCGGTTTGCCACCCATAGAAGGCTCTCTGCAAAGATAACCCTTTTATATAATATATTTATGTACTATTCTTTACATATCGTGCAGATCGCAGATCCTCCGCAGCTTAGTACCAAACCCCGTACTCGTTACTGGGTACCTACCTAAATCACGTGTTAATAATGCTGCTAAAATAATTCTGTCGATGACAAACAGTAGCTAAAACTGCAAAAAGAAACACAAATAATGAAGTTCTGAAGGGAAATCGTTGGCGTGGCGAGACAAAATATTCAACCCCGATACGGTTTCGATCTCGGGAACTTTAGCGTATCATCCATCAGTTA
Source organism: Leptopterna dolabrata (assembly GCA_954871275.1). Taxonomy (NCBI): domain Eukaryota; kingdom Metazoa; phylum Arthropoda; class Insecta; order Hemiptera; family Miridae; genus Leptopterna; species Leptopterna dolabrata. The sequence continues at coordinate 1,553,542 of OX940974.1, read as the reverse complement.
GACCACTGCGCTATATCGTCCAGCTAGCAGGAGACCAGTGATGTGTCCTCTCAACACAGCTTGATGCCTGCATACACCCTGCTCTTTCCGGCAAATTGTCTAGCAAGTTTTATGACAGCATCGTAGATGCTCCGGATGGTATCAAAAATGAATAAAAAATCGAACTAGGTATTTAAAAATGCGAGAAAACCCACACCTCAAAATACAATTTTCCGAGACAGGGGTACTCAGGACATTTCAACCCCTATTTTTCACCCATTAGAGTTGAGTGAGTGACAGTAACACCGAGCTTCTAGGACCAAGTGGAGCCCAAACGGGACCCACATACCAGATTTCATGAATTTTGGTTCATGGGAACTAAGGAAAAAGCCGCGGACGGCGGACGGACGGATTTTTTTTAAATTCGATATTCGTATTCTACGTCCTTTGAAACGTAAACCATCAAATTTGAGAGGGGGTTAAACTTTTTTTTTCATAGTCAATTCCAAAGGTTTGTTACTGAAAAAATAATAAACCAAAAGATATTTGAACCCCGCAGCATCCGCACCAGCAAAGTGGAAACTGACGGTTGCCACCAAACCCCGGTAATTGGCACGAGCCACCTGTACAAACATGACCGTGTTTCGATTTATTATTTTCAATAATTAACCTTTGCTACCAAACATGAAAAAAAAAAAAAAAAATTGTTGGTTTCCGTTTCAAGGTACGTAGAATCTGAAAATTGAATAAAAAAAAATTCTGTTCGTCCGCCGACTTTGCACTTTTCTTTTACCATGAACCAAAATGAGCGAAATTGGGTTTTTAGGTCCCATTTGGGGTATAGTTGGTCCGCAAAGCTCGGCGTTACTATCAGTCATCTCTAAGGAGGGGAAAATAGAGGTTGAAATTTCGTGAACGCCGTAGCTCGAAAACTTTCAATAGAAGGGTACCTACGGTTTTTTACGTTTTTAAACTGATCTCGAACTAAAGAATTTTTTGGGACAACCCGGATTATTTTACGCTCGCTTGCACCAAAAAGCTTCGTCAACATGACGGTGAATGAAACGGTATGAATCCGGCCCAGATATCATTGCTAGGGAACACCTGATTATGATCACTGATGGCTGTATGAAATCGAGTTGGTTGTTCTGTGATATTATTTCATTTGAAGGAAGAATGATGGATCTTTTGGATTTTGTTGATAGGTACATCTGTAACTTGAACAAACGATATGCTTCATAATAAATGCTTCATAAATAACAACTTTTATGAAGCATAAACGATATAACAACAATTATGAAGCATAACAACAACATGAAGAATAACAACAATTATGAAGCATAAACGATATGCTTCATAAATAACAACTAATAATAAATGACCGAATTATCGAATCCCGCGCATTTTTATAACACTGTAATTCCCGGGACTCCAGTACTCGATTTAGCGGTTTCCTGGAGGGGGCAGGAGGGTAGGTACTGACCAAAGAAAACAGTGATCTACACAGAAGGTGCATATATACAGGTAAATAAGTACCCGTTGTTTACTAATTTGCAGCGCTTTTTTCTTCTTCTTTTTCGATTAACTCAAGTTGTTCCAATACTTACTACCACTACGTCAAACTTCGTTCTTTGGGCAATCAACATACGCCAAGTCGGAGGACGAAAAAAGCGGCAATGAGTGAATAACCTCATAAGAAGGCAGGAAGATGATCAGCTGTTCACAACCTACTAGTATATAAAATGTGCTCCTTCAACACGGAGCAACTTACTTATTAATGACAAAACATAATATGTGATTTCTATTTTTCTTACGATCTGGAACGATTTGGACGACAAAAAATCACTTTTCGAGAAATTGTATATTTTTAAACGTTCGTGTGACAACCAAAGTCTGTTTTTTAACCCATTCGTTTAGTTTTTGGGTTGGATGGCAAACGGCAATGCTGTAGGGGTGGCAATGTTTATGTTTCTTTTTTCGTGTTACCATTGGGCTTATGTTGCTCATCCAATGAACAATGTTTAACGTATAAGTACTTCTCACTGGAACGACTTGAGTTCGTACGTGGGGAGGGGGGAAAGGGGTTCCCCCCAGATGATCGAAAAGGCTGACTTAACTGCATTTGTTGTTTGTGGTGATAGCGATATTAACCATCTAAAACATGGTCATGTTTGTACAGGTGGTTCGTGCCCCATCGAATTATCCTTCGATGGTGAGCATAATTCGATGGTGGCCCCATCAAGTCGGGGTCACCATTTGTCGGAAGTGATGGGCGAGTGATGTGGAGCTGTTCAAACCCCGCCGAAAGCTCTGCTTGATCCCTGCAGACCATAGCGTTTATAGAAAGCTAGCCACACCGAGTAAACGGGAAGAAGTCAACAATCCGCCACAATAGTAATCCCTATAATATTAAGACCTACAGAAGTTGGTTATCAAAAGAAGTCATGAGTCTTGAGGCATTAGTTGTAGTCCTAGATTGGTTATTTTTTTTTTTTTTTTAAACCATAAAAATAACTGCATTCTGAGATTTTTGGCCTGGTCATCTATGTAGGAAGGTCCTTCAAGACCTCCCTGAACAGACATATCTACAATGAGCGCAAATGTACAGTACAGTAGCGGGCCTTGGATGGTCCCATATGAATTTCATGAAAATCGTACTGAGCCTGCACATACGAAAAAGTGGAAGCCCCTACCTATCCCCTACCAATGCACATTGACTTGATTCCATGTAGGTACATGTTGGTAGATTTTCAAGATTCTGCGACAAACTACCTTTAATTAATTTTAATCATGAAACTAATCAACACATCTGCGTAAAATTAATACAATAGATATACCTACCTACTGGCTAATGTCCTCACAACTATTTTAGCCTTCTTCTTCTTCTTAGTCGTCCTCTTCGACACTCTAGGGTGTAGATGTACACTTATTTCAACAAACGCCCATTTTTCGATCATTCTTCTAGCTAATAATTAAACTTCATGTATACGATGTATTTGACGACTGTATTGCATTTTATAATGTTTCTACAACAAAAAAACTTGATTGATAGAATCCCGCTAATTCAAATACCCCGCTGATTCGAAGAAAATGTTCGGTCCCTTGAGAAAATCGCGCTAAAAGTATGTGGCATAGGGAACATTCAGATGCATCGCATTCAAACAACCAAAAATAACCTTTCATTTTTAAATAAAAAGTTCCAGTCTTGCCGCTTGACCATATGGGCGAATTTTTTGAATAACATACTCAATTATTATACTCTTCAGTTAACTACTTATCAAACATACAGCTCCATTCCACACTATAAAAAATAAAAAATTAATAGCAGCCACTTATTACCCATCGGTTTTGTTGTGATCGGCTGCTCCTCCACAACCTACACTATTTGTGGACATGTACTATCTCAGAGTGGGGACCCCCCGACCCCCCTCTGATCATGTCAGGGGTCTATAAAAGAGCCAGGTGCCACGAATAAACTAACCATTCTCAATCAGGCGATCGACTCGTCTGTTTCCTCCTCAATCACTACACCGGTGACCATACGACGCGAACAACGCCGCTCAGCGCCCGCCGATCGTCTGCGTCGAGCACGGCCTCCGCAGCGACGAACCCCACCACACTCGGCACACGCGCCCCACTCCGACGCCCCACAGCACCGCCCCACCCCGACGCCAGCGTCAACGGAGATCGCAGCGACCCCCCGCTACTTCGCCCCACCTCCCGTCTTCTATATAACGAACCGGACGCCGGCGCCTCGTACACTTCCTGCTGACACCTCAACGGACTGGCACCTACGAAGAAAAAGAAAATGACGGATCCGAAACTGCAGAAAACCCCCGATGCGACTCCGCCGCCGTCGATACTCAAGCTCCGGCCGTTCGACCCTGCATTTCCGCCCGTTTGGTTCGCCCAACTAGAGATCATCTCGGCACACGAGGGGCTCACGACGCCGCACGCGAAGTTCGCATGCGCGTTCCTCGCACTCGAGCCCCGACAAGCGGACCTCTGCGCCGACCTCAACCCCTCGAACGCCAACAGCTACCAGACGTTGAAAACTCGCCTTTTAGCCACACACGCACCTTCCGATGGTTCCCGGCTCACCGCCTTACTCCAACCGGCTTCCGACGACGAAGTGCCATCCGTCCTCGCCCGCCGACTCACTCGAGCACTCCCGGCCGACACACCGACCCCGCTCGTTTGGCAGCTTTTCATCCGCGCCCTTCCAGACAGCATTCGCCTTTACATAGCGGCGCGCGACGAACCCGACATCATGAAACTCGCTGCGCTCGCCGATCGCCTCATACCCTTCACCCCGCCTCCTCGTGTGGCTACCGTCACCAAAGAGGTTGAAGTGATTCAGAACAGACGCCAACGGTGACCGCCGACGAAGCCGACATCGACCACTCGCCGCCCGACAAACACCCTATGTTTCTACCACCGCACATGGGGCCCCCGAGTGTTAAAATGCCGCAGCCCCTGCAGCTGGTGCACGAAACCGTCGGGAAACGACAACGCGCGGCCCGACCAGCCGTAACGGCCGTGGGCAACCCACCAACCTCTCGGCTCTTCATTCGATGTAAACGTACCGCCCTACAATTCCTCGTTGACACCGGCTCCGACGTTTCAATCGTCCCGAACACCCTACTACGTCGAAAACACACACGCCCAAGCGCTCTACGCGCCGCCAACGGCACCGAGATCAAAACAACAAACGAGCCCCGCTTTCAAGCCCTCCTCGACAGCTACAAACCCTCCGACACACCATGCGACGCGCCCGTAGAACATCATATCGTCACGAAGGGCCTGTCACGCGAAACTTCACCGATTATCACCGGACCTTTACGCGAATGCAAAGGCCCATTTCGGCGAGTTACTAGCGGCGGGGGTCATCGAACCTTCGGAAGCGCCGTGGTCAAGTCCGCTACACATTGTCCCGAAACCCGACGGCGACGTACGTCCCGTCGGGGACTACAGAGCACTGAATCGTCTCACGATACCTGATCGCTACACCGTCCCGCACCTACACGACTTCACGACAACTCCTTCAGGACCACCGTGTACAGCACGTTCGACCTCGCCCGCGCATTTTTCCACTGTAAAATAAGCGAACGCGACGTGCCGAAAACAATGATCCTCACCCCCTTTGGCGCCTACCAATTCCGACGAATGAATTTCGGCTTACGAAACGCAGCGCAAACGTGGCAACGCTACATGGACCACCCTACCTAAACCTACCCTTCGTGTACTGCTACCTCGACGACATACTGGTCGCCTCGGCGACCCCGTCCGAACACTACACCCACGTACGCACGCTCCTCAAGACTCTCGCCAAATACTGCCTACAAATCAACACTGCTAAGTGCCAGCTCGCCCGACCGTCAGTCAAATTTCTCGGCCATAACATCTCATCCGACGGGATCACACCCCTACCCGAGCGCACGGCCCTCATAAAGAAATTCCCTCGACCCGACACCGTCCACGAACTCCGAACGTTCCTCGGGCTAATTAACTTCTATCACCGAGCCACACCACGAGCCGCATCTACCCTTCGCCCCCTAGTGGAAATGATACCACCCGACGCGAGGAAAAAGGATAAACGCACGCTCACGTGGACTGCCGACGCAGCCGCCGCGTTCAACCGTGCAAAACGCTTACTCGACACCTCCGTCACACTCGCCCATCCGGCCCGGACCCAACCACTCGTCCTTCATACGGACTCGTCGGATTTCGCCGTCGGCGCCGCACTTCACTTCATCGACAAATCACACCTATGCCTGCTAGGTTTTTTTTCACGCACGCTCCACCCGGCTCAACGTAATTACAGCGCGTTCGACCGCGAACTATTGGCTATATACCTCGCCATCGTACATTTTCGGCAACAGATCGAGGGGCGCCCACTAACCATATACAAGGACCACAAGCCCCTAACGACCTCTCTCGCGACCCAATCCAATACGGCCCCGCCAACGAGGCTCCGTCACCTCAGATTCATTTCAGAATTTACGACGGACATCCGGTACGCCGAGGGCCCTACAAATATCGTCGCCAACTATCTCTCTCGCCTACCACCGACGGCTAACACGCCCGATACACACGCTGTCGCCGATCATCGAACCCCTTTCACAATCCAACAACTCGCCGACACACAAGCCGCCGATGAACACATCACCACAATGACCCTCACGCCACACCAGATACAAGGGCACGAAATACTGTGTGATAACATCGACGCCAGGCCCCGCCCCTACGTCCCGACGCCTCTCCGCCTCGCTGTATCCGGCACTTACACGGGATGACGCACCCCGGGATAAAAGCCACAACAGCCCTAATCCGGGCACGATACTACTGGCCGAAATTGACATCATCAATTCGACTATTCACGCGCGAGTTCCAACCTCGCGAAAACGACGCGACACATAAGGGCCCCCCTCGGCGAATTCCCCGACGCAGCACCACTGGAACACGTACACATAGACCTCTTTGGCCCACTCCCACCTTCGGCAACGAAAAAATATATATTATCGATGATCGACCGCGCCACCGGCTGGTTTGAATATGCCCCTCTATCGACCATTTCCGCCGACGCAGTAATTATGGCCCTACAAACCCACTGTATAGCGCGATACGGCTCCCCTGCCCACATCACCACCGACCAGGGCACACTATTCACCTCCGCCGACTTCCACAAATATTGCACATCAATGGGCACGGAGGGACATCATACCAACATGTACCATCCCCAAGCAAACGGCCTCGTCGAGCGACTACACCGCATCCTAAAAGACGCAATAATCGCAACCGCCACGTCCCGCACTTGGGCCACTCACCTCAGCGGCCTCCTCCTCGTCCTACGAAATCGCCCGGGCCCCGACGGATATTCACCGGCTCAACGCCTCTTCTCAGCCACTCCTCGCCTCCTGGGAGATTTATTCACTCAGCCGCCACCGACAACCGTACCCCTCCGCAGGAACGAGTCTTACCGCCACTACACACAGTCTTACATGCCATCTACCCTGCGCACAGTGACCCATGTGTACGTACGCGTCGACACACCGCGAGGGAAACTAGAGCCACCATACACCGGCCCCCATCAAATCCTCACAAATGACGGTAAAACCCTCACATACATCACGGACGACCACAAAACGCTGTCAGTGTCCGTCGACCGGTGTAAGCCGGCCCCCTCTCCTACGCACACCATGGGCCCCGCCACCAAACCTACAACCGCCCCCCACCCTACGGCTGCGGCTATAAAATCGCACGCCCAACAGCGACGACAACCACTCACAAACCATGTCGCCAAGACCCCCCACAACCGCCCAGCTCGCAAGGGATCTCGCCCTGACGCCGTCCCCAGCGGCTCCGACCAAGCGGATCAAAACCCGGCCACAGCTGCCCGGCCGCCAGGCACCCATCCCGATCCGCCAGGCAATGGCCATCTCCCGTGCCAGCGCGATCCCCATCCACGCGCGGCCACGGAAAAACGCCACGCCATGCCGCACGGGATCCCACCTGCAGCCACAGCCCGGAATCCGCCCGATCTCCGTGAAAACGACACCGGGGACCCCCGTGATGAGCGTCACCACCACACCGTACCACACCGTGACGCTGCAGCTCCCTCTGTACGCCGGCACCTGCAGCCACTGCTGCATGCACGGAACTCGCCGTCCCGCACAGCACACCACAGGAGTACAAGCCTCGCCCGCCACCGCTACCGTAGCCATCTACGCCCGGCACCCAGCGAAGGCACTCCTCGCGACGACGGACAAGGGGACGCAAACCACCCCCACGGGGACATCACCCCTGGCCACGCCCGCGGCACGGCCGATGTCCCCCAAGCCGGCACACCCGCCATCGCCGGACGCACCCCCCTCACTCTGTCGTCACGCCCGCGCACGCCACCGCGTCGCCCAGCCACCGCGTCAGGGGTCTATAAAAGAGCCAGGTGCCACGAATAAACTAACCATTCTCAATCAAGCGAACGACTCATCTGTTTCCTCCTCAATCACTACAGGTTTATTATTTACCTGCAGAGAAACCCTTTCTGCGTGATAACTGTTTTCTGTAGTCAATACCTACCCTCGTGCTTCCTCCAGGAAAACCCTAAATCGGGTAACAGAGCCGGCTTGGCAAATACAGTTTCATAAATATGTGGTGGATTCAAGAATTCTATTCACAATTATTTGAGGTTATGTATGAAGTATAACGTGCAGTATTTAAAAAGCTGAACGAAAAGGAAGGGATTCCATCGACTTACGGGAAACATGTCGAAATCAGCAGCTACTGCTGCATTGTTAACGTCGATTTGTCGAAGTCGCTGGGGTATTTCACCTCCAGCCACTTGCCACGACCGAGCGATGGACCGATTGGTTCTAAATAATCATTGTCTACTAAATCTTGTAGGTCTGCTTTTCGACTAGTAGGCGAAAACCTCACCCCTCGCATCCGGGGAGAAATCGTTTGAACGCAATGAGGGAGTTCGCATTCGTATGGTCTCAGGGAGCGGCCATTTGGCACCTGGGACGTCCTCTTCGTTTAAAGTAATCGTTTTAAATGGCAAACGCCAGCTATTGCGGTAGTCAACAAAATTAGAACTCGCAAAACACAAACACAAGTCATCATCACATAAGAAATCAGTTTAAAAAATCACAAAAATCACACTCTATTGAAAGTTCTCGAATTACGGCGTTCTGAAAGTTTCAGCCCCTATTTTGTTTTACACCTTAGAGATGAGAGAGTAAGGGAGAGTAGCCAACGTAACGAACAGCAGTAACCAACTAGACACAAAATGGGACCTACAAACAGAATTTCATCAATAATTTTGGTGCATGGAATGTGCAGTGTTCGGCGGACGGATAGAAATTTTCTTATTCTATTTTTCGGATTCTACGTATACATTGAAACGCAAACATCAAAATGGTGTGGCTGGGGGGGGGGGGATTTTTTTCCCATGCTCGATTCCGAAGGTTCATTACTGAAAATAATAAACCCAAATTCAACGCCTATTCGGTATTACAAAACCTTGGGTGATTTCGTTCACAATTCACCATAGAAATTTCGAAGGCAAAACTTCTTTGTATAAAGAAGACGTTGTTTCCCTGTAAAACCGAGATTAACGTAATGCTTCGTTTCCAAATCTTATTAGGTTCTTGGAAAAAAACCACAGGATAAAAATAGAATAGTCTATTTCCACGTAACTAACAAAACTGTAGACCGGTTTCGGTTTTTAAACCATCATCAGTACACAATAGAATTCACAATGTAGAGAGAAATTGTGTACTGATGATGGTTTAACAGCCGAAACCGGTCTACAGTTTTGTTAGTTACGTGGAAATAGACTATTCTATTTTTATCCTGTAGTTTTTTGCTATGGATTTCCACTACTCCGCCGCAAGTGATTAAAAGAGTTATAGGTTCTTGGAAGATTGCTATAGATTCGCCATTCCACGGGTGTTTCATCAGAGCATTGTTATGACGTCCGAGAGAAGGTACTTACGTGCCGAGGCAGCCAATGGAATTTACACAACATGGAGAAGCATGTTTGAGTTAACGTATTCACGCAATGTTGGGCAACGCTGTTCATCTGCGATTATTGGAAGTCTGTGAATTTCTCTGCGAATTTTGAGGTTGCAGGCAAATCACTGGTGTAACGGCGGGGGGGGGGGGGGGGTCATAACCCCCCCTCCATTGGCTCGAAAACTTTATCACAAAATTAAACTTTCAAGAATGATAGCCATCACAAAAGTAACAGAAACATATACAACAATAACAGATTAAACGGTAAATCAGTCACGAATAAAAATAGTTAAATATATTAGGCACGTTTATCTGACTACAAACGACTAGTGTCATGGCGTTTGTGAATATTTTCCGAGCAAGATGAGCAAGTAATAATTAATGTATAATATAAAAATATATATCTATTTCTTATCAGTTTTTGACACTCCTCTCCAGTTTATTTTACTACAGATGTTGTTCTTGAAATCATTGTCCATTTTGGATTGGAGCGGGGGATATGTCCGCACTTTCTCAATCAGTTTTTCATTACCCGTGTTGAAGAGCAATAACAATCTTAAAACTGAGAACAACCCTCAAAACGGCAATGACAAATGAGGGCCGTCAAATCCAGCAGGATATTTGTCGGCAAGAAACTTCGAAATGACGGCCGGAAGACGGTGAGCGAACTGTGGGCGTCTCAACGTTGACCCATTTTTACCGATTTTTAGCCCTTATAAAGTCAGATTTGGCCCACTCTGTTTATGTGAAAAATACATATGTATCATCGAAATAGTCCCTCTTTCTGTCGTGAATCACCATCCCACACAATGCCAGGTGAAATAATATTAATTTTAGCCCATAATACAAAAATTTGACCCTTTCCCACCCCCCACCATCAAAATTTGATCCATATTCTGTACGAAAAACAATTGAAACGGTAACGGGGGGCAGTCTTCAATTGTTTAGCGTTATGTACTAATTTACCGTTGTGTAATAATTTACCGTTGTGTAATAATTTATCGTTGCGTAATAATTTGCCGTTGTGTAATAATTTACCGTTGTTACAGATCACAGCTCTCCGTATAGATAACTCTTCATATAATATACCTATGTACTATTCTATACATACGATAGGTATAGATCGCACACCCCCCCCGTAGGTTAGTACCTAACCCCGTACTCGTTACTAGGTACCTACCTAAATCACGAGTTAAATGTTGCTAAAATAATTCTACCGATGACAAACAGTACCTACCTAACAAAAAGGTACGCACATAATGAAGTTCTGAAGAGAAATTGTTGATGAGAAATGAAAAAAGTTGCAAACGTACCTACCAACAAACTCCAGCCCCTTCTACGTAGATGGTATAATGAACCGTTGTGTAATAATTTACCGTTGAGTAATGATTTAACATTGTGTAATAATAATTTACCCATCAATAATACTTCAATGTTTGTTCAAGTTTCACTACCTATCAACAAACTCCAAAAGAGTCATCATTTTCCAAATGAAATAATATCACAGAACAACCAACTCGACTTCATACTCCGTCAATATAATCAGGTGGCCCCTAGCAATGATTTTATCTCGGGCCAATTGCCGATCGCTAGCGCGTCCCTGGTGACGAGATTTGGGCTAAATGTATACAATTTCATTCACCCTGGTGTCGAAAATGCCTATCGGTGCAAACTTCGGGTCCTTACTGTGAACGAACGGCTGGATGCTCCGGGTGGTCTTAAAAAACTCGTAAGTTCAGGACCTATTTAAAACCGTAAAAAGATTCACGTAAAAAAACCACAGTCATGCAGCATGGCTATAAGCGCGAATTTTCGAAGTTTTCGGCATCTTCCTCCTCCGCCTAAAATTTTCTGAAAATTAATTTTCGGCCAATGTTTTCCCAACTTGATACCATACAAAATTAAAACAGGAGTAGTTTTACGCAAAGTAAAATTTGGGGTGGAAGGAGGGGGAGGGGGAAATCAAAAATGTTTTGAATACCAGAAGAGTAGGTATTGGGTACGTAACAAATTTTTTGTTCCATTTTTTGCCGAGTAACACCTCGGTTTGTAGATTTTCCAACGCTGAACACGATGGTGAAGTCAGAATTGCGATATCCCATTACGTTATCAGATTAGAGCAGACGAACCAGGAAGAACATCTCAAGAAATAACCACGTTCCTTCATCTTCAAAGTGCTCCAGTTTGAGAACGGAATGAGATATCGCAATTCTGATTTCACCATCGTGTTCAGCGTACAAAAACCTTTAAAATGAGGTGTCACTTGTCAGACTTTTTCATTTTGGGAATTTATGGGTAATTTCCCCCCCTAAAACTCCCCAAAACTCCCCCTTAGGGTGACCCGATTCTGCCCATCTTCGAACTTAGCCTGTCGATTGCCAAGACAGATTTTTCGTGCAAATTTGAACTTTTTATCTCAATTCTTTCGAGAGTTATCGTCTGGAATGACACATACATATATAAATATATATATAAATATATAAATATATATATAAATATATAAATATATATATAAATATATAAATATATATATAAATATATAAATATATATATAAATATATATATATATATATACATATAATTTTTGGTGTCTTTCGGCAGGGAATTCAGGATGGTCTGAAACGGATTTTGGTATAAAAATCTTTCGGAAATTCGAGTTTTAAAAATTTTGGACCGAGAACAATAGCTTCCTTTTCTTCGAAAATTCGCTAAAAAGGTATAGGTGTTCTGAAAATTTCAACCCCTATTTTGAACCCCTTAGAGATGACTCACAGTAACGTCGAGCTTCGAGGACCAACTAGACCCCGAACGGAACCTATAACCCGAATTTTATCAATTTTGATTCATGGTAACTAAGAAAATTGGTCAGTACGGCGTACGGCGTACAGCGGACAGACAGAAATATTTGTATTCCATTTTCGGATTCTACATACCTTGAAACGTAAACCATCAAATTTTGAGGGGGGGTTAGAATTTTTTTTCCATGCTCGATTCCAATGGTTCATTATTGAAAATAATAAACCAAAAAAATTCTGTCCGTACGCTGGACTTCGCACTTTTCTTAGTTACCATGAACCAAAATTAATGAAATTTGGCTTGTAGGTCCCATTTGGGGTCTAGGTCTTGTTGGTCCGCGAAGCTCGGCGATACTGTCAGCCATCTCTAAGGAGTGAAAAATAGGTGTTGAAATTTTCAACACGCCGTAGCTCGAAAGCTTTCAGTAGAAGCGTATGGTATTTTTTACGTTTTTAAATTGATCCTGAACTGAAGCATTTTTTGGAGACCACCCGGAGCATTGTACGGCCAGCCGTTCTTTTGCGCCGAAGACTTTCGTCAACATGATCGTGAATGACCGCGTTCGTGGTGGTAACAGCTCTTCGCGGTGCTCCGCGTTCGACAGCTAGGAAAAGTGGGTTAATGACCGAGTATTCAAACAAATTTTGGCAGAGATCATCAGTACCGTAAATACCTCAAGTATGATAAGTCATTGATTCCGGTGGGATAGTGCTGGGGTTCAAAAGGGTTTCATTCCTATTAAACTACTCTAGTGCTGAGCCTCTAGCAGTGTTAATCGTGAGTAGGCCCCTTCGTTTCGATTATAAGTCTAACGGAGGCTAGCCTAAATGTCCTGTCCTAAGTACTGATTTGAGAAATTAATCCCGTGGATATGACGTGAAGGAGCCGCGTCATCGCTGAGTTGGCGTTTTCGGGATCGAGGGCCTCGCTTTGTTTTGCCTCGGAGTCAAAACAAAACATCTTCACCGCCAAGCGCGGGTGACCCCCGCCTACCCACTTGTTGTGGGTCCGGGAGGAACCACGACAACCCCACTGTTCCCCACATCCGAGTGCGGTAGATCGACGTTTTTACCGCATTTATTCAAATGCTGTTTCCGGGACACATGTACATGGGCAGACACCGTGGTGAATGGGAATATTCACTCAGCTATTTAAGCGGCCTACACTGGCGCTAAATACGCAACTGAGAGCGTTACGGGGCCCATATTAAGAGACGAGTATATTAAGAGAATCAATTATGATTCATTGCACGAATTAATGATGCATGTAGACTGGAGTCCTGTTTACTCACAATACAATGTAAACCTAGCATATGAACTATTTATCACAATCGTGAAAAACTGCATAGAGCTCAGCTCCACATATGTTGGACCGAAAAACCATAAACAGCGCAAACTAAAACCATGGATTACCACTGCCCTAGTGAACTCAATAAACAAAAGGGATAAAATGGGTAAAAAACTGCAACGGAACCCTAATGATCAAAATCTAAGAAATATAATATACACCAACTATCGTAACAAACTTAAATCTCTTCTCTGTCACGCAAAAAATTATTACTTCAGATCACAACTTGTCGCATCTAACAACCCTTCTAAAGTTTGGAAAACAATTAACACAGCACTAGGCAAAAATCTCAAAGACCCGATTGTGATCAAGAAATTAATTTGTGATAGTGAGGAAATTCAGGACCCCAGAGAAATAGTCAATAGGTTGAATGATTTCTTTACATCAGTAGGAGAACAATTAAACTCAGAATTTCTAAACTATCAGCCAACCAGAGATCTTCCAAACATGGCTTCATCTAAAATGAGTTTTAGGACCACTACAACAGAAGAAGTGTTCAAAGCTATTAAATCAATCAGGGGTGGGACAGGTCCAGGCTGGGACGGAATATCATCCATCGTGATTAAAAACACGGCACTATTTTTAACGTCCCCTCTTACTCACTTGATTAACCTGAGCTTATTACAGGGTGAATTTCCAAATTGCCTCAAAATAGCTATAGTGCGGCCTCTGTATAAAAAAGGACCAAGAACACTAGAAAGTAATTACCGCCCTATTTCGCTGCTATCAAACTTTGCGAAAATATTTGAAAAAATAGCCAAGTCGCAACTAGTAGAATATCTCGAATCCAATAATCTCTTATCCCCTATCCAGTTTGGATTTCGACAGCACATGGGAACAGAGGATGCGCTAGTTAATCTAGTAACGGAAATAACAAAGGGGCTCCACGAAGGAGGCAAAATAATATCAATATTCATTGACCTTACCAAAGCGTTTGACTCTATAGAAACATCGAGATTAGTCCTTAAGCTTGAAAGAATTGGGCTTGATAAATCTGCAGTTAGATGGTTCGAATCATACCTCACAGATAGACAGCAATATGTGCAAATTCAGGATATTGATAGCAATCTACATAAAATCTGCTTTGGGGTACCGCAAGGATCTGTCCTTGGCCCAATTTTGTTTCTGATAGATACATATAAATGACCTTTTTAATATGAACTTGAGATGCAAATTTGTAGCTTTTGCTGATGATATAGCTATTGAGATAAATGAGAATACCTGGGAGCTAGCGCATTCTATCGCAGAAAGGACTGTCTATGAAGTAGCCAAATGGTTTAGCACAAATAGTCTCACCATGAACCTTTCGAAAACCAAGTACATTACATTCTCAATAAACAAAACAGGACTTCCAAATGACTATAAAATCAAAGTGCACAAGGAAAACTGTGGCGTAGTAAGAAATTTGTAAAGCTGCATGGAAATAGAAAGGCTGAATACAATAAAATACCTAGGAGTGCACGTGGATCAGCATCTCAATTGGAAGGATCATGTAGCTGAATTAGTGAATAAAATTAGGAAATCCATGCACTACTTTCTGATACTACGAAGATGGCTAACGAAAGAAAACCTTAAAATGGTGTATTATGCTCATGTATACAGCATTTTAACTTATGGTATCATTGTCTGGGGAGGTACTTATGCGTCAACCTTTAATAGTATAAACATAGCAATTGTCTTGAGTCCCTCCCGGGAACACTCCTATCATATTAAGTTCTCACCAATATCCAAACGCCAAACTAAAGCTCCGTGAATAAAGATATGAGTGGGGACGGCGACAGAACCCAGGGTTACTCAACCTGGGGCCCCACTACCAGCTCCCAGCAAGGAGCTGGAGGGAGAGGCCCCCAAGTACTATATAACCCCGGATCCTGGCGCTCAAGCTTCATTCGACACTTCCTCTAACCAGCTCTCTCTTCTCTCTCTCTTACCTTACCTCCCAGATGATCGGTTGAATACAGCCGCCTGGGAATTTCACCTCCTCTCTTCTCTCTCCTCCTTCCCCCCTTGTCTAGATGATCGGTTGAATACAGCCGCCTAGACAAGGGACCTCTCCTTTCCTCTCCTTCACCTAGATGAACGGTTGACTACAGCCGCCTAGGTGAAATTCCCTCATCCACCTCTCTCTCCTCCAAAAGTCGTAGATGTTCGGTTGATTACAGCCGCCTGCGACTTTTCCTCACCTTCCTTCCACACCACCTCTCTCTCCTCCAAAAGTCGTAGATGTTCGGTTGACTACAGCCGCCTGCGACTTTTCCTCCTTTTCTATCCCTTACCTAAATTCACTCACTCACCTTCCTTCCACGCCACCGTGATGAGAATTTTAAATTCATCACAGTGGTGAACCCGACGTTCACTCAACCTTCTTCCTTCCCACCTTCCCACCTCATGTGTCGCCCCAGTCAAGTAGTTCGGTGTCCCGCATTTTAAATTCAAAATTTTAACCAGTCAGTTTAAATTCGCAATTTTTGGCCCAACCCTCAACACTCACCCCTCAACTCAACGCACCACCGCTCCCGCCGATTGCGAATTTTAAAATTCAAAACCAAGTCAAATTTTTGAATTTTAGTTACAGAAATGGACCCGAACTCACCGACGCCGCCGCTCTTGCGACCAGCCACGCTACAGCCTCCCGCCGCTGCGACATCCGACGCATTGGCCGACAACCCTTTTTCCACGCTCTCCCCACCGACCTCTGCGGCATCAGACGCCGCCGCCGCCGCGGCCGCAGCCGCCGCCGACGTCATGACGACGTCCGCTGCGTTCCCTCTATCGCTGCCCCCCTTCTACACACACGACCCGGCGCTGTGGTTTTTTCAAGTAGACGCAGCATTCTCGGCCGCCAACATCCGCAGCCAGAAAACCCGGTACTCCCGGATCATTTCGCTTCTGCCCTACGAGATCCTGCTGCAAACCTCGGATATCTCCCCCGACGCCGCCGCTGCGTACGACGACCTCCGCAGCCGCCTCATCAACACCTACCAGCCGTCGAAGATCGCCCGAGTAGCCGCCCTCTCCCAACCTCAACACCTCGGCGACCAGAAGCCCTCCCACCTCTACCGACGGCTGCGTCACCAGCTGCAAGGAATTATGACCGCCGACATCGCACGCACGTTCTGGCTACGTGCCCTTCCCCACCCCATCCAGATGGCCCTTGCCAGCCATCTCGACGGTCCCGACGAGCCCCTCCTACGGCTCGCGGACACCGTGCACGATTTGGCCGCTGCGGCCGCCGTCGGTGAAGTACGTACGCCGCATCACCCCCCGCCTCTACGGGACCGCACCAAGTCCCGAGACCGCAACCGGCCCCCCTCCCTCGACAGACGTCGCCCCGCTTCGACGGATCGCCGACGCGACCCCTCCGCCGACCGCCGTCGCCAGCGCTCACCCGAGCGCCGCGACGCATCCCCCCCCCGCCAGCGCAGAGGCCGATCCCCAGCGGCTGCGCGCGCGCCCAACGCACACCGCCCCACCAACCCCACCTACCTACCTGCGGACCACCCCAACCGTTGTTTCTATCACGTAAACTTCGGTGGGGAGGCCCGCAAGTGCCAACCCCCCTGCTCCTTCGCCCCTACGCAGGGAAACGCAGACGCCCGCCGGTAAATCCGGCGGGCCCCCCTCCTCGCCAACACGGGGGGGACCATGCGCATACCCCCCCCGCCCGCATTCACACAGCCACCACCACCAAGCCACGCTACCCCTCCTACGCCGCCGCCACGGCTGCCAACCTTCCGGCCGCGCCTGCAGCGCCGCCAAAACCCTCACCCCACCACAAACGGAACAAACCCCCCCCGCCCGCCACCAGGGCAGCCAACCTTCCGGCCGCCACTCACGCCGCCGCTACCGTTCCCCCACCCCGGAACGGCCCCTCCACGCCCGCCAACAGGGCAGCCAACCTTCCGGCCGCCCCTCACGCCGCCGCTCCCGTTCCCCCACCCCGGAACCGCCCCTCCTTGCCCGTCAACAGGGCAGACAACCTCCCGGCCGCCACTCACGCCGCCGCATCCGTTCCCCCACCACGGAACGGAACCTCCACGCCCGCCTCCAGGGCGCAACCCCCTCCAACCACCACACAGCCCACCACTACTGTTCCCCCTCCCCGGAACAAGGCAAAACCCCCTCCTAACAAATTGGCCTGCCCCCCTGCAGACTCCGCCGCTTCCCCCCTCCGGAACAACGGGAAACCGCCTCGCGTCTCCTTCGCAGCGGACCAGCCTACACCGACCAACGTCCCCACCTCCGCAATTGTGCCCAACGCCCTTCCGACCCACCAGCGACTTTTCCTGCGCTGCAGGAAAACAAATGTGCCTTTCTTGGTGGACACAGGGGCGGCGCTATCGATATTTCCTAACAACATCCTCCGTCGTCAGGCGCGCTGCTACCGGCAGCTTCTCTACGCCGCCAACGGTACCACCATCCCCTCGTACGGGACGTACCGCTCATCTGTTCATATGAGCGGGCTCGCGTACGAGTGGGAGTTTACCGTGGCGGACGTGGAGAAGGCGATCCTGGGGGCCGATTTTCTCGCATATTTCGGTCTCCAGGTCGACGTCCGGAACGCGCGCCTGATAGACCCCGCCACAAAAACACCCATCCCCGGATTCATCCATGCCATAAACCACCCCCCTACGCAATTTGAACGCCTCCTCCTAAACTACCGCCCCCAGCGCCGCCCCTCTGCCCACATCTCCACCATTCAACACCACATTGAGACCTCCGGCCCCCCCATCACAGCTAAAGCCCGACGACTCCACCCCCTGCAACTTTCTAAAGCCCGACAACATTTTAATAAACTAATAGCCGACGGTATCATCCGCCCCTCAAAATCCCCTTGGGCTTCTCCACTCCACATCGTGCAGAAGCCCAATGGGGATATCCGCCCCTGCGGGGACTACCGGAGACTAAATTCAAAGACCACTCCGGACCTTTATAATGTTCCCCACCTACGAGACTTCTCGTCGCACCTCCATGGCGCTACCATATTCTCCACCCTCGACATTTCACGGGCATTCCACCACATCAACATTCACCCCCCCGATGTCCAGAAAACCGCCATCATCACCCCGTTCGGACTCTTTGAGTATGTTAAGATGGGCTTCGGGTTAAGGAACGCTGCACAAACTTGGCAGCGCTATATGGACAGCATCCTGCGAGGCCTACCGTTCGTCTTTTGCTTCCTCGACGACGTCCTGGTAGCCTCCAGGACGCCGGAAGAACACCTCAGCCATCTCCAACAGATCCTCGACATCTTCTCCTCCGAAGGCCTCTTGGTAAATACAGAGAAGTGCGTTCTCGGCCAACCCTCCGTCCGCTGCCTCGGCCACCACGTTTCGTCTGAGGGCATCAAACCCCTCGCTGACAAGGTCCACGCCATTTCCGACTTCCCGCAACCCCGCACCGTGACGGAACTCCGCCGCTTCCTGGGTATGCTAAACTTTTACCGTAGACACATCAAACACGCAGCACAACATCAACAACCACTCATACACGCCATTCCCCAACCCTCCAAAAAGAACGACAACCGCCCCATTACCTGGACCCCACAACTTATCTCCTCCTTCAAAATTTGCAAACAGGACCTAGTAGACGCCGCTCTATTGGCCCATCCCGATCCTCACGCCCCACTATCCATCACCACCGATGCGTCCGACTGGGCCATCGGAGCAGTGCTCCATCAGCACACCGGCGCCACCCCCCAACCCCTAGGATTCTTCTCCAAAACGCTATCCCCCACCCAAAAAAATTACTCCACGTTCGACCGAGAACTCCTCGCCATCCACGAAGCCATCAAGCACTTTCGTGACTTCGTGGAGGGCAGGCAGTTCTCTGTCGTCACTGATCATAAGCCCCTGACCCACGCCCTCCTACAAAATCGCAAATCCGCCTCCCCGCGTCGCCTCCGGCAACTCGAGTTTATCGGGCAATTTACGTCCGATATCCGATACTTGCCGGGGGCCGACAACTGCGTGGCGGACGCGCTATCCCGACCCACCCCTACCCCCGCGCCGGTGGCGGAGTTACTGCCTTTCCCTTCACCCCAAATCCTCAAATCTAAACAAACTCCACATTCCGACCCCGCCCTCTCCAACCTCATTTCCGCCTCCAAATTGGAACAACTGCCGCCCCTCGACCTCTGGTGTGACGTAACGGCCGATACACCGCGCCCTTACGTCCCACCGGAGTTGAGGAGGCAGTTGTTCCTCCACTATCATTCCCTCCATCATCCCGGCATTCGGGCGAGCCGGGACCTCATCAAGACGCGGTACTTCTGGCCCCACATGAATACAGATATTCGTAACTGGGTTCTCGGGTGCCAGAAGTGCCAGCGTTTCAAAGTCTCGGCCCACCCGCATGTACCTCCTCAACCAATCCCCGACTCCCTCCCGTGGGAGCATGTACATTTGGACTTAGTGGGCCCCCTTCCCCCATCCGAGGGGAAGAAATACTGCCTCACGATGATCGATCGTGCCACCAACTGGGTGGAGTGCATCCCCCTCTCCTCCATCACCGCGGACACCGTCGCAACGGCTTTCCTCTCTCAATGGGTCAGCCGTTACGGTTGTCCGCGAACAGTCACGGTCGATCAAGGGAGGCAGTTTGAATCGGCCCACTTCTCCGATTTACTACGCTCCCTCGGGATCCAAAAGATCCACACCACCCCGTACCATCCCCAATCCAACGGGAAAATAGAGCGGTGGCACTCGGTCCTGAAACAGGCCATTTCTACTTCAACAAATTCCCCTTCCTGGACTAAATCCCTTCCCTACATATTGCTCAGCCTTCGAACATCCGCCCGTCCTTCAGACCAAACTAGCCCCGCCCAAAACGCCTTCAAAGACCCGCTACGCTTACCGGCCGACATTTTCACCTCAAACCACACCCCGTCAATTAACAGGGAGCCTCTACACTCCACAACACCCACAAACGACACCACATATCCCAAACGTTTTTTCACCACCACACACATGTACCTGAAAGAGCCCGGCATCCATAAAACTTTCCAACCCCTGTATGCCGGGCCCTTTCAGGTCATCCGCACAACACACTCCACCGCTACCCTGTTAATTGACGGGAAGCCCCACACCGTGCCATTGGCACGGTGCAAACCAGCCCCAGTCCTCCCCGACCACTCTCACCACACCAATCCCACACCCAGCCCTACACCACCAACACCGCACATCGCCTCCATTTCACCCGCCGGACCCCAGCGTCGCCGCCTCTCTCCGCGACGCCCCGGGTTCCGGCTCCCACCGGCTCTTCCCCTTCACCGCCACCCTGGCAGTGAAGGGACCCCTCTATCAGACTTCACTAACGTGAAGACTGTTAGAGGGGGTCGCCTCCCTCACTCACACACACACACACACACACACAAACACTCGCCACACCACACCCAGGAAACGGCGGACCCTCGCAACCGCCTACCACCATGTAACCAAATGTCTGTACATACTTCTGTATTTTCTGTATATACTACTTCACCTTTTGTACATACTCACCCGCCATCTGTAAATAATCATCTGCCAACTGTAAATATTCATGCATCCTCTGTACATACTCCATCTCATTGTAAATATTATTCATCCTCCTCATCTCGCCCTTGCCGATCACTTCCCTAAACGCTAAATGTTTAGGGATCCTGACCACCGCACTGTACATACCTCGCCATCTCATCCTACTTATACTACCTTATATTGTCTACTTACTTATATCCATGTTCTACTTACTTATCATCTACCTTATGTTCTGCCTTATGTTCTACCTTATGTTCTACTTCCTTATTATCTATCTTATGCTCTACCTTATGTTACTACTAGTTTTAAGGACCGCCTTCAGCTCAACCTCCTCTGTTTGCATCGGCCCTCAGCCCCTGTCACCTTTTCTTCGCCTTCAGCACCACCATTTGTTTGCCGTAGCCCTCAGCTCCTGTCACCTTGCGCCTTCAGCACCACCTTTGTTTGCCGTAGCCCTCAGCTCCTGTCAACTTGCGCCTTCAGCTCCACAAATATTGGTTCAAACTGGGGGGACCTCTGTCGTGAGTCCCTCCCGGGAACACTCCTATCATATTAAGTTCTCACCAATATCCAAACGCCAAACTAAAGCTCCGTGAATAAAGATATGAGTGGGGACGGCGACAGAACCCAGGGTTACTCAACCTGGGGCCCCACTACCAGCTCCCAGCAAGGAGCTGGAGGGAGAGGCCCCCAAGTACTATATAACCCCGGATCCTGGCGCTCAAGCTTCATTCGACACTTCCTCTAACCAGCTCTCTCTTCTCTCTCTCTTACCTTACCTCCCAGATGATCGGTTGAATACAGCCGCCTGGGAATTTCACCTCCTCTCTTCTCTCTCCTCCTTCCCCCCTTGTCTAGATGATCGGTTGAATACAGCCGCCTAGACAAGGGACCTCTCCTTTCCTCTCCTTCACCTAGATGAACGGTTGACTACAGCCGCCTAGGTGAAATTCCCTCATCCACCTCTCTCTCCTCCAAAAGTCGTAGATGTTCGGTTGATTACAGCCGCCTGCGACTTTTCCTCACCTTCCTTCCACACCACCTCTCTCTCCTCCAAAAGTCGTAGATGTTCGGTTGACTACAGCCGCCTGCGACTTTTCCTCCTTTTCTATCCCTTACCTAAATTCACTCACTCACCTTCCTTCCACGCCACCGTGATGAGAATTTTAAATTCATCACAGCAATGAATACAGTTTTAAGAATTGCAACTAATTCCCATAAACGTACTTCAACTAGTTACCTATACAAATACTTCGGTGTTCTCACTCCCAGAATGGCTTGTATTCCCAGAACTGTTTTATATGTGCATAAACACCTGCATTTATTTACTAAACAAGCGGTGATTAGACCGACGCGAACAAATGCCAACTATGTCCTCCAGATACCACAGGCGCATAATGATTTCTACACTCGACAATTTCCATGGCTAGCTCCAGCCCTATTTGAACAGTTACCGCTCCTAACCAAGACTTCAACATCAACAGGAAAATTTAAAAAACTAGTTCTAGAATATTTTGAGCTTGAAAATAACGAAAGTGTTGTTATAAATAAGTTCAAATTAGGATAAAAATACAAATCAGCCTTCGTAGCATTAAGTGTATTTACTAACTACTCTGTAAATACTGTTGGTTCTTGATCAATGTAACTCATTCTCCAAATACTTACGGTGTGTTTTTTCAAGGAAACTGCTGGTACATACATACGCAGTAATAAATAGTGGTGGAAGAGACGAGCCTGGACGGGTCATTGACCATAGGCTCATAAACCAACATAAGTTTAGATCTTGTATTATGTATATAGACTCTCTAAAAATCATTATATTTGTTGTATAAAGTATTTGCTGAATAAAAAATTGAATTGAATTGAATTGAATATACCCCGTAGGTTTCGCAAACATCCACGGCAGAATCCCCTAGAGAATTGCACAGATATTGGTTGGTACCATGCCAATTGTGACAATGCATGGGTGGAGACAGAGAATAAAAGAGCCAGGGACCTTAATGTGCTGAGATCTTACCACAAGGGGTTAGACCGTGGCAGAACGCTGAAACCCCAAGGCAGGACACATGTAGCCAGCAGGGACATAATCAATGCCAACAACTTTAGATATGTCTCACCAACAAGTTCCGGAGCTCAGACGACTTCAATTCCCCACACCCAACAGGGGGTCACTGGCAGAAGGCGGCCCCCACGGATGAATTCTATAAGTCGGCGAACGCTCCTGCAGGCTACGAGGAGAGGCCGACCTTCCCAACTGGGGTGGAAGATGGGGGATCGTGGATGTCCACGAGCAAGACGGTGGATCCCTGGATGCGCCCAGGTCCGCGGTCACAGCAAGTAAACAGGTCTGAGTGAAGGCCCAAAATGAAAGATGCCCAATGTGCAAGCAAACCAGAAGCCAGCACTAGAAGGGGCAAAAAATCCTGCAGAGGTGTCGCCGTGACGACAGTAAAATACGAAGGTGGCGTCTCATTAAGCAGATCGGTGCACTTCGGGGCCTGTGTGCGTCCAGACTGTCCGAGCCAGCACTCAGAGCCGGAGGAGAGCAGCTCAGAGATGTGCTAGTCAAGGTTCGAGATGAGTGAGATAGAGACAACAACTGGGTCAGTAGAAGCTAGGCCAAAGAGAGCAGCTGACAGCAATTTTGTTTGGCCGACGCTGTCAATGGGAGATGTAATAAACCTTGTTGAGATAGCGCTGCCCCATGATACCAACAGACTAGTCTACGTCTTCCCAGAAACGAAACTTGTAGGTGCGACATCGAGAGTGGTGAGAACGCCGCGACCAACGCCAGAGACGGGAAAAGTGGACTCCAGGACCCAGGAATCGGAGAGGCTGGCATACAGATGGTGCGAGATGGGAGACATCTGGTCCCGAGGGGAACCCAGATGAGAGGATGTGACCCAGCGAAGAATTGGCGTTATTTAGAGGGCTTGAAACGGAAGTCGCGGTTCCATTGATGAGAGCACATAATGATGCACCGTAGAAAACAACAGTGATCTAAGCAGATGGGAGTGATCTATACAGGTAAATAATAAACGGTTGTGTAATAATTTGCAGCGTTTTGGCATGCGTTCATAAACAGTTGTAACCTAAGTTCATCGACATCTGATACGGATTTTTTGGAATAGAAATGACACAAAAGTTTTTCAATCTGTGACTTCTCAGCATTAGTCGAACCTTGCTAGGTTTTGGACGGTTTCAGGTCCACAGATCGGTATTAGATTCAGTAGAAAAAAATCAGCCGACAACTAGATGGTCAAAAATTGAGTCCAACTGTAAGATACGCCCTGATCGAACGTACATTTTGACGTCCGCTCTAGAAATCCCATCAGAACGAAGTGGCAGACCTGTGTTTCTAGGCTTAGATATCAATATAGAAAGCACTCACTAAATTTCAGCCATCAACTAAACAGTCAAATTTTGGTGCAATTTAATCGCATTTGCTGCCAAAATTCGCAGAAGCATTCGCTAGAAGCACTCAGCGGTTCAACTCCTCTTCGTGAAGTCAAAAACCGTCTAATTGTTGGAATGTTTCTACTTAGCTACAGCTCACTAACGAGCAGTTCCACCATCATGGCCACCTGGAATCCCTCGCGAGTATCCCTCCGAAATCTGCTCCTTCCTTCACCTCACTGGGGATACCCATGTCTGGTATTATGAATCGTATGGAAGTCTATACTCGTATGCACGAGCATTTTTTTTCTTGTATTTAAGATGTCAGATTTATAATAACGTCAAATTTGATTGAAGGGCCTTCAATCGTGCTGCTTGGCCTCCTTGCAAAACCACAAATCACGCCTTCACTTGAGTTGGGTGGAGTCTAAATATACGCCAGGCAGTGTATATACCCATATCAAAGAGGGGTATTGAAAGAAAGTGAGTTCTGAACATTATTTTTCATTGGTCTTACCTTGAAGCTCGCTCGATACCCGTTAAAGCGTGTTCAAAGTGATTGCTGTCCGACTATTGCGTGATGCATGATCAAGTTTATCGAGAAGAAAACGTTAGGGAATGATATGAATCAATAAGGAACAGTTCATTTCATTATGAATAATGCAAATTGACTCCATGGTAAATCGAATATCCTAGTTGATCCATATCAATAAGTGACTTCTCGATTGCCATCACAGTCCCTGCTGATGAATGCTCATTATGACCAAGCGTTCAAAATTTCCACTTTTAGTTTCTGTTCCGCGTATTTAGGGAAATCAAAATTTCCCATAGCAGTCTAGCTAGCTACTAAGCATTAAGTGCTCCAAGAGACCGGCGGCAGTTTCTGTGCGTTGTTTTTGTTGTTCATTCTAACCGATAAATCGGATATAAGTCAGGTAGTTACCGTAGTAACTGATGAATACATTCATATCGGTCACAACGTAATTTACTACATAACTGGTTTACGTTCCGTTGTTCACTAGCGAGAGGGCTGTGAGAATTATGCAGAGATTCGAGTGGAGAAATTATCCAGAATGTCCTTCGATAGAATTTAGTTCCCGCGTTGGCACTCCGGGTGGTTCGACGGAACAAACCGTTGTTTTACCGTTTTGGTTTATTATTCTGTGAATAATACACCTATGTATTCGCTCAGCAAAAAATTTTTATAACACCCCCTCAAAATTTTTTCTTTTCCGTTTCAAGGTGCGTAGATTCCAAAAATGCAATGTCCGTCCGCCGTCCGCCGTCCACCGTCCGCCGTCCGCCGTATCACGTGTACAGGCTTCATTTTCGGTCTAAAAAAATCGTTCTTTCGCACACATGCTCCATTTGGGCCCTAGTTGTGTCCCGAAACTTTTCAGCCTGATCAGAATATACCCAGGGGTGTTATGAGTGAAAATGTATGTAAAAATAGGTACTTCATGCGTTTTAGCAACATGTTGGTAACATGAGCTTTTAAGGTATCGTTTTTCATGTTTTTCGGGTTGAGAAGACCGAATATGAAGTCGATTTTGACCAAAGAATAGAAAATTGAGGCTCTACCAGATGTTCAGCTCCCGAAATTGATTTTTTATGATTCAAAAACCTGGGAAATCGTCTGAAATCACCATCAATTTGTAGAATAACACTGGAAAAGGTGTCAACAGGTGGATCAAGACGATTAAATGGTACTATAAATGATCGAAGATAATTTATTAAAAAAAAAAAAAAAAAGAGGAGCTTACCTTATTCGTGTTTTGGGGGCCACAATTGGTGGAAACCACCAGAGATAGCTATTTCAATTATTTTGTATGAAAGAAACAGTAAATAAACAGCCATCATTTCTGTAGGTATGTCCAATAGAATAATAAACCCATGTGACAAGGACTTTGCAGCGTTTTTCGCTTACATCTCCTAAACACCAACTTTTGAAGAACTCCCCGTACATAAGTCGCAGAAATACTGCGTCGAATGAGACCAAAGGCGTATTTTTCGAACCACCCGTTACCAAATTCAGAACGTCAAAGTTGGATCAAAATGTCAGTTTTTACGCCAGTATTGACGATATCGCCTGGAATACCACGTAAATGAAAATCCCACGTTTTTGACTCATAAAAAAGCAATTTTGGGAGCTGAAAAGAAGTAGAACCTCAATTTTCCACTTTTTGGTCAAAATCGACTTCATATTCGGTCTTCTCGTCCACAAAAACATGGAAAACGATACCTCAAAAGCTCATGTTACTAGCATGTTACTAAACACAAAAAGTACCTATTTTTATACACATTTTCACTCATAACACCCCTGGGTATATTCCGATCGGGCTGAAAAGTTTCGGGACACAACTAGGGCCCAAATGGAGCATGTGTGCGAAAGAACGAATTTTTTAGACCAAAAATGGAGCCGATACACGTGATACGGCGGACGGCAGACGGACATTGCATTTTGGTTTATTATTCTGTGAATAATGCACCTATGTATTCGCTCAGCAAAAAATTTTTATAACACCACCTCAAATTTTTTTCTTTTCCGTTTCAAGGTGCGTAGATTCCAAAAATGCAATGTCCGCCGTACGCCGTCCGCCGTCCGCCGTATCACGTGTACAGGCTTCATTTTCGGTCTAAAAAATTCTTCCTTTGCACACATACTCCATTTGGGCCCTAGTTGTGTCCCGAAACTTTCCAGCCCGATCGGAATATACCCAGGGATGTTATGAATGAAAATGTGCACAAAAATACGTAGGTAGTTTTTGTGTTTTAGTAACATGTTAGTAACATGAGTTTTTGAGGTATCGTTTTCTATGTTTTTGGGGACGAGAAGACCGAATTTGAAGTCGATTTTGACCCAAAGAGTGGAAAATCGAGGTTTTACCAAATGTTCAGCTCCCAAAATTGATTTTGTATGAGGCAAAAACCTGGGAAATCGTCTGAAATCACCATCAATGTGTATAATAACACTGGAAGTATCAACACGTGGATCAAGACGATTAAATGGCACTACCATTGATCAAAGATAAATTGAAAAAAAAGGAGCGTAAGTACCTAATTCGTGTGTTAGGGGCAAAAATGGTGGAAACCATCAGAAATAGCTATTCCAATTATTTCACATGAAATAAACAACAAATGAACAGCCAACATTTCTGTAGTAAGTCCAATAGAATAATAAACCCATGTGACAAGGACTTTGCAGCGTTTTTTGTTATTTTCAGTCATTTTTACCGATTTTTGACCCATGTAAAGTCAAATGTGACCCACTACTTTTCTGGGAAAATAGTTTCGTCATCGAAATAGTGCCGTCTTGAATCACCATCCCTCACAATGTCAGGTGAATTTTATTAGTGGTTTTAGCCCTACCAGTTCTTCACCCTCAAAAATCCAAATTCGACCTTTATTCTATACGTAAAGTTATACTTTTTTTAAAGCCATTTTTACCGATTTTTTACCCTTATAAAGTCAAACTGGACCCACTACTTTTTTTGGAAAAATATTTTTATCATCGAAATAGTCCCTCTGTCTTGAATCACCATCCATCACAATGTCAGGTGAATTATTATTGGTTTTACCCCTACCAATTTTTCACCCTCAAAAATTCAAATTTGACCCCTATTTTGTACGAAAAACTACTGAAATGGTGTTTCTCTGTCGTTACTCACCCATCCATACCACTTTCAATGATTTTTTATCAATTATTCGCGATTTCAGCCGTTCGAAAAATACATGTCGTACTAAAATACAGTAAACTAAAATACAACGAAACAATGACCCGTCCGCTGGTACCTACTTGAATGGAGAAGCTATTGGCTAGAAGCTGGACTCATCTGTGTGTTACGACGCCGATCAGTCCACAAGACTACAAACAGCAAAAAGGAGAAGACGCACGAAGGTACCACACACCCAGATCTCACCGGAACCGGACAGAACGCAAACGCGCAAAATTCGACGCAAAAAATGGAAAATGACAACAGACTCAACAGAGAAAGCGAATGTGATTCAAGAGACTAAAACAACAAATCGAAACATATAAGCATCTCGTACCCGGATGAAAAGTTGTATCGAAGGGAACGAATCGATTGTGAACAGTAATGACTTTTTGGTGGAAATCAGATTGTAGGTACAGGACCCAAAGTGGGCGTGGGGAACTAGGTACATTTTTACTCGACTGAGCATGTACGGACAGGCCAATTTTCTGGAGGTACGTCCAATAGAATAATAAACCCATCTGATAAGGATTTTGCAGCGTTTTGGAATCTACGCACCTTGAAACGGAAAAGAAAAAATTTTGAGGGGGTGTTATAAAAATTTTTTCCTGATCGAATACATAGGTGTATTATTCACAGAATAATAAACCAAAAGTGGTCTGTATAAAATTGTAGAGCATCGATTTCGCGTCGAATGAATCCAGAAGCGAATTGTTGGACCGCCCGGTGCCATAGTTTGGTTTTCAGTATTAATACGGAAAGTATGTTAGCTGAGTTGTAGTATGACATTATATAATATATTATCTATATGTACAACCCTGTTGTACAAATTTATCGGCTAACAAAACCTCCTCAGCTGCAAAAAGGATTGATATCCATTCTGCCCGCCGAAGTAGCCCCCTGCCTACTCAGTACCACCTACTAAGTATCTACTCAGTACTACCTACTTAGTACCTACTCAATACTACCCACTTAGTACCTACGCAGTACTACCTACCTACCCACTTAGTACTTACTAAGTGCTTACTAAGTACTTACCTACTATGTAGTAAGTGCTTACTAAGTACTTACCTACTATGTAGTAAGTGCTTACTAAGTACTTACCTACTATGTAGTAAGTGCTTACTAAGTACTTACTAAGTAGTATCTACGACTTACTACTTACTCACTACTACCTAATTAGTATCTATTCGGTACTATCTACTTAGTACCTACTCAGTACTACCTACGCTGTACCTACTCACTACTTCCTTCTTAGTACTACCTAATCAGTACTACGTACTCTATACTACCTACTACATACCTAAATATGGTATAGAATTCTGGGGCGGAGCATATGCCCAAACCTTCCGCTCGCTCAATGTTGTGTGCAACTCTCTCCTTCGGATCATCACTCGGTCGCATTCCCAAACGCGAATCAATGATCTTTTTAAAAAATTTGATATTCATCCACCAAGACTGATACTTGTTTATCGCTCCCTGCTTCTTTTACACAAGATTAAAAAATGTCTACTCCACCGCATTGTCCTGCGAGTCACCCGAGCAACATGCGAGGGTAGCCAAATTCGAGTTCCCCGCCCTACCACTGATTTTTTCACAAGACAATTTCCATGGCTGCCTCCCACAATATACGCCTCACTTCTGACTACCTTACAATCAGATCAGTCGACTAAATCCTTCAAAAAAGAATTGGCGCATACCTGCTGCAAATGCACAAATCTGACCTGCACACTGACTTCTTGAATAGGTTTGATCTGTAATTGTAACTGTGTTGTGTATTTAGGTAATTACTACCTTGGAATATGGAAGGCATAGGTGCTACATACCCATACATATATGTATACATTTTTTTTTGTTCACTCAATTTGAATATTGTCTGTAAATATATTGTTTCCAGCTGAAAGTCTCGCTCAATCCAAACTAATAAGCCAGTTCAGTGACAACCAGCCCCTGACGGGTCGTCAAGACCTTAGGGGCTGTTTAGGCCGAAGGTCCTTCTATCAGGATCTCCTATCTCACGTCTGATCGTCTAATCTCGGTGCATGTCACTTTCACACAATCCCCACTACCGCTGCTGTCACGACTCCGACGCCCCGTCGTTCTCCAACTCTTCAGTACCAACTATTCTTCCAGTGTGAGCTCTTGTCGCTCCGCTCTATCGCTAAAACACGTTTTACACGTCGAATTTGATCCATTCGCCAAATTTGGTAACGATCTCATTTCCATCACCTGGGTCCATCTATCTACTGTCTACTCGCCCTTCTATAAACCAACTGGCGTGTAGTTGGCTGACAAATTGGCCGTCAAACTTCTATTGTAACTATTATATCGCAATACTTCGTTCGCTACCTATTTCTGAGCTGAACATTGTGGAAGGACGTCGCTGCACCTCTATTCCCTGCATCCACTCTACGACGACACCACAAACCCAAAGAAGTGAGGTCAGTCCTTTCCAACTACCTTGCGACTTCGCAAACTAGAATGCTGCTCAATTTGAGCTATTGAGCAAAAAAAATACTTGTATAAATTAAACTTATATAAATTATTAGTGCTTCCACTGTGCATCTTTTAATAAATTACTGTTTATTTAGCAAGGTGAAATTGGTGTCTCATTCGATTTGGCCAGCCACATACAGTAAGGGCACAGAACAACTAGGTACCTTTATTGCTGGGGCTAGGTTCTGCTCATCGCGCCCTTTCATTTTGGTAGCAGAACATGGTTTTGGCCAAATAAAATGAGTACAGAGTCACAAAATGCTGTCTCAGTTTCTTCTGAACATGTCACAAAGGTTCAGCCATATAAACGACGATTGGAGGCGTCATATGGTCAAGTAAAACTTATATACAATGAAGGACTTGTGGCTCTAGGGGATCCTTCTCGCGTCGACCAATTCAAGGGCATGTTTAGGGCTCTTGACAGGTATTTTACCAAGTTTGAACAAATTTGGGACGAGATTGTGGACTTATATGAGGAGGCAAACATGTCAGTGAGTTTCCCTTCTCAAGCCGAGTCTATTCTGAAGTCGAATGCGCAAAAATATTACTATCAATCTAACGCCAATTTTGAAAAGTTGTGTAATTTAGCTTTAAATTCGACATCTGGCCTCTGCAATTCAACCCTCCAGAGGTCGCATATGAAGAACTTGTCGTCTATCAAGATACCGGAATTCAGCGGCGACATTGCCCAATGGCCCAAGTTTAGGGACATCTATATCTCGCTAGTCCACAATGACGAAACGATCACTCCCAGCCTCAAGTTCCAGTACCTCAAATCAGCTCTCACAGGACCAGCTGCCAGTGTGATTGCACAGTTCGCTATTGAGGATGATTCCAACTACACTCTTGCCTGGAAGGCAGTCACTGATGCCTACGACAATCGGATGATGCTGGCATCATCATATTTGAACCAGTTCATCGACTTCAAGCCATCACCGGGAAAAACTGCGGTGGAGACACTACAGGCTTTCCGTTTGGGAGTCTGTGACCCAATTGCAGCATTCCAACACCTCGGCATACAGAACTCCGCGGAATTCATCCTCTTTCACCTGGCTTCAAGAGCCCTGGACACCACCACCCGAGAACAGTTTGAAATGGCCAATGAGGGCGGCGACTTCCCTACATTCCAAGCATTGGAAAAATTTGTTAATAGTCGATGCCTTGCTCTCCAACTGGCATTTGGTGGAACAGGCCTCACTGGGATCAGTGAGGACTCTCAGTCATGGAAAACTAAACTTGACACTCCCCGGCAGGCTAAACGTACTGCACTACTCTCTAGCGATCCGTCAGCGGCAACAGGACAATCAAGTGAAGCTCGGCATCCTTCCAAACAACGGGATTTGCCATGCTATGTCTGTGGGGATGGTTCTTGCCACCACTTGCTGAGTTGCCGCAAGTATGATGAAGCACGTGCTGGTGAGCGTGCTGTCATGCTGAGGGACTGGTCTGGGTGTGTAAACTGCCTCTCTCCCCATCACTCGGTAGGGGACTGCAAGTCTCGGTGGCACTGCCGCTTTTGCCCTGAGAGGCACCATGCCAGTTTACACCAACATTCGTCTTCTATCTCGGCTGGCAAATCCCATTTGGGGCGAACCAGCATCGGTATGGGCTCCGCACTCAACTCTACCACAGCGGAGGGAAATGTTCTTTTGGGTACTGTGGTTGCAGAGGTTGAGTATGCTAGGGGAAATTTCCAAGCTATCCGCATAGTAGTGGATTCTGGTAGCATGCACTCGTTCATTACGAAGAGATGCCTTGACCGACTTGAACTATCTGCTGAAAGATGTCGAAAGAAGATATCTGGAATAGGTCAGACCATATTCGAAGGTATCAAAGGAAAGAGATCCATCAAGCTCCGGCCACGTGACAGCAAATCACTGGAATTCATCACTGATGCCGTGGTGGTGACTAACATCACATCTTACCTTCCAAGTGTAACTCTACCAGTTGGCATTCGAGCTCGCTATGAGCAGTACTCCCTTGCAGATCCAATGTTTTGGTGTCCAAGACCTGTGGATTTCTTGCTTGGCGCTGACTTGTTTGCAGATATTTGCACTGGCAGCACCGTATCATTTGATGAGGGCTTACCCAAACTGCTGTCATCAGTGTTTGGACACATAGTAATCGGCAGATATGATGATTCCCCTGCTGCTGCTCAGTCCACGGTGTTGTTTTCATTGAGTTAGCCTGATGACCTGAATGAAGAGCTCAAGCGCTTTTGGGAACTAGAAGAGCCAGCAGTGAGTCCCACCATCCATTAGCCCTGAGGATGAGCGCTGCGAGGACCATTTCATGCAGACGCACTACCGCACTGGGACTGGACAGTATGTTGTTCGCCTACCATTTCCAGATGACAACCCAGTGGTCGGCGACTCCTCCGCGGTAGCAATCAAAAGATTCAGGAATCATGAGCGTAAGCTAGAGCAGAATCCACAGGTCAGAGCCAAGTACTGTGAGTCCATGGATGAGTATCTCGCAATGGATCATATGGTCATTGCTAGCTCCACTCCAAAATTTATCATCCCCCATCATTGTGTCACAAAAGAGTGTGGGTCAGACATAAAACTACGAGTCGTGTTTGACGGTAGTGTCAAGATCTCTCCATCCGATCTCAATAAGCACCTGCTCAGTGGTCCAAAACTTCAACGGGACATCCGTAGCATCCTACTTGGGTTCCGCCAGCACCCTTATGTCTTCATGACGGATGCAGTCAAAATGTTTCGAATGATTCTGGTTGACAAGAATGATTGGCCTTACCAGAACATCTATTGGCGCTCTTCTCCCTCAGATGCCATCTATACCTATTCCCTGAAGACTGTAACCTATGGGCTCAGTTGTTCCCCATACTTGGTGCTTAGAGTCATCAAGCAGCTGTGCACAGATGAAAGACATAGATTCCCACTTGCCAATTGAGCCCTCTCTAACGACATCTATGTTGACGACCTCGTTACTGGCGCAGATACTATCAAGGAAGTCTGTGAACTTCAGGGTCAAGTAATCAACATGATGAAATGTGGTGGATTTAGTCTCAGCAAGTGGGCAAGCAACTGCGAAGAAGTGCTCAGGGGTATACCAACTGAGGATGAAAATGTGCCTGTCTCTTTTAGTGACAAGGAGGACCATGCAATAAAAATATTAGGACTGAATTGGGACCCACTGGTGGACTGCTTCCTATACTCCATCAAGCAGCCGTCAGTGATCTTTACTAAGAGAGCCATCCTATCATCAGTCGCTCGTATCTTTGACCCTCTTGGATTCCTGACCCCTATCACTCTGCATCTCAAGAGTTTCATTCAGGATCTGAGGAAGCTTGGTCTGGGCTGGGACACTCCATTCCCAGTTCACTTGCAGGAACTATGGAGGGATGCAGTTCAACAGCTCCCCTTGATCGGCCAAATTAGGATTCCTCGATTTGTCAATACCACTGGTCACTACAGATGCCAGATCATTGGATTCTCTGATGCCTCATCTAAAGCATATTGTGCCGCAGTTTAGTTAAGGATACAAACTGGCTCCACAGTCGGTGTCTTCCTCCTGGCAGCCAAGTCAAGATTGGCTCCAGTTAGAACCCTTTCTATACCAAGACTGGAGCTCTGTGCAGCCTTCCTGCTATCTGATCTGTTCTGTACACTTTCAGAATTCTTGGATTCATTGACGGGTGACATGGATCAGCCGGAATTCTGTTCAGACTCTACAATAGTGCTCGGATGGCTCAACACACCTCCATATCTATTGAAGACTTTTGTCTGTAATCGGGTTGTCCATATAACAGAGCGGCTACTGATTTCTGGATGGCGCCATGTGGCATCTGAGGAGAATCCGGCAGACTTGGGATCCAGAGGAGTCCTTCCATGGGATTTGGTGAGCAGCGATCTTTGGTGGACAGGCCCCTCGTGGCTGACGTCTCCACAAGAGCAATGGCCCAAACCAATAATTTCGTATGAGCCAGAGTTGCCAGAGCTCAGAGAAACTCCTGTACTTACAGCAATAAACATGGACAACACCTTTATCACCTGGATGTCACGATTCTCATCTTATAGCCAGCTCGTACGAACAGTTGCATGGCTCAACAGATGGGTATATAACACCAAGCATATGGGTTGCTGTTGTTGCAGAGCTCGCACTGGCACGCTCTCTGTCTATGAAATCAACCAGGCAAATGTTACCTGTATTAGGGCTGTACAGCAATCTTTGAAAATGGACTGCCTACGGGTGAGAAAGCAGCAGAAGTCTTCCCCAGCCTAGCCTCATACCTTGATACTGATGGGATCTTGAGAGTTGGTGGCGTTTGGCATTGGCAAATCAACCTGAAAACCGCAAACACCCGGTTCTATATTGCCCAGCAACGCACACTTCTCGCTGCTACTTGTAGACCACTATCACAGAGTGTTTCTACATCCAGGGCCATCACAACTGCAGGCGCTCATCTAATTGCGGTACTGGATCCCATCCCTAAGGAGGTTAGTCCGTAAACGTGGATTTCTGTGTTTGGCGTGTTACAAGTCGAGAGGCAGGATCTTCAATCAGCTGATGGGGGACCTCCCTTGCTATCGCTTGGAGGGAGGTCGAGCATTTGGTCATGTGGGGGTAGATTTTGCTGGGCCCTTTCTCATGAGGGAATCACTGAGGCGGAAGGCACCAACCTCAAAGGTGTACTTGTGCCTGTACGTATGTATGGTGACTAAGGGGGTTCATCTGGAAGCTGTCACCAGACTGACCACCGACGCCTTCATTGCTTCCTTCCACAGATTCATATCACGTAGAGCAGTCCCATGCAATGTCTATTCTGACAATGGATCTAACTTCATAGGGGCTGCACGTCATCTAAAGGAGTTATACAACTGGTTTCAGGACTCATCCAACAGGGTCAACATTACAGATTTTGCAAGTGGCCACGGGATTAACTGGCATTTTAACCCCCCACAGACACCACATATGGGTGGGATTTGGGAGGCTGGAGTCAAATCCGTAAAAGGGCGCCTCCCAGTCATAGCTGGGGATACTCCCATGACATTTGAGGAGATGGCTACCTTGTTAGGCTTCACTGAACTCGCGCCCATTGTGTCCAGTCTCCTCGAGCCCTGAGGATGTCGAGTGCCTTACCCCTGGTCATTTCTTGGTCGGCGGCCCTCTCTGCACATTTCCCGAGCAGTCAGAATTGGAACAGAGACCTAACCTGCTGGACCGCTGGCAAATGAACCTTCGAATATTCCAGCAGTTCTGGAGCAAATGGAGGCTGGAATACCTTGCAACACTCCAAGCCCGTACAAAATGGCAGAGACCGACAGCTAACCTCCGGGTTGGTGACCTGATTCTTCTAAAGGACGCTTGTCAGCCGTTGCAGTGGCCATCGGCCAGGGTGGTGGAAACTCACCCAGGGCATGACGGACTAGTCAGGGTGGTCTCCATCCGCACAGCCGATGGCTCCATCCTGAAGCGACACGCCTCTCAGTGCTCACCACTACTCCCACTTCGTGAGGATCCATACTCCACAGAAAATTAGGGCTAAATTTGAAAATATTCAAATTTGGTCGGCGGCATGTTTAGGCCAAAGGTCCTTCTATCAGGATCTCCTATCTCAAGTCTGATCGTCTAATCTCGGTGCATGTCACTTTCACACAATCCCCACTATCACTGCTGTCACGACTCCGACGCCCCGTCGTTCCCCAACTCTTCAGTACCAACTATTCTTCCAGTGTGACCTCTTGTCGCTCCGCTCTATCGCTAAAACACGTTTTACACGTCGAATTTGATCCATTCGCCAAATTTGGTAACGATCTCATTTCCATCACCTGGGTCCATCTATCTACTGTCTACTCGCCCTTCTATAAACCAACTGGCGTGTAGTTGGCTGACAAATTGGCCGTCAAACTTCTAATACAACTATTATATCGCAATACTTCGTTCGCTACCTATTCCTGAGCTGAACATTGTGGAAGGACGTCGCTGCACCTCTATTCCCTGCATCCACTCTACGACGACACCACAAACCCAAAGAAGTGAGGTCAGTCCTTTCCAACTACCTTGCGACTTCGGAAACTAGAATGCTGCTCAATTTGAGCTATTGAGCAAACAAAATAAAAGAGGTATTCTACCAGATATACCTGCACGAATTACAACATCTATAGCTAGGACACTGCAGTTATTAAAACCTCATAATTATTGTAAAATATATAAATGAATGATAAAAGGAAATTAGGTAGGTACAGCCAAAATATACTTAACTCGCTAATATTACTAGGGGCTCCTATATATTACTTCAAGTATGATTTAAACAAATTTCATTATGTTGTAGGTTGTCATTGCTGACTTCAAAATTGGTGTTATAAAATTATTAGTTTTATATTTAGGTATATTATTATTTATTGTTTGAAATACTTGTATAAATTAAACTTATATAAATTATTAGTGCTTCCACTGTGCATCTTTTAATAAATTACTGTTTATTTAGCAAGGTGAAATTGGTGTCTCATTCGATTTGGCCAGCCACATACAGTAAGGGCACAGAACAACTAGGTACCTTTATTGCTGGGGCTAGGTTCTGCTCATCGCGCCCTTTCAGGGGCCCAATCATGAACTTGGTTTTCTCATGTTTCTGTACTTATATTGTTCATTATGTACTAAATATGTGTTTGAATAATGAATTGAATTGAATTGAAGTACCATTACGATGGAGGTTACTCACCTTGAAGTAGTTCAGATGTCCTTTCCTGAACCAGACCTTCATACTAATTTTCAACCCCCCTTTCCCCTCTCATACTTCTGCTACCCAGAAGTATGTCATTTGGGGAGGAGTGTGACGGTGGGCAGTTCTTGAGTCGTTTGTTTTTCTAGTGAAGACGGAGGCAGTCAGGCTGAAACCTATCGATATCCCTTCTTAACTCGTGGTAATATCGGTATTACCTAAACATTTTCAAAACGTGGGGGGGGGGGGGGGGGACATACACAAATACACAAAAGGCACTTCCTTGGAGCATATCAAATGTTTGTGCAATATTTCAGCCGATCCGTTATCTCTGTGAGGCTGTAACCCTGTCAAAGAAGAACAAGAATAAGTAGAAAAACGTGAAAAAGCGATTTTCAAACTTATAGAACTCCGGCTCCTGGTGGTCCGAGGGTTGAAATTTGGTACACCTCTTTAGGGGCCATTCGAGAATGGGTGTACGAAAAATCAACACCGGAGACCCCCAGGGGATCAGTTACTGTGGGGGGGGGGGGGGGGGATAAAAACGCTACTTGTTCTGTCCTGCAATCAGTGTCTTCGTTGATGTAGGTAGGTACGGAGGTTTTCGGTTTTCTTGGTGGCAGGACGCCCCCGCGTCCCAAGATATGTAATATAGTATTATGTTACAGTTAAAACCCGAAATCCGACAAAACTAGTTTTAACTAGTCTTCACTAGTTGTCCCAACGGCCTTTCACCTGTTGTGGGCAGACAACACTGTGGCTTGTAAGGAGATGACGATCCGGAAGGCGACGTCACCCAGCTGATAAGCGACGTGGAAGGAAAGGAAGAGGAGGAGGACGGACCCGTGTCGCGGTTCTGTAGGCTGTGTGCGTGGAGCTATCCTTGTGTGAGCAATACACCGTAGAAACTGAGACCACTACCTGTTTTTTCCTAAATTACCTATTACCCGTTCAGTTTCCTTAAATTATTCCTTGAGTAGGAACGGTAGTTCTCGAAGAGAACACCACAGTTGGCGCAGTCCTCGGCTCGGATCTACTGTAGAGAAAGTTGAAAATCTGCTTCGCAACTTGCTCGTAAGTACCTCCATACCTTCATTCAAAACTTACTTGCGTACTTCCTTCACTTACCTAGCGTTTCGTTGGTCCCTAGTTACGATTGACTTTCTTTCTTTTTTTTTTCTTGCTTCCTTTCCTTCTCTGCCGGTCTTTCTTGTATCAATTATAACAGGAGGAAAACGTGCCTCTCACAACTCATTTTTTTTAGTTCCCCCTGTTATTATTTCTTTTTCTGTCCGGCGTTTCCTTGTTTCTTCCTTCTTTCCGAAGCGTCTATTTCCCCTCTTTTCTATTAATTTTTGCAGGACCTCTTTCTGCGGTGTTATTTCTGCGACCGCGATGCCTTATTAATGAGAATAAGGAACTGGTAGGTTACATCGCAACAGGTTCCCACGTCACGTGTGAAGATAAGATAGCTGCCTTCTTCTTCTTCACCTTCCACATTTCATGTCCTCCACGTTCTCGATATTGGTTGTTGGTTGATTGTGGTGGAGTTAGTTGGAGTGGAGAGTTTTTTTTAACAACTGAACATTTTGCCTTTTGTTAGTGTGTCATTCATAGCACTTCGCCATTCGTCCCTGCAACCTCTCCGGTCTAACAGAGGTTTTTGACAAGCGTGCCTGCCTTATTGCACACCTGTGGTATAGGTAGGTAACCACCTTCTTCATTTCTTTTGGGAGTAGGTACTTGCTGTTATCTCGGTTGTTCCCTGACTACTATCTTACCTTCAAAAGTTTTTCTCCAAATTCGAGTTCATTATATGCCATTTGCTTTTTTCGTTTTTTTTCCTAATTAAATAATAGCTACCTAACTACATCTCAGAACAGTACTAGTCCATAGGGAAGAAGTAGGGAGCTCCTCGAACCAGTATTTTCAGGCTTTATAGGTTTTTATACCTTTGCACTTTTCTTTCGCCCTTCCATCATGGAGGAGGAAAGTAGGGATGAGCAAATGGCACCCAAGCACACTGGTGGATCTAGTCGGACCGGTAAAAAGGGCACAGCAGCACTGTTGGATGCCTTTGGGGCAATGATGGGAGTGAATCAGAGTCCTAAAAGTAACCTTGCTAGTCACCGGTTGCAGCAGCCAAGTACTCCTCCACCTCCACCCGGCTACCAGCCTCTGCCTGGGCAGGAGGGTGGGGGTCAGCTATCGCAGCTGCCCCCCCAGGCCACCAACTTCCATCAGGGTGTCGACCGGGAGGGAGTTTTCTCGACTCCCCGGCCTGATAGGGTAGACCCCTTGGTTTATGCTGGTCTCTCTGGGATTTTGCAGATGCCTCCGGATGTTGAAGCTGCCAGTTCTGCCACTCCCTTACGGCCCAGCCAGCCTGCTGATGCCAGTGGTTGTGGCCCGGCTTGTGGTGATAGTGTCATGATGGCGGTGCATGACATGCAGCGGAGGATGGTGGCCGTCCTTAAACTAATGGGTACCATCCAGTCCAATCAGGGGTATCTGAGGGAGGAGATCGCGGCTCTGCGGGAGGAAGTCCGGTCCAGTCAGGGATCTCTTAGGGAGGAGGTCGTAGCTATGCATGAGGAGGTCCAGTCCAACCATCGCATCACCACTCGGACACTAGACTTCTTTTCTGATGCTGTGACTGGCGTGTCTAGCCGTGTTCAAGCTTTGTCAGCCGAAATTAAGGAGATCCGAGAGGTGATGGGTGCTGATGCGGAGGATGATGCCAGCCTGCCTCCCCCCGCACCTCCCAGTCATTCATTCCCAGGCTCTTCCGCACCCAACAATCTCTTTGCACATGAGGCTGGCAGACATCCTGACCCCTGTGCAGCACCCCCTGAGGACAGGGGACCCACACCTACGGTGCTGGGTGCACATGAGGGGGGTAGGGGGCAAAGCACCCCAGCT
Source organism: Leptopterna dolabrata (assembly GCA_954871275.1). Classification (NCBI taxonomy): domain Eukaryota; kingdom Metazoa; phylum Arthropoda; class Insecta; order Hemiptera; family Miridae; genus Leptopterna; species Leptopterna dolabrata. Next base: position 1,513,178 of record OX940974.1, on the reverse strand, counting down.
GCTAGAAGTAGGAGGGTCACATTTGGGGAGGACGTATTCCCATCCAGCTATACAGCTAGTGGGTCCTCTGTGCCTTCAGCACGTCAAGGTCTTGGGCAAGTTCCTGGGCCTGGCCCTGTCCCATCAGCTCAACCAACTACTACATACCACCATCCACAAGCCGCATATTATAGGCTCCCGGTGGGTGATGCTGCACGCATGTATGGGCCAGCTAGTCAATCCCTGACCCAGCTTCCAAACCCTCCGATGCCGCATTCCCTATTTTTTTCTGGTGACTCTCTCATTAGAGATTCCACTGGTGCACCAAGGGGCATGGATTATCTCTCAAAGCTGGCTAACCAGCTAGTCCCAGCCTATTCAGGTGAAACTGGAAGCAACCTAGATGACTTCATGTCGCGGTTGCAGTACCTGATGGGCCTGTGCGTGGCACCAGAACATCTGTGGGTCTATATAGCGAAGGGGCGGCTCACGGGTCCTGCTAGGGCCCTGGTCTGTAAGGAGCTTCAGCCCGCACAAACTGCCACACTGGAAACCTTTGAGAGGGAACTACGGCGGAGATTCGAGGGCTTCCACACTAGTGCCTACTACCTAGAGCTAGTCACAAAGGCTACCATCAAGCTAGGGGAAGCAGTGGAAGAGATATCACCCAAATTTGGTTCGAATATCCAGTAGGCTCCCATTTGTGCAACGTCGCATTTTTAATTCCCTGACCATAGCGGAACTATGGTCGACCATGGTCAACTCCTGAATGGCTTGACGGATAACGACCAAGTTTGGCACGAATATCCAGTAGGCTCCCAGGTTGTGCAACGTCGCATTTTTAATTCCCTCACCATAGCGGAACTATGGTCGTCCATGGTCAACTTCGTTAATTGAAATGGTAACCCCTATTTTTTATCGCGTATTCGTAATCTACGTGAAATTCTATCTACGATCGACCCTTCGGACTACCCCCGCGGTCGACCATAGCGCATCCATGGGCCCCTCCATGGTCGAATCCCGAATTGCTCAACGGATATCGACCAAATTTGGCACGAATATCCAGTAGGCTCCCAAGTTGTGCAACGTCGCATTTTTAATTCCCTGACCATAGCGGAACTATGGTCGACCATGGTCAACTTCGTTAATTAAAATGGTAACCCCTATTTTTTATCGCGTATTCGTAATCTACGTGAAATTCTATCTACGATCGACCCTTCGGACTACCCCCACGGTCGATCATAGCGCATCCATGGGCCCCTCCATGGTCGAATCCCGAATTGCTCAACGGATATCGACCAAATTTGGCACGAATATCCAGTAGGCTCCCAAGTTGTGCAACGTCGGAATCTTTCGGTCCCCTTCACCATAGCGGAAATATGGTCGACCATGGTCAACTCCTGAATGGCTTGACGGATATCGACCAAATTTGGCACGAATATCCAGTAGGCTCCCAAGTTGTGCAACGTCGCATTTTTAATTCTCTGACCATAGCGGAACTATGGTCGACCATGGTCAACTTCGTATTGAAATGCTAACCCCTGTTTTTTATCGCGTATTCGTAATCTACGTGAAATTATATCTACGATCGACCCTTCGGACTACCCCCGCGGTCGACCATAGCGCATCCATGGGCCCCTCCATGGTCGAATCCCGAATTGCTCAACGGATATCGACCAAATTTGGCACCAATATCCGGTAGCCTCCGAAGTTGAACGTAGGCGCATTTTTAATTCCCTGACCATAGCGGAAATATGGTCGACCATGGTCAACTCCTGAATGGCTTGACGGATTTTGATAAAATTGGGCACAAATACCCAGTAGGCTATGGGATCTTTCCGTCGTTTGTTGGTTCCACGATACTGCGTACAGCGAATCTCGGATAGCGAGCGGAGCGAGCGGTCAGGCTAGTAGTTTATAAAACTCGCGCTGGGCTCATCGAGGAGAGATCCGTACTCGTCGAGTAACCGGGGAAGACAGCCCCGATTTTCTTCGTCTACAGTTTCGATAGCCCTGCCGCGGTGAGGCGTACCTAGTGCTGTCTTAGCGCGCACGCCAGGGAACGATGTCGCATTCGTTCGGTAGCTTTTTTATGTGCACCGATTTTTGAGGTGGCACAAACATTTATAAAACATACATCACAAACAATACATCTATACATTATAATATCCACAAATGTTATTGTGCAATGTAGTTTTGCATGAAAAGCAATTTTTGGTTTATTATTCTGTGAATAATACACCTATGTATGCGCTCAGGAAAAAAATACACAACAACCCCTCGAATTTTTTTCTCTAACGTTTCAAGGTGTGTAGAAAATGCAATGACCGTTCACCGTACGCCATATCATGCATAAAAAAATCGTTCTTTCGCACACATGCTCCACTTGGGCCCTAGTTGTGTCTCGAAACTTCGCAGCACGATCGGAATATACCCAGGGGTGTTATGAGTGAAAATGGCTATAAAAATAGGTATTTTTTTCCATGTTTTTGGGATGAGAAGACCAAAAAATAGGAAGTCGATTTTGACCAATGAGTGGAAAATTGAGGTTCTAAGGAAGTTTCAGCCTTAAATTTACGTTAAATTTGAAAGCCGAAACTTGAAAGCTCATAGAAAAAGAACTATTCATTTATTCTCCTAATTCTTAGTCTCAAAATTCTCAAAAATTTTTAAAAAGTCTCAAAATTCTTAGAATGGTATCTACTTCCATTCAAAAATATAAACAGGGTTCTAATTCACTATGTTGATATACGTCTTGCGGTAGTATCAAATACATAGGTACAAGTGATGGGGGGGGGGGGGGTGCTGAGCAATCGTCGAGCTATGATTCGGCGAAAAGAATTCCGTTCGTAAAAAGACTCAACGAAGATTGATGAGGTTCAGGCAGAACCCTTCAGTTACACGAGTGGGAGCGATGTTCGTATTATAGACCAAACATTATTTATTCACGTTGCCGACAGGGTGTCGAGAGCCTTATGTGTGGCGTTAAATTGCCAGTTCCATCAATGTGTGCGTGGCAATAAAAACGGCTCATCACAATGTAAACTCCCCCCCCCCCCCCCCCCCCCCAAGGACCCTGTTGTAAAAATTTATCCACCAACAAAACCTCCTCATTTATTTATCCTCCAACAAAAATCGCAAAAAATTTTGATATCCATTTTCGGTGCTTCGCACCTCGCTCTTCGATGGGCATACAGAAACCTGTTCCTTCCTCCCAAACGTTGAACTTCTTTTGACGCTGTTTGGCGGCGTCTTTTCACCTGCCGGAGCAAAAAGCTGTCGCCAAACAGCGTTTAAAGAAACTTCACGGTTTAATGGGAAGGATCAGGGATATCCAACTGAGGGGGAAGGAACAAGTTCTCCATATACTGTACTTCAACGCTCAAAGCCTTCCATGCCACATTGAGGACATCAAGTGTTATGTAGGCAATAATCAAGTCCAAGCACTTTTCATATCAGAGACCTGGCTCAAATCCTCCAAGTCCAGTTTGGTAGCACTCCCAGGGTTTCAGTTAGTCAGACATGATAGAACACGGAAAAATTCAGGTGGAGTTGCTTTCTATTTGCGTGATGGCATCAAATATAAAATCTTATGAAAATCACCAAAGGAATCTGTCATTGAATATTTAATTATCGAAGCCCATCTGGGTGGGTCCCCTATATTGTTGCGTGCCGTTTATAGACCTCCAAACCCTACCTCAAACATTTCTGACCTTGAGCCTATCCTTGCTAACTTCAAGTATGAAAATAGTGTCATTGCTGGTGATCTTAACATTAATACTGATATTCAGTCCTCTTATACCAAAAAGATAATTGACATGAGCAACGTGCTAGGACTGAATCTCATCAACACCGGGCCCACGCACATTTTGAGGGCCACTAACACAGATCATTTTCTAGTTAAAAACCTTCCCTCTGTAAAATTATTTAAAAGCTACTCAACACCCGCCATCAATACTTGTTTCTATATTTTATTTATTCTTTGTTTTGTATTTTTGTACCTTTCGCATTATAATTTATTGTAATGGGTTCGCCCGTTCAAATTGCAAATAAATAAATAAATAACCGTACTTCATTGATGTCGTTTAATCTGTTTTCCTCTTGTTCTGGGATATCTATTCCAGTTGGGTCTGGAATTCTAGGGTTCCGAGCGAACTGTACATAAAATGGCGTTTGTTTAATAGTTTTGCAGTATGTTGAATTTAGTGCTAGCATTGCCCATCCCAATGCTTTACTCCAATATTTTTCTTTCGTCTGGTCCAGGTAGCTTGATAGATATTTTGAAATTTCTTTATTGCTCCTTTCTACTGCGCCATTGGTGTTTGGTTTGTGTGGCGTCGATAGTCTTTGCTCAATGTGCAGTTCTTTCAAGAAGCCTTTGAATTTACCGCTTGTGAAGCAACTTCCTCTATCCGATTGGCATATGCGTGGAATGCTGAAAATTCCGAAGTATCTAGTCATTGCGGTTATGGTGTTCTGGGACGTGTTCTTGGAGACTTTTTCGAGCCATGTGAAGCGTGAGTGTAGGTCTTTGATCACTAAGATGAATGCTCTTCTGTTTCCTAATGTCATACTTCCGAGGTAATCAATTTGGATGTGGTCATTCGGTATGCTCGGTATTTGGAATTGTTGAAGTTTTCCTGGTGCTTTTCCTGTCCTCGGCTTTACAACTTGGCATTGTGGGCATGATTTAATGTATGTGGCTATGTCGTTCAGCATGTTTTTCCAGTAGTAATTATCCCGCATCCGTTGGATGACGTAATATTTGCTTGGATGGCCTACTATAGGATTGCCATGATGTGCTCCTAGAACTTGTTCTCAGAGAGCATGTGGGATGTATAATAATGACTTTCTCCCTTTACTTGAATTCGTTTTATAACACAGTATGTACTCGATTTCAAATCTTCTTGATTGCCTTTCAATGAGTCTTGTAGATTTGTCTCCTTCAATTAATATTTTCTTAATTTCAATTGAAATTTGAAATTGAAAGTTTTGAAACTTTCCTTGGTGTGGTCTATTTGTGTATCCTTCGTAATAGCGCATAAATCACTTCTTTCTGGCAGTGGATATTGCGGTTCAAGATCGTTTTCTGTGAGTGGGCTTTCTCCAGCTGGATGTCTTGAAAGATAGTCTACAAGTGCATGGGCGCATGATTTTCCTGGTTGATATTTTATTATAACGTTATATTCCTCAATTATCAGGCAATATCTTAAGAGTCTTGAGTTGCTTTCTCTGATTGTTTGCAGGTATTGGGCACTGATATTATCTGTAAGTATAGTGGTGGGTTGTTCTCTTGCAAATAGATATGGTCGGAACTCCTCCACTTCCTAAGCTGTTGTTCATTTTCTTACTATAGTACCTACTGAACTACTCTCAACTTTCCGTCTGGGTGTTTTTGCATGAGAATCGCTCCGATTCCGTGTTTTGAAGCATCCGTTGATACGTATGTTGGTAATTCATCGTTCCGCGCAGCGAGGATTGGTGCTGTCGTTCGTAACGCCTTGATTTCTTCAAAAGCCAATTGAGATTCTTCGTTCCAGGTTATCTTTCCATTACTGATGTTTTCTTTTTTCCTCGCTGTTGTGAGAGGATCCATCACTTTGCTATAGTTTGGGACGTGGCGTCGGAAAAATTGACAAGCGCCAATAAAACCCTCAACTCTTTGATTGTCTGTGGTCTTTCGATTGCTGTGATTGCTTTGATGTTTTCTGGATCTGCTCCTATTCTTTGGCCTCCGATAATTACGCGGCCAAGTGCCTTTATTTCTTGGTAACCAAACGTACATTTGTCCAGTCTGGCCTTCAGTTTATTGTACCTTTCCATTCTCTGAAGTACTTTTCCTAGATTTTGCGCCAATTTAGGTATGCCATTAGCAACTACTATCAAATCATCAGCATAAGCAATCAATATGTTTTCTAATCCTTGGAATGCCTTGTTTATTGATCTCTGGAAACAGGCTGGTGAAGTCATTAGACCTTGTGGAAGTACATTCCATACATAAAGATGTTTTGATGTTTGAAAGGCTGTGATTTCTTTGCTATGTTCCGTAGTTTTTACTTGCCAAAATGCATTCTTCAAGTCAAGTTGTACATAATACCGATTGCTGACCAATTTTTGATGTACAGTATCTATGTTCTGCATTGGCTGTGCATCATCTTCTAAGCATCTGTTGACGTAACGGTAGTCTAAAATGAGACGGTGAGTATTCGGGGAATTCGGCTTCGTGATCAAAAACTCTTGTGATCTCCATGGGCTCCTACTTTTGCTGATTAATTTAGCCTGTTCTAACTTTTCCGCTTCTGCTTCAAGTTTTGCTTCCTCTGCTGGTGACCGACTGAACGATTTGGCTTTCTGTGGTTGCGCTCCTGGCTTCAATTTCAGTTCATATGGGTGTAATTCCGATATTGTCACATCAATTTCATCTTTTACGAAAGCGGCGATGTGATTTTTTATTGTTTCTACCATTAAATTATCCTCCTTGTCTGTGAATTGTGGATTTATGTTCACACGTTTCGCGACTGCAGTTAGAAGATTTGCTCTTTCTGCTTTTTGTGTTTGCTCCTTATTCCATTCTTGTTTATCCGTTGATAAGTTTTGCATCGATATGATATTATGTTTTTGTGTATTCTTTCCGTTTCTCTCTTGCTTGCTTTTCTCAGCCTTCCTACGGTTATCTTTCGTGTTCTTATTTCCAGTTGTATCAGATGTTCTACTCTGGCGACTGCTGTCCTTTGATTTCGCCCGTCTATCACCTTGTAGTATTGATTTTTTCGCCTCTTTAATGTTTATTTTTCGTAGGTTGATTGATGGTACCAGAGTGCAATGGCCTGTTTTAGGTTTTAGAAATGGGTAATGGCCTTGTTGTCCTTGGATTGTAGATGATGGGCCTCCTTGATCTTCGTAGCCCAGGTACAACATTGGTCTACCCACACGTGACTTGAACTTGTAAACATGGGCTACATTATTCATTTTATCGTAGATTGTGATGTCTGTACCGAATTTTTTCGCTACATGTGCCACACAATCATCTGTCAGATGCGTTTTATCTGGAATGTCAAGGATTTCTGCTCTGGTTTTCATTTCTGTTATTGTAGTTTTTATGTTTATATGGGCCAATGCCTTCTTCAGAGCGTAGAGTGCACAATTTCCGTTCCTCTCTACTTCGACCTCATCATACGCTGGAAGTTCAATGTACTGAATTTCTTGATTCTTTACTGTCATTTTTTCGTTGTTGTTTTCTAATTTTGCTGCCTCTGGTTTTGTGTTGTTGCCTTGACTCGTAGCGTTATGCTCGTTAGTTTGATAAGGTCTTCCTATTTTCCCTGGATAGTTATTCATTTGTTCCTTGCGTTGATTGGGATAGTGGTAGGTAGTTTGAGTTCAAATTATGCTCATTCGGTATAGGTTCAATGTGTTCTTTGTTGATATAGATTTTGTGAACTTTTTGTGGCTTTTTTGTTCGTAGTTCTTGTTTACCGAAGTCTAATGTAGCTTCTGTTTCTAGGAGCCAGTCTGCTCCTAAAATTATCGTGGATGGTATCTGTGATGAATTTAAAATTGGCATCACGGTGGTGTGAGGGAAAATGCCCAGGCGGTTATGAGCGAATCACCACCGACGTCTGGGATCTTTTTGGTTGAAGGTTTTGCCTAGGCGGATATGAGCGAATCACCACCGACATCTAGGATCTTTTGGGGAGTAGGTGTCCAGGCGGTTATGAGCGAATCACCACCGACATCTGGAATCTTTTAGAGGAGGTTTGCCTAGGCGGTTATGGGCTGACCACCACCGTCATCTAGGATCTTTTAAGGAGAGAGAGCAAGGTAGGAGGAGAGAAGAGAGAGCTGGTTAAGGTGGGATTCGAATGACGCGGCTGGAACGACTGTAGCGACTCGAGCCGCGCGACCCAGAGACGCGTATATGACTTCCAATCTCGCGATTCTAGCCGCTATGAACGCCACACGTGACTTCCGATTGCTTGACTTTAGTACCTGTCTATGTTAACGCCATGGAGAGTACATCGCTGCAATTGGTGTCGCCGTTAGTCCAGGAAGAGGAAGAAGAAGAGCTACTGCTACTGGACCTTATGAAAAACGCTGCAAAGTCCTTGTCACAAGGGTTTATTATTCTACTGGACATACCTACAGCAATTTTGGCTGCTCATTTATTGTTTATTTCAGGTGAAATATTTGAAATAGCTATTTCTGATGGTTTCCACCATTTTTGGCCTCTAAAACACGAATTAGGTACGCTCCTTTTTTTTCAATTCATCATTGATCATTGGTAGTGCCATTTAATCGTCCTGATCCACTTACTTACTACTTACAGTGTTATTATACAAATTGATGGTGATTTCAGACGATTTCCCAGGTTTTTGACTCATAAAAAATCAATTTTGGGAGCTGAATATTTGGTAGAACCTCGATTTTCCACTCTTTGGTCAAAATCGCCTACATATTCGGTCTTCTCGTCCCCAAAAACATGGAAAAGCTCATGTTACTAACATGTTACTAAAACACACAAAAAGTACCTATTTTTGTGCACATTTTCACTCATAACATCCCTGGGTATATTCCGATAGGGCTGAAAAGTTTCGGGACACAACTAGGGCCCAAATGGAGCATGTGTGCGAATGAACGACTTTTTTAGACCAAAAATGAAGCCGGTACACGTGATACGGCGGACGGCGTACGGTGGACGGCGGACGGACATTGCATTTTTGGAATCCATGCATCTTGAAACGTAAAAGAACAAATTTTGGAGGGGTGTTATAAAAAATTTTTGCTGAGCGAATACATAGCTGTATTATTCACAGAATAATAAACCAAAACAGGCGTAATCATCACCCAATATACTTGGCGAGAGAAACCGAGGGGTTTCAGAACATTCTTATAACCACCTTCTGAAGGATGAAACCGTGTTCAGGAAGTTTTTCCGGTTAAATATTGAACAGTTCAACATGTGTTATCACTTATTGAACCAAAAATAACAAGCGAGTCATGTGGCAACGACTGAAGTTCATTGTCGACGGCGGCGGAAGCAGGTACTGTTGTGAGGTGCAGGTCCGGTGCAGAATCTGTGGGAGGGCGGGAAGAGATTTTCAGACAGCTCGAGTTGACCAAAAATCTCACAAATTTGCATTTTGGCACGGATTTGATTTGTACTGGACAATTTTTTAACCGACATAGCCATTCTATTGAAAAATGTGTCAATGGGGTCCTCTTCCGTGGGTTTAGCAAGTACGGACGATAATAATTTGGCTCTGTCTTGAGAATTTTTCTTGTGAACTATTCTCTCGACTTTCCAGCCGCGTGGGGGGACGCGGCTAGACTGCTCCCCGAGCAGTTGAGCCGCGCGACTCCGAGCCGCCTCGTTCGAGTCGCTTCGGCCGCGCGGCTGCAAACGCGCCATTCGAATGGGTTCCATTGTATTACTGTCAAAGCAGTCCTATTTCACAGCCGCGCGGTTCCAGCCGCGCGGCTACAGTCGCTTCGGCCGCGTCATTCGAATCCCACCTTTAGAGGAAGTGTCGAATGACTAGAAGGGCGCAGGATTCGAGTTTTTATAGCCAGGGAGGCTTTCTCCCTCCAACCCCTGGCCAGGTTGTGCACTCGGGTCCTGCGACCTGTCTCCCCACTCATACTGTATATTTACGGGAACTAAAGTTTGCGGACAATGTTAGCGAGAACTTAATTTCTACGGTGGAGTGGTTCCCGGAGGGGCTCACGACATAGGTCCCCCCAGTTCGAGCAAAATTTCGGCAAGCTGAAGGCGCAAGGTTACAGAGGGCTGAAGGCCAGTGCAAACAGGAAGGGTGCTGAAGGCGCAAGGTTACAGGGGCTGAGGGCCAGTGGAAACAAGAGGGGTGCTGAAGGCGCAAGGTTACAGGGGCTGAGGGCCAATACAAACAAGGTTGTGCTGAAGGCGCGTATTATTAGGGTACGTGTGGAGGACGGGGGGCTTAGGGCTTAAATTGACTAAGATGACTTAAAATGACTAATATGACTAACATGGCTGAAATGTACATGGTGGTGGATGGCTAGTATTTACAATGGTGCGTGTATAATGATAAGATGATGAGTAAAATTGACTGTTGGCACCTCTGGCACCCCAGAACCCAGTTACGGATATCTGTGTTCATGTGGGGCCAGAAGTACCGTGTTTTGATGAGGTCCCGGCTCGCCCGAATGCCGGGATGATGGAGGGAGTGGTAGTGGAGGAACAACTGCCGCCTGAGGTCCGGTGGGACGTAAGGGCGTGGTGAGTCGGCCGTTACGTCGCACCAAAGGTCGAGGGGCGGCAGCTGTTCCGATTTGGAGGCGGCAAGGAGGTTGGCTAGGGCGGGGTCGGATTGGGGGTTTTGGTGGCTTTTGAGGATTTGGGGGGAAGGGAAGGGCAGTAATTCCACCACCGGCGATGGGGTGGGGCGTGACAGCGCGTCCGCCACGCAGTTGTCGGCCCCTGGCAGGTATCGGATATCGGTTGTAAATTGACCGATAAATTCGAGCTGCCGGAGGCGACGAGGCGAGGCGGATTTGCGGTTTTGTAATAGAGCATGGGTTAGGGGCTTATGGTCAGTAATGACAGAGAACTGCCGGCCCTCCACGAAGTCATGAAAGTGTTTGATGGCTTCGTGGATGGCGAGAAGTTCTCTGTCGAATGTTGAATAATTTTTTTGAGTGGGGGAGAGCGTTTTAGAAAAGAAGCCGAGGGGTTGGGGGGTGGCGCCGGTGTGCTGGTGGCGCCGGTGTGCTGGTGTAAAACTGCCCCGATGGCCCAATCAGAGGCGTCTGTGGTGATGGAGAGGGGTGCGTGGGGATCGGGGTGGGCAAGTAGAGCGGCGTCCGACAAATCCTTTTTACAGGAATTGAAAGCGGAGGTTAATTCGGGGGACCAGGTTATGGGGCGATTATCATGTTTTTTGGCTGGTTGGGGTATTGCATTAATGAGGGGTTGTTGGTGTTGGGCTGAGTGTTTCATGTGGCGGCGGTAAAAATTTAACATACCTAAAAAACGGCGGAGTTCCGTGACGGTATGGGGTTGGGGAAATTCCGTTATTGCCTTCACTTTGTCGGGTAGCGGTGTGATCCCGGCGGCTGAGACGACGTGTCCGAGGCAGTTGACTGTGGGTTGGGCCAGTACGCATTTTTCTTTGTTGACTTGGAGTCCTTCGGTGGAGAAGATGTGGAGAATTTGACGGAGATGTTCGAGATGTTCGTCCGGTGTATGGGAGGCTACCAATACATCATCCAAAAAACAGAACACGAATGGGAGGCCTCGTCAAATGTTGTCCTTATAGCGCTGCCACGTTTGGGCAGCGTTTCGCAGGCCAAATCCCATTTTCACATACTCGAAAAGGCCGAACGGTGTGATAATAGCCGTTTTCGGTATGTCGGGGGGGTGGATGTTGATGTGGTGGAATACACGTGAAATGTCTAGGGTGGAGAAAATTTTGGTACCGTGTAAGTGGGACGAAAAATCTCGTAGGTGGGGGACATTGTAGAGGTCGGGGGTTGTTTTTGGCGACTACCGCCGCAGGGGCGGATGTCTCCGTTTGGTTTCTGGACGATGTGTAGGGGGGAGGCCCAGGGGGAACTGGAGGGGCGGATAATGCCATCTGCGATGAGTTTGTCAAAATACTTCCGTGCCTGTTGCAGCTGCAGGGGGTGAAGACGGCGGGCTTTTGCGGAGAGGGGGGGGGCCGTGGTTTCAATATGGTGTTTGATGGACACCAGGTGGGAGGAGGGGCGGCGCTGGGGGCGGTAGTTGAGTAGGAGGGTTTCAAATCGGTTGGGGGGGGGGGGGTTCTGAATGGCGTTTATGTATCCGCTAATGGGCGTGTTGGAGGAGGGGTCTATCAGGCGCGCATGTTTGACGTCGACCTGGAGGCCGAAGTATGCCAAGAAATCGGCCCCCAGGATCGCCTTCTCTACGTCCGCCACGGTAAAAATCCACTCGTATTTCGACCCGTGAAGGTGGACGGACGAGTGGTAGTTCCTGTAGGAGGGAATGGTGGTACCGTTGGCGGCGTAGAGGGTCTGACGGTGGCAGCGCGCCTGACGACGGAGTAGGGAGTTGGGAAAAATAGAGAGCGCCGCCCCTGTGTCCACCAGGAAGGGCATGTTGGTCCGCCGGCATTTTATAAAGAGCCGTTGGTGGGCGGGGGTGGCATGCGGCAGAACGGCGTCGGTGGGAGCGGCGAAGGGGGGTTGGCGGACGGCCTCTGCGTAGGTTCGTGGGGTGGTATTGGTAGCCGTGGTGGAGGGGCCGGGTTGTTGTGGTGTTGGTGGGGGGCCGTCTTCTGCAAAGGAGACGCGGGGCTTCTTGGTGTTCCTTGGTGGGGGAACGGGCGCCGTCGGGGTGGGGGTTGTGGAAACGCAGCGGGGTGGGGCGCTGTGGTTGGCGGCCGCGGTGGCGGCGGTGGAGGGGCCGTTGTGTGGTGGGGGAACGGGAGGTGTCCGGGAGGGGTTGGCGGCGGCGCAGGGAGGCGCGGCCGAGGGGTTGGCGGCCGTGGCGGCGGTGTAGGAGGAGTGGGGGTTGCCTGTGGTGGTGGCGGCGAAAAGATGCGGGCCGGGGGGGGGGGGGGGTGGGGGGGATGATGGGGGTCCCCCCCGTGTGGGCGAGGAGAGGGGCCCGCCGGATTTACCGGCGGGCGTCGGTGTTTCCCTGCCAGGAGGCGAAGGAGCAGGGGGGTTGGCACTTCCGGGCCTCCCCACTGAAATTTACATGATAGAAACACCGGTGGGGGGGGGGGGGGGGTCTGCGGGGAGGTAGTCTGGCCTGGTGCGGGGGGTCGTCCGTGATTCGGTGGGGGTAGGGCGATCTGAAGAATTTCCCCTCCGTTGGTCCGGGGGAGTGGCGTTGTGGCGTTCGGAGGAGGCCGGGCGCCGGCAGTCCGTGGAGGGGCGCCGGCGGTCCGTGGAGGGGGGTCGGCGGCGCTCCGTGGAGGGGGTGCAATGGCGGTCGGCGGAGAGGGGGCGCCGGCGGTCGAAGGAGGTGTCGCACCGCCGGGGGGAAGGTGCGGTGCGGGGGTTGCGTATTTCGCTGACGCAGGCGGATGCGGCGAGGTCATGTACCGTATCCGCGAGGTGGAGGAGGGCCTCGTCCGGGCTGTCGAGGTGGCTGGCTAGCGCTATCTGGATGGGGTGGGGGAGCGCGCGCAGCCAGAAGGTTCGGGCGATGTCAGCGGTCATTATTCCCTGCAGCTGATGTCGCAGGCGTCGGAAGAGGTGGGAGGGCTTCATATCGCCGAGTTGCTGGGGCTGCGACAGGGCGGCAACTCGTGCGATTTTTGACGGTTGGTAGAGCGAGATGAGGCGGCCGCGGAGGTCGTCTTACGCAGCGGCAGCGTCGGGGGAGATGTCCGACGTCTGCAGGAGGATGTCGTACGGTAGCAGGGAGATGATGCGGGAGTAGCGGGTCTTCTGGCTGCGAATGCCGGTGGCCGAGACCGCTGCGTCAACCTGGAAAACCATAAAGCAGGGTCGTGTGAGTAAAATGGGGGTAGTGATAGGGGGAATGACGCGGAGGCGGTCATGACGTCGGCGGCGGCGGTCGCAGCGGGCACGGTCGGTGAGAGGGTTCCGGGTGGTGAGAGGGTGGAGAAGCGGTTGGCGACAGCGGCCGTTGCGTCCGATGTTGCGGCGGTGGGGGCCTGGAGTGTTGCGGGCTTGAGGACGGGAGGCGGCGGAGGGTCCATGGTCCAGGTGTGTCAAACTGAAACTTGAAATTCGAAATTTTCTATTTAAAATATCAAATTTGAAATTCGCAAAATCGGAAGAGGCGGTGCGGCAGAGCGGAGATGCGAGAGGGTTGTGGTTTCCGGGCGAGTGGGCACTTGAAACTGCGAATTTAAACTGAACTGAATTTGAAATTTGAATTTGAATTTGAATCTGACTGAAAAGACTGAATTAGAAACGTGACTGGACTGGGTTTGACACATGTAATGGGAGGAAGGAGGAAGGTTGAGTGAACGTCGGGTTCACCACTGTGATGAATTTAAAATTGGCATCACGGTGGTGTGAGGGAAAATGCCCAGGCGGTTATGAGCGAATCACCACCGAGGTCTGGGATCTTTTTGGTTGAAGGTTTTGCCTAGGGGGTTATGAGCGAATCACCACCGACATCTAGGATCTTTTGGGGAGTAGGTGTCCAGGCGGTTATGAGCGAATCACCACCGACATCTGGAATCTTTTAGAGGAGGTTTGCCTAGGCGGTTATGGGCTGACCACCACCGTCATCTAGGATCTATTAAAGAGAGAGAGCAAGGTAGGAGGAGAGAAGAGAGAGCTGGTTAGAGGAAGTGTCGAATGACTAGAAGGGTGCAGGATTCGAGTTTTTATAGCCAGGGAGGCTTTCTCCCTCCAACCCCTGGCCAGGTTGTGCACTCGGGTCCTGCGACCTGTCTCCCCACTCATACTGTATATTTACGGGAACTAAAGTTTGCGGACGATGTTAGCGAGAACTTAATTTTTACGGTGGAGTGGTTCCCGGAGGGGCTCACGACAGTATCCCTTTGACTATGGTAAATTTATGTTTGAATGTGGTTCCTCCTATTCTGAATTCTTTATTTATGAATCCCGCAGTTTGTATTCTCATTCCATTGACTTGCCGCAAATCTTGTGGCTCGTGGTTGATTTCCATCGAGTCATCAACCAAATCATGTGTGCAGATACTTATTGATGCGCCACTGTCTATCAAAACATTCATCTTTTTGGTGCTGCTTGAGTTATCAAATTGGATTTCTATCGCTGGTTGGTTGATCCCCAATGATATTTGTTTGTTACAAACTGCTTTGAGTGTTGAATTTTTAGGCCAGCAATTTGGCTGTTCTTGATTACTACTGCCATTTATTTCATCAGCGTTGTCATGTTCTATGTCTGTTGCTTGGTTAGTTGACAGTATTCTTGGTGTTCATTCTTGGGTTGTTCATAGTATCCGTGTCCCTGTGTCTTGGTATACCACTTTTTGTAATGTTGGTTTTGGAGTGCCCAATTACTGTTCTTTGGCTGGTAATGGTTTCGGTAATATACATTATTTTCTTGGTAGTAGTCTCGTATTCCGTACGCGTTGCTGTATCTGTTTCGGAATTGGTATCTGTGCTGGTGCGACCAGTTATTTATCAGGTTGTCATTGTGTCTGCAATGGTAGTTCACCTGTCTATTCCGGTTCCCATATCTTGTATACTCCTGGTTGTAATAATTGCCTGTGTAGGTTCATCGATTATTCTGTCCTCTATAATTCGGGCTGTTGTTATATTGGGTGTTGTAGCTACCGTTTTGGGTGTTGTAGGTCTGACTGGTTCCATTGCCCCTGTGGTATGGGCGTGAACCTCGCCCTCCTCTTTGTGGTCTGCCCCTTTGCCGGTTTTTGGCTTCTAGTGTCAACTGATTGATTTTAGTTTGTAATTCTTTTATTTTATCATCTGTTCTTCCTTGGTTTAGTGGGGTATTACGTATTTTTACATATTGTAGGGACATTTCCGCTCGTCCAGTTTCTTCTCGTAGTTCCTGTAGGGTCGATTTTGGAGCGGCGTCGATAAGAGTGGTGGTTCTGGGTAGGAACCCCAATTGTGCGATCCGGATAATTTCGGCTTGTGACATGGTTGGGTCGACTTCATGTGCCAACATTATGACATCATTTAGGAACTTTCGTGCGCTTTCGTCCTTTCCCTGTACTTTGGTGTACAGTTGTGACCTCAGTTTTTCACGCAGCAATGGATCTCTGAAGTAGTCTATGAATTGTGCCTTGATGTCGTTGTATGTTGTTGTGCGTGTGAAAGTGGCGCTTATCATCGTGTAATATTTTTGAGCTTCGCCCAGTAAGTATATTGGTAATATGTTCAGCGTTGTTTCTTCTGTCGATTTTAATATTCTAGAAATTCTCTCGAAATGGTTGAACCACTCTTTTATGTTCTCATTTTGTCCTGAATAATATCTTGGTGTCAAGGTTGGTATAATTTCTTGGTTGCTAGTCGTGTTCTGCGCTTTTCTCAACCCTAAGAGTAATGTCTTCAATTGGTTCAATTCTGTCTCGTGTTTTTCAGCCAAGTTTCTTATTATTGTTTCCTCTTCATTTTTACTGGTTGATGGTTTAATTTCTAATTTTGTTTGTTTGTTTTCATTGGACGAATTCTGTGGTCTACTGCTCGCTGAAGTTACGGCTTGGGGCTGAACACCACGTTGTGTTGAACCTTCCTCCACAACGTCTTGTCCGTCATTCCCGTCTGCAATTGCACGTGATCTGCGCGAGACCTCTATTGTCTTCTCTAAAATTCTGTTTTCACGCTGCAACTGTTTATATTTTTCCTCCACTGAATGCAGCGCCTCAAGCTGAAGTAGGAGTTCCGAGCGTTGGGCGTTTGCAGTGTTCAATTTTTCTTTCAAGTTGTCCTCACTTTGCTGCGAAACCTCATCCTGATCAGTGAGGCATGCTTCCAGCTGTGCATATATGCTGCTTCCGTCCTTCTCAGTTTTTCTGTTAGTTCTTTGATTTGGTTATTGTGATCTTGAGCTTCCACAGGGTCAGCATGTTGTACTGCCTCGTTCCAGTCTTCTAGAATTTTTGTGCTGATCTGCACAATTCGCTCGGTCTGATGTGCGCCTAACTGTGCGCATATTTTCTGCAATTCTGCTGCTCTTTGTGCAACAATGCCGCTCAAATCGTGACCTGATGTACTCATTTTTTGTTTGTTTTGTTTTGAAACCTTGGAAATTCGATTGTTTCGATTTATTTATCTTTGTTATTATTTCTATCGGTTCCGCCTATACATGTAGCAGTATTTTGATGTTGATTGAGGTAATTATTTAGCCTAAACGTTTTTGATAGTTCTTGTTGTGGGTATAGGTATCTACCTAATTAATTTCCCTTAGCTAATCTTCTTCCCCTGTTGTATTTACCCTTCAATGTAGGGGGTTTTTCATTAAATTTGTAAAACATTCATGACTCAATTATTATTCATTATAATGATAACTCAATTATTGTTCCTTCTAGTCTGAGCTTCGTTCCTTCAACAAAAAAGAGTGTTTTTTTTTAAAATATTATACAGTGGGTTAATTTCTCTATGTATCGAGGTGCAAGTGTTGTTTGGTCACACTTGTCTGGGTGAAGATAGTTATTCGTGCATAGTTATTCATAGATATTTCGGCGTGGCATAGTTGTTCATAATTCATAACATATACATATCCCTGTTAACACACATTATAATTATTCTTATAATAATACCTAACATCTGGGTAGGGTTAGTGGAAATAGTATTACCTAGTATGTTACTGGATGGATTGGTATACTGTAGCATGTGTTAGACTTTTACTAAGAGTGTATTTTTCATTTTCGGTCAATTTCTCTTATTAAATAATGTTATTCTAACAAAATGGTTTCAGTCGCGTTGTTACTTATTACAAGCCCTACAGGTTGATTGGTAAATAAAAATTCTATGGTAAATGGTAATAATAAAAAAATGGTAATAATAATTCTATCTCCTTTCTTCGTAATAATTCCTTGAAGTGGAACAAGCGGTTTGTCGTTTCGCGTATTCGAAAAATGAGGCTCGAAAAACAATTGAATAGGCACGTCTTTAGTTTACTCAGCGCGATCCGAGCCTTTCCGGAAGAAATAGACGAATCAGGTTCCCGTCGTGACAACTCCGTCGTAAGGACGACAAAGAAGTCGATGTTCTAATACCTCCTTGTTTCACTTCAATCACATCAATTAAAAAATTGAGTTTCAATTCATATAGTCGCATATTCACCTATCCATTTTATTATTATTATTCTATTTTATTCGATTAGTATTATTATTATTTTTTTTAATAATTCAGTCAGATATATGTAAATTTGTTTCAAGTCAAATAATTAATCAATTCAATTTAGTGAGCATTATCTACATTATTGTAAAATATGGATTAAAACAAAAATTTATTAGTCTATATGGGGGGGGGGGGGGGTCTAAGGCGCCTCCACCAATTGTGAGCATTAGTTATAATGCTTGAGGTTTCTACTTGGGTGTCTCCAGGAATAAATTAAAAGGATAGATCTCACGGAGGCTTTTTATTGATAAAATTTTGTTATTATCCTATAGTACTCTCCAGCCTTAACACTTCTAGAAATTAATTTTCTTCGGTGCCCGAAATTCGCGCTCGCGACCGATTGTATTTGGCGGGTTAAATTAAGGGTGGATCTGACCTTTTCCGTAGAGACTCCCTGGTAGTTGTCCTCTCCGGGAAGTACGTCTCGGCTGGCTAGCTCCAAGACGGGACAGCGTGAGGAAAGGCGGCAACGGTGGGCCGGGCCTTTCGCTTCCAACAGCACAGCTCCGCGGAATTTCGACGACTGACCCCGATCGTATTGTTCTATTGGGTTTTATACGATTTTTCCGTAGCTTCTTCCTCTTGATTTTTACACGTTTCCTTTGGTAATCAGTGTAAGAATCCTAGTGCCAAATTGGGATCTTACAAGAGAGATGGCGAGAGAGAGGGTCTAGAGAGAAGTCGCAAGTCGAGGCTTGATCAGTGGAATGACGAGATGGGCCAGAAGGTCTGCTTATAAAGGCCCCTTTCAACCCATGCCCCATCCACAATTGGCCGTTGTGACCGTTGAGGAGCGATGGCGGTTGATGGAAGAGACCCTCCTCTCTTGCTGTCGCCCGGCTTGTCGTTCCCTTAATTTATTTGGGTTAAATCATTCTATATTACATAGGAGTGGTTAACGTAGAGATTTGAGGGGAACCACGACATAGGTCCGCCCAGATTTGACCAAATCCGGAATAGGATGTTCGCTGAAGGCTGTGCAAGATTACAGAGGGCGCTGAATATGATATAAGAGTATCAGAGTACAATGGGCGCTGAAGGCGTTTAGGAGAGTACAATGGGCGCTGAAGGCGATGTAAGAGTATGTAAGAGAGGAACAAGGCGTGAAGCGTATGCACAATGTGACTAGAAGTAGAAGAGGCAGGGAGGGTGGAGAGTCGTGCTGGCGAGGTCGGGGTGGTGCATCGAGGCGTGCGGGCCTGATGGAGGTGAAGCTCAGAGATACTTATCTGTGGAGAGGTTGCAGGGGTAGGCGCTTGGGGGGTGGCGGTTGCGGGTATTGGGCATGGGGTCGGGGGGGGGGGGGATTCTAGTGTCCGGGGGGTCGTGGGCGGTTGGAGTCCAGTGTTGTGAAGGTGCAGGGAGGTCGACAGTTCCGAGCTGGGGCGCCGAAATTGGTGTGGTACCAGCAAGGTAGGTTGCTGGTGTCGTGGGACTGGGCGGGGCACGGGGCTTGGGGTTGGTTGGGTGGCGAGTGGGTGGTGACGGCCAGGGGAAGCATACCAACTGTGTCGGAACAGTGGGGGTGGAGCCGTTCGAAGAACAGTGAGCGTGGTCGTGTCACTGGGAGGTGCGACGGTGGGGGTGTTAGTGATGACAACGGCGAGGAGGTGGCAAGCGTTTCCTCACTGAGGAAGTGACGGTAGTGGGCAAGCGATAGCGAGGGCAGGTGAATCAGTCGAGGGTTGGAAGGTTCGAGGTAGTGTGCCGGGGGTTGTGGCATCAGCAGCGGCAACGGCGGGGACGACACACTGTAGGGTGTTGCATGATACAGGCGACGAGTGTGTGGGAGGTGGCACAGTCGGAAGCGGCGTTGGTGGTGTCAGATGGGGTGATGGTGGTGGCGACTGGTCAGGAAGCGTTTCATGCGCCATGAAACGACCCCCATCTTCGAGGAGGAGTGGTCCGAGGCGGTGGCATCAGGAGGTGCGGCGGTGACAGCGTTGAGTCGAGAGGCGTGGTCTGTGGTTTCACTTGCTGCACAGGCGGCGGCGACGGCGTCAGCAGGTGTGCTGGCAGCGACGTTGAGAGCAAGAGGGTGGAGGAGGGCGTGGTCGGTTTTTTCTTATGCGATGCAGGCGGCAGCAACGGCGTCAGCTGGGGTGCTGGTGGTGACATTAAGAGTGAGATGGCGGAGTAGGGCGTGGACGGTTTTTGCGTGTGTGACGCAGGTGGCGGTGACGTTGAGAGCGTCAATGTGAGGAGCGGCATGGTCGGTGGTTGTGTCGGCATCAGCAGCGGCACTGGCGGTGAGGGTCAGGGCGTTTGGTTGAGGGGTGGTGTTGATGGAGGGTGTGGTGGTGACGCGTTGTGCAATGGCAGTAGAGCCATTGTGGCGGTTGAGTGGGTGGTTATTCAGAGTCGGTCAGAAGGTGGGTGGTCAGTCAGTTTGTTGGGTATGAATGTCAAGGTTACCAACTGTCGTGAGCCAGTGTGTTCGGCTTACGACATGGCGGGTGATTTGGATGAGGAAGAAGTTGGGAGGTTTGATGAGGAAGGATGAGTCTTTTACTAACGCCCCACGGTTTACACCACAGCAGGCGTTAGTTTGAGGGAAGGTTAGCTCCCCGCGGTTTTCACCGCAGCAGGTACCAGAGGAGAGGAAGATGTCCCACGGATTTCTTTTCAGCAGATGCCTGGAAGGTAGAGGCTAGCACCCCACGGTCTTCATCACAGCAGGTGCCAGAGGAGAAGGAGGTATCCCACGGTGTTCACCACAGCAGACACCAGGAAGGAGGAGAGCACCCCGCAGTTTTCACCACAGCCAGTGCAAGAAAATATTGAAGAGAAGGCGAGACAGAAGTTGCAAGTCGAGCGCCGGTCGGTCGAATGACGAGGTGGGCCAGAAGGTCTGCTTATAAAGGCCCCTTTCCACCCATCCCTTGTCCACAATCGGCCGTTATGACCGTTGAGGAGCGATGGCGGTTGATGGAAGGGATTCTCCTCCCTTGATGTCACCCGGCTCGTTGTTCCCTTCATTTATTTGGTTATATCTTTCTATATTATATAGGAGTAGATAATGTTGAGATTTGAAGAGAACCACGTCAATGGTTATTTTGGATATTGTTGGTGTTTAGTAGTATCCATATGAGTCGACACTATGAATTTTTGCAAGTTGAGATTGAACTGCCATTTTGGCATGAAGTAGTCTGTACAGCTTTTTGTGCACTCTGATCATTGTTTGTTGAAGTCGTCGTGGTTGTCATTGTCGCCTTGATAATAAACTAGGTGTTAATTACGTTTACTAATGAGTCTTATTATTTTTCAGTACCACGAAACATGGCGCAGTCCGGTAGTGCTAGGTAGTGTGATTCCAGTTAGTGAAAATCGTAAATCATTGTGAAAATCACTCGTTGTTGTGGAGGACACTGATAGGGTGCCACAATGGATTACAACAAACCAAATGTTTTGAATCTGTCGACTGGTGATTTGGCCTCGAATGTCAAAGTACATGCGAATGAGGTTCATCTATCTAGTTGCCACAGAAACAGTGAGAAAGTCGCGAGAGGTTCGGATTGCCCATTTGAAGAACTTGTTGGGATGGGAGGCGTTGCGGGTTTACAACGCTATCACCAGGTTGACCGATGAGGGCGAAAATATCGACGGTATTTTATAAGTTTTGAAAGCCCATTGTACTCCTAAACGAAATGAAGCTATATGCATCTTCCGTTTCCTAAGCAGAAAACAGTTTTCATCCCAGCCATTTGATGCTTTCTACGCAAAGTTGAAAGAGTTGGAGGAACCGTGTGAGTTTGGGAAACAGGAGGAGAAACTTCTACGCACTCACAAAATTTTGGTACTCCATAGTAATGAAAGTCACCAGCGATTACTTCGTGAGAATCCATCATTGGTCAAGGTTGTTCAGTTTTGCCAATCTGTGGAAGTGGCCGACAAGAACTGGCGCATTATCGCCGAACGGCAAGCAACAGCACCTAATCCTGACCTTCAGCTGAACGCTGTGCAGATGAAAAGTGAACCTCTTAAATTCAGGCAAGGTCCTCATTCATAATCTCATCAGTTTTTTGCAACATCTAAACAACCCTTTATGTCAGGTCGAGGTACGCCAATTTCGAACAATCGTATGTGCTCTCAGTTTGGCTACATTCACACTTCAAGTCGCCCTTGTCCTACTGCTAATGCTATGTTCTGATGAACTGCGGGAAGCTGAATCATTTTGCAAGAGTTTTCAAACTTGTTCATACACCTATAACACCTGCGGGAAGTTGATGAGGAAACCTTCTTCCATCACGACCCTGAGTTGGACATCGCTATGTCAACACGGGGAACCGCACAGCAGGCCGATAAAGAAGGCACTGTCTTATCGTTATCATAGGCCTGTTATCATCTGCAGTTGTTTATTGACAATATTTATCCTATCATTGAGCCTTTTGATCCTCATTGTGATGAGAAATATTTTGATATTGTATGTGTAGGTCGTGCCCAATGGCATGTTAGATTGTTGATAAATAGGAAGTATGTCGTATTCAAGGTTGATACTGGGGCTGAGGTTAACGTGATCCCCTTGAGCGTCTTGAGTCCCTCAATCCTTCCTACGGTGAAGCAACCAAGCCGAGCAGAGAGGTTCTCGTTGGGTTCGAACGTTTCAAGATTTATCAAACAGGTAAAATTGAGCTTATCGTTGAGTAGCAAGCTTTTCTCTAGTATTTTTGGTGGTGGATTCAACCCATGTCAACCCGATTCTGAACTGTTCTACCTGTGAAAGTCCTGACCTGTTAGAATGAAAATTCGTGGGAACTTCCCATGCCAGATTCACCCCTGACCTTAAAACGTTCGTTAATGACAATATTGATGTTTTCTCTAGTGTAGGTTGTTTCCCAGACAGCCTAACGCTTCATTTAAAACCTGGGGAGATTCCTAAGAGTTGCCCTGCCCTTGGAGTTCCATTCAAGTTGTTGGACAGATTGAAGCTTTGTTTGGACGAACTCGAGTCTCTAGGAATCATAGGGGAGTGTGAGGCTGGAGAATGGGTCAATAACCTAGTTGTCGTGGGTCCCTCCCGGAACTCCAACTCACAACAATTAAGTTCTCGCCAAAAACAACCTGTGAAAATAAGGCTCTGGGAATAAACGGTAAGAGTGGGGCAACGGACGCAGGACCCAGTACTCAACCTGAAACCCCACCACCAGGGTGGGGACTTCAGGGTCTATATAACCCGGGATCCTGCGCCATTTTTGCCATTCTACGTCTCCTCTAGCTGCTGGCTACTCTCTCTTCATCCTTAAACCTTCTCTCTTAAAATTCACTTCTCAAATGCTCACATAGTAAATTCACACAGTCAATTCACACTCACACATTTCATCAGAGTTAGGTGGAGGTCTCGCCCTTCACCAACCCTGATGAAACACACTACACGCTCGGTGGAGGTCCGCCCTTAACCGCACACACTCGCTACACAAATTTACCATTAAATTCATTCACACACATTTCATCAGGATCAGGTGGAGGTCTCGCCCTTAACCGATCCGGATGATACACACTACACGCTCGGTGGAGGTCCGCCCTAACCGCACAACACTCACTCTTAAATTCAAACACACACATAAATTTAGTCAGGTATGGTGGAGGTCTCGCCCTTAACCAACCTGACGAAATTTATCACACACTCGGTGGAGGTCCGCCCTTAACCGCACACACACACACACAAACCAAATATTACGCACCTCATGCAATGAAATTCACTCACTTAAATTAACTTCAAACAACCTTCTCAACACACACTCGGTGGAGGTCCGCCCTTAACCGCAAACACACCTAAAATTCACACACACCAATTTTAGCCTTAAATTCACTCCTATCCAACATCCAACTACCTCCACCTCTCATGGTGAATTTTACATCAACCTGAATTCACCATACTAGTTATTGTCGAAAAGCATAAAACAGGAGACCTCAGATTATGTATTGATCCGCAACAGCTTAACAAATTCCTTGTGCCCGATTATGTACTTATACCTACTCAGTAGACGAGTTAACTAGCTGCTTAGCCCAAAAGAAGCTGTTCTGTGTTTTTGACCTAAAAGATGGGTTTTACCAGGCCAAACTGGATCAAGCTTCCTCCAAACAATGCTCATTTACGTCCCCTTTTCGAGTTTATCGCTTCTTACGTGCTCCATTCGGGCTTTCAGTTCTCCCTGAGTATTTTCAAAAAATGACCTCTAAAATCTTTGGTGGAAAAGAGGGGGTCAGTGTTTACTTTGACGACCTCCTATTTGCCGCCGAAACTGAAGTTTAGCAGTGGTGTATAGTGGAAAAGGTTGCTGATGCTGCCGGAAAAAATGGCGTGATCTTAACTCCAAATAAAGTTCAGTTTTTTGTTCAGAATGTTCAGTTCCTGGGGCTCAATTTTAGCGAATCAGGAATCCAGCCTGACAAAGAGAGAATTATACGATCATGGAGTTGGAAAACCCTTCTTCAAAAAATGATTTAATGCGTATTGGGAACAGTTAATTATTTGCGATCCTCCATCCCTAAATTATCAGAGTTGGTAGTTCCATTCCGAAACCTACTTAAGAAAGATGTGGAGTGGGTGTGGTCGGACTTACTACCTGGGGAACTAAGAAAGTTGAAGGAGGCTACAGCCAATCATGCTCTTCTTATACCATTTGATCCCTCAAAGCCGATAAGAATACATGCTGACTCCAGTCAGTATGGGATGGGTTGTGCTTTGATGCAAGAAGGGGACCCGGTCATTTTTTTATGCTTCACGTTCTCTTACAGAAACTGAGCTTTTGTCTGTGGTTTTTGCCTTTAAAAAATTTCATAATTTTGTACATGGGCAGCGTTACAGTTTGCTTAGACCATAGTCCACTGACCGCTATCATTTTTAAGGATCTCCATAAGATTACTAATAACAGATTGAGACGACTAAAACTGTTACCATACTCGTTCAGTTTGTATTAATTGGCGGGGAAAAATATGCAAATAGCTGGCCTCTTGTCGCGGAACTGCCAACCAAACAAATCTGAGCTTGGCATTTCTATGTTTGATATGCTTCACGTTCTCTTACAGAAACTGAGCTTTTGTCTGTGGTTTTTGCCTTTAAAAAAATTCATAATTTTGTACATGGGCAGCGTTACAATTTGCTCAGACCATAGTCCACTGACCGCTATCACTTTTAAGGATCTCCATAAGATTACTAATAACAGATTGAGACGACTAAAACTGTTACATATAGTATGTACTCGTTCAGTTTGTAGGTAATTGGCGGGGAAAAATATGCATATAGCTGGCCTCTTGTCGCGGAACTGCCAACCAAGCAAATCTGAGCTTGGCATTTCTATGTTTGATATGGTTCACGTTGTGTCAACCTCAAACGAGTTGTCACCTCCAGTCGTATCTAAATTACAAATGGCTACATCAACTGATGCCGTCTTCAACAGTTATTTCATTTTTATGTCAAGGGTTGGCCAAAATCCCCCCCAACGTCGAACGACGAGCTTCACCATTATTGGTCGATAAAAAGTGAAGTTACTGTTTGTAGAGGTTTGTTATATGTCAGTGAGTGTGTTATCGTTCCATTGAACATGAGTAGTGAAATTGTGGGTCCTCTACACGAAACGCACTTGAGCTTTAATAAAATGAAAGCTAAAGCAGCACAGCCTTCTGTTGGCCAGGATTGTTGTCAAATCTCCGAAATATGGTGGTGTCTTGTTCTATTTGTAACAAATTTCAAAGGAATAAAATTAAGAATCGAAAATCCTATTTAGTATTGGTAGATTTCTACTGTAGGTGGATTGAGGTTGAACCAATTCCAAACAAATCGGCAGGCTCTATTAAGTACTGATGTCCTCAAACCAGTATTTGGTTGGTTTGGGATTCCCAGTTTGTTGTTCTTGGATAATGTTCCCTTTAACTCGTTTGAATTCAAGCAGTTTGCTATTATCCACTGGAATTTTACACTCCAGACTTCAAGTCCCCATTATCCACGCAGCAATGGGCTTGCTGAAAAGGCTGTGGGGATCGTTAAATCCATGTTGCTGAAATCAAACTAAAATGGTATTGACCTCCACCTTTATCTTCTAAATTATAGATATAGCTGTGTAGCCAGTCTTCCCTACTACACACCTGCTCAGCTGTTGCAAAGTAAGAGACTCAACTCCAAACTTTTCTCAACTGTGACCAACTTAAAACCAAGTGTTGTGTAAGATCCTTTCAAGCTCGGGCGGACTGAGATGTACAATAAAACAGCTCGCGTGCACGAACATACCTTCTCGGTTGGGGATTCTGTCTATGTTAGGAACCTGGTCACATGTCGTTGTGAGGGAGGAGTGATAAAGGAGAATCTCGATCATAGGTCTCATATGGTCCAAATTGGAAACGCATGTTATCGTCGGAATTCTCAGTTTATTATACCAGTTAGGGGAGGGGATTATGCCCCGACCTTAAGTAAGCCAAGCCATGATTTTTCCCATTGAACACCGCTTGTCACTCCCAAATCCGAGTTTTCATCATTACCTGGTTCTGTTAGTTACCAACAGGACTGGGCTGGTGAGACGGAGTTAGGTGGTACTACTACCCCTGGCTCTAACTCTCACACTCCCTTTAATAACACAGCCCAAACGCCAGCCCCGACTGGTAGGTTTACAAGGTATGGCAGGGAAATCACAGCCCGAAAGTGACTGGATTTATAAATGTTGGCTACTGAGGTGTATTGTTCGATTTGAAAAAATTTATTGAGCTTGTTAATTTTACTTGATTTGTGAAGCATTGTTCTTTGGATAATCCCTTAGATTTTGAACCATTTGTTTATGTCATGTTTGAGCCAGCTAGTTAAAAATTGTTCTTAAGGATTCAAGTTAGCTCATTACACAATATTTTGTATTTACAATGTACAAAAAAAGAAGAAGCATGTTTAGTAGTATCCATATGAGTGGACAGTATGACTTTATGCAAGTTGAGATTGAACCGCCAGTTTGGCATGAAGTAGTTTGTATAGCTTTCTGTGCACTCTGATCGTTGTTCGTTGAAGTCGTTCGTCGTTGTCGCCTTTATTATCAAGGCCTTCCTCCACCTCCGCACCTTTCTCCACCACTTCGTTTTCCTCCACCTGCCCACTCACAGCATGCAGAACAGTTTCCACCCAACCACCACCACCGCCAGCGGTGAAACGCTCGTTCCCGCGGGCCACCACCTGCTCCATCGCGCTCAACTACTGTCATGAAAGTCTCACCGACACGATTTATCACTTCTAGTCTTCCGAGAAGTTCTGATAGGAGGGTGAGATCGCCTCAGTCTCGTCTCTAAAACCTAAATGGGTCGTTGCAGACATTTGGCGCGGCAGATTGAGGAGTTTCAATTGAAATATTATAACATGGCGAGTTTGTGGGTGCCCATTGCCTCGGGCGGAACCAACTCGTGGCGAACTGGTTCACCAAGGTAGGTTAATCCCTGTGGATAAGCGAAGGGCGTGGTTCCATGTGGACGCCCACTTCCTCCACCGCAATATCCTCTTTTTAGTTCCGAAAAAAAACCTTTCTGGAATTATTTATTTACCTTTTTATGTTTACATTACACTTCGGTATAATGCGAAATCCCTCTCATTACAAGGATCCATCCATCTCTTTATAAAGCGCTTAGTGATATGAGGACTGCCGGCGGACTGAGGACTGCAACAATAATTGATAAATTGCATTTTCCTTGGACGGCAAAATTACCTACAGTATAGGCTTATACTTAATGGTTATATTGCACAGATACAGAGTAAACATTTTATTGAAGAAAAACAATAATCGGCCTATTGAAAAGTATTGACTATCAAGAGTAAATCTGTGGTAGCCAAAAGATTGAGGGTACCACTTCTCTCAGGATAATAATTTGAACAGCATCAATATCACTTCTTGATCAGATTCCAAGTTCATTCCCTGAAGAATATGGTAAACTTCAGCAACATACGAAGGGAGTGAGCGAAAATCGCTCTCTGTTAACGGCAAAGACGAAATGGTAATTGAGTAGTATACATGGTGTGCAGTCTCGTTCCAATGGGGTCTGAGCCGTTTTTTTAATTACTATTATTATTATTTTTAATGAATTCAGATTCCATCCTGAGAATTTTGACACCAACCGCACTATCCTATGATAAGTAGTTCTTTTTCTATGATTTTTCAAAGATTCCAGAGGTTCCTTGCACACCTCTCGCCTGGGCGAGACTCCCCTGCGCACTGTAGCGTAGGAACCTCTGGGAAATTTGAAAAATCATAGAAAAATAACTACTAATCGTAGGACAGTGCTGTTGGTGTCAAAGTTCTCAGAATGGAATCTAGTTCCATAAAAAAAGTAATAATATAAACCCCTTTTGTGACCCATGCGCATACCCCATTGTTGCGTCGTTGACCATAACACCATTCCAATACCATAATTTTATAATAATAAATAACTTTGTATTCAATGGAATCGAAATTACGGAACATATATATATATATATATATATATATATATATATATATATATATATAACCACAATATTTAACTCGTGTGATTTTATTGAACATTTTCTTGTTAACCGTACCCCCGTACCTGGCGCGGTAGCTGAGCTGAGCATGATGAAAAACGCTGCAAAGTCCTTGTCACATGGGTTTATTATTCTATTGGACATACCTACAGAAACGTTGGCTGTTTATTTATTGTTTCTTTCATATAAAATAATTTAAATAGCTATTTCTGGTGGTTTCCACCAATTTTGGCCCCCAAAACACGAATTAGGTACGCTCCTTTTTTTTTTTTCAAATTATCTTTAATCATTGATAGTACCATATAATCGTCTTGATCCACCTCTTGATACTTTTTCTAGTGTTATTCTACAAATTGATGGTGATTTCAGACGATTTTCCAGGTTTTTGACTTATAAAAACGCTGCAAAGTCCTTGTCACATGGGTTTATTATTCCATTGGACATACCTACCTACAGAGATGTTGGCTGTTTATTTATTGTTTCTCTCATACAAAATAATTGAAATAGCTATCTCTGGTGGTTTCCACCAATTTTGGCCCCCAAAACTCGAATAAAGTACGCTCCTTTTTTTTAAAATAAATTATCTCTGATCATTGATAGTACCATTTAATCGTCTTGATCCACCTGTTGACACTTTTTACAGTGTTATTATACAAATTGATGGTGATTTCAAACGATTTCCCAGGTTTTTGACTCATAAAAAATCAATTTCGGGAGCTGAACATCTGGTAGAACCTCAATTTTCTATTCTTTGGTCAAAATCGACTTCATATTCGGTCTTCTCGTCCCCAAAAACATGAAAAACGATACCTTAAAAGCTCATGTTACCAACATGTTGCTAAAACGCAAAAAGTACCTATTTTTATACACATTTTCACTCATAACACCCCTGGGTATATTCCGATCGGGCTGAAAAGTTTCGGGACACAACTAGGGCCCAAATGGAGCATGTGTGCGAAAGAACGATTTTTTTAGACCGAAAATGAAGCCTGTACACGTGATACGGCGGACGGCGTACGGCGGACGGCGGACGGCGGACGGCGTACGGCGGACGGCGTACGGCGGACGGACATTGCATTTTTGGAATCTACGTACCTTGAAACGGAAAAGAAAAAATTTTGAGGGGGTGTTATAAAAATTTTTTGCTGAGCGATTACATAGGTGTATTATTCACAGAATAATAAACCAAAAATCAATTTTGGGAGCTGAACATCTGGTACAACCTCAATTTTCCACTCTTTGGTCAAAATCGACTTCATATTCGGTCTTATCGTCCCCAAAAACATGAAAAACGATACCTCAAAAGCTCATTTTACCAACATGTTGCTAAAACGCAAAAAGTACCTATTTTTACACACATTTTCACTCATAACACCCCTGGGTATATTCCGATCGGGGTGAAAAGTTTCGGGACACAAATAGGGCCCAAATGGAGCATGTGTGCGAAAGAGCGAATTTTTTAGACCAAAAATGAAGCCTGTACACGTGATACGGCGGACGGCGTACGGCGGACGGCGGACGGCGTACGGCGGACGGCGTACGGCGGACGGACATTGCATTTTTTGAATCTACGCACCTTGAAACGGAAAAGAAAAAATTTTGAGGGGGTGTTATAAAAATTTTTTGCTGAGCGAATACATAGGTGTATTATTCACAGAATAATAAACCAAAAAAGGCGGGTAAACAAGTTAATCAGCAACAGGTAGTGAAGAAAGTCATTGTTTACTATAATCGAATGTGGTAACCTTGCACCACCATGTAACCCGGATCGTGGTAATCTTGCAACCCGTAAATGATACCGTCAATTATCCCTATAGTGCAGAGATTATATATATATATATATATATATATTTGCATCCTGCTATCATAGTGGCATCCGCACATAACGCGTTATTGTGGCACCCTTGCAATCTAATAATATATATCGAATTTTTAAGGTGTATACTGGTCCGTTACATTGATAGAAAGTGATGGGTGTAATTTTTATCTTGAAATTGCAAACAGAAATGAAATCCCATAATGCTATCATTATGGCATCTTTTCATTCTTAGATCAATATGGCACCCGAAGTATACATTATCCAAATTCACATCATTGCAGAACCCACTTGTGTATACATTGAACATAGTGCTATCAATATGGCACCATGCGCTGTTGCCAAATCTCTAGTGGGGAAAGCATTTAACCTGGTAGTGTAGAATCGTAGCCCGGGGTGACCATGCGGGCCGCAGCGTTAGATCTTAGTAACCCCAAAGTTGGTGGCAACTGGTCCTCGTCTCAGGCGGGCACTAATGCAAGCTTTTCAAAGCTTGTGCTTACTCCACCACCGATTAGCTCTTCACCTCTCATAGTAATCATGCGAAGTCTACAGAGTCTAAAAAAGTTCCCCCCGGGATATACTCATTGAGGTCAAATTCAGGGTTATAAAAGACAATTAATTTAATTGTTAGACTTAGAATCCATCTCTGCAGTACCCAATACGGTCGATTTTTCAACTCCCACAAAACCCCTACCTATTTCTGGATGGATAAACTTGCAGCAAGGAAATGAATTGAGCTATGTATGTATTAAAACGTCACTGTTTCATTTGAGTAAACATTTCTATATGTACCTATAAGGAACTAGGCCAATAAAATTAAGATTTTTCCAGGAATTAATTGACAAAAAACAGGAAACCGTGTTAGTACCTTCAGATGATGCTAAATAAGAGTTTAATACCTTCAGTTGATGCTAAGTAAGAGTAATCTGCGTTTGCACGGTCACAGGTGGTTAGCTTAATTTTTTTATGAGAGCAAAAACACATCGACATTTTGGCACTTTAATTTTGGTTTATTATTTTCAATAATGAACCATTGGAATCGAGCATGAAAAAAAAAATTCTTACCCCCCCTCAAAATTTGATGGTTTACGTTTCAAGGTATGTAGAATCCAAAACTGCAATAAAAATATTTCTGTCTGTCCGCCGTACGCCGTACGCCGTACGGGCCACTTTTCTTAGTTACCATGAAAAAAAATTGATGAAATTCGGGTTATAGGTTCCGTTCGGCGTCTAGTTGGTCCTCGAAGCTCGACGTTACTGTGAGTCATCTCTAAGGGGTTCAAAATAGGGGTTGAAATTTTCAAAACGCCTATACTATTTTTTTACGTAAATATTTTTACGGTTTTAAATAGTTCTTGAACTTGCGAGTTTTTTAAGACCATCCGGAGCATCGTACGTCCAGCCGTTCGTTCACAGTAAGGCCCCGAAGTTTGCACCGACAGGCATTTTCGACTCCAGTGTGAATGAAATTGTATACAATTCAAACCAAATCTCGTAACCAGAGACGCGCCCACAATAGGAATTTGTGAATACGGCCAATCATTGGTAGGGATCACCTGGTTATATTGGCGGAGTATGAAGTCGAGTTGGTTGTTCTGTGATATTATTTAATTTGAAAAATGATGGCTCTATTGGAGTTTGTTGGTAGGTAGTGAAACTTGAACAAACGTTGAAGTATTATTGATGGGTAAATTATTACTACGGTAAATCATTACTCAACGGTAAATTATTACACAACGGTTCAGTATACCATCTACGTAGAAGGGGCTGGAGTTTGTTGGTAGGTACTTTTGCAACTTTTTTCACTCCTCATCAACAATTTCTTTTCAGAACTTCATTATGTGCGTTTCTTTTTGTTAGGTACCTACTGTTTGTCATCGGCAGAATTATTTTAGCAACATTTAACTCGTGATTTAGGTAGGTACCTAGTAACGAGTACGGGGTTAGGTACTAACCTACGGAGGGTCTGCGATCTACATAATATGTATATAATGGAATAGTACATATCATATTATATAGAAGGGTTATCTATACATAGAGCTGTGATCTGTAACAGGAGGGTATTCTATACAAAATAATAAACCGTTGTGCAGGGATTTGCAGCGTTTTTAGTTAGGTATATCTTCCAAACCGTACATCCTACATTCCACCACTAGAACCGAAAAACATTAACTTTGGCATCGAATCACTATCTCAAACGTCAATTCCAGATGTACATTACAGTTGTAATGTATGTCTAAAACCAGTATTTTTTTCATTTTTGGCGAAATTCTCAATTCATGACTGAACAAACGGCTGGCTCTGGAACGACCATTCTATGAAAACCCTTTGGAATGAAAAGGGGTATAGCAATAAATTCTGCTTTCATTGAGCACCAAAAATTTAAAATTTGGTACAGCCATAGATGTATACCTACGTAATTGTATACGACAATATTCGAGAACGGCCAGTTCGCGGAATTTTCACTAGGTCGCTAGCCCTACTACAAGCTGTAACAATGGATTTTGTTCAATTTAATAATCAAATTTAATTGGGTAATCAAATTTAAATGGAACTTCATCGCATTAACCCTTCAGAAAGGAAATTCAATTCCATAATTTATATGTCATATAATGATACCTCATATAGAAAGGAAACCAGGGGTCATATTACAACTGCCCCGTATTTCTGACAAAACCCCCTTCCATTGCGAAATAAAAAAAGGGAGTTATTTTAAGGTTGTCTGTTACCACTAATACACGAAAAAACTCAAAACACTGTTAAAGGTACCGGTTTTGGTGATCAATATCAAACTGTAGTGATGTAGGAAGCAACAGACGAGGCCGGAAGATTGATTGAGAATGGTTGTGATATTTAGTGGCCCCTGGCTCTTTTATATTCCCCTGACATGATCAGAGGGGGGTCGGGGGGTCCCCACTCTGAGGTACTTCATGTTGGCACAATACATGAGTTGTGGAGGAGCAGCCGATCACAACACTGCTCCCCCCAGAATTTAAGTAAAAAATGAGTTAAATTTTCGTTGTTTCGCTGTGGCGGGTGCCGGGCGTGGGAGGTGCATGTGCTGGTTGTGGTCGTTCCGTGGTGGCTGTCCGGGTGGTTGTGTGGGTCGTTGTCGTGGGGCGGTGGCATAGAGTGCGTAGTGTTGGCGGGCGAGGCTCGGGCTCCGGGCGTGGTTTGGCGGGAGCGGCGGTTGCCGTGGACGCTTTAGTGGCGAATTTATGGCCATCGTTGTGTGGTGGGGGGCGTTTGGCGGTGTTGCGGTGGGTCCCGTGTTGTTCGTAGGTGGGGGTGCCGGCTTACATCTGTTGATTGATACCGATGGCGTGCGGCGATCGTCCGTTAGGTATGTGACTGTTTTCCCGTCGTTGGTTAGCACTTGATGGGGGCGGGTGTAGGGTGGCTCTAGTTTACCCCGTGGTGTGTCAACGCGGACGTACACATGGGTCGCTGTGCGCATGGTAGTAGGCATATAAGACTGTGTGTAGTGGCGGTAGGACTCGTTCGTGCGGAGGGGTACAGTTGTCGGTGGCAGATCCCCCGGGAGGCGTGGTGTGGCCGAAAAGAGGCGTTGGGCCGGCGAGTAGCCGTCGGGGCCCGGGCGTCGAAGTGGGGCGCCGCTGTGGCGTCGGTGGGGGCCGCGCGTGGTGGGGCGCGTTGATGCGGAGGCGATGCTACGACGCAGTCAAACGGCGGGCGCTGAGCGGCGTTGTCGACGTCGGGGTCACCAGTGTAGTGATGTAGGAAGCAACAGACGAGGCCGGAAGATTGATTGAGAATGGTTGTATATTTAGTGGCCCCTGGCTCTTTTATATTCCCCTGACATGATCAGAGGGGGGTCGGGGGGTCTCCACTCTGAGGTACTTCATGTTGGCACAATACATGAGTTGTGGAGGAGCAGCCGATCCCAACACAAACCATCGTCAGTAACCATCGTCTTTTGCTACTTTCGTTACTGACTATGGTTTGGTCAGTGAAACCGGTACAAACGTGGGTTTTTTGTACCGGTAAACCTGGTTGTGTAAAATACACAACTTTTCAATAAATCCTGTTTTTGGTTTATTATCTTCAACTGGAATCGGATATAAAAATAAAAAGTGTAAACCCCTCCCTGAAATAAGACGTTTTCCGTTTCAATGTACTTACCCAGGAAAGCCTAAATCGAGTACTGGAACCGGCAAGGGAATTACAGTTTCATAAAAATGCGAGGGGTTCAATAATTCTATAATTAATCATTTATTGTTCTTCATGAAGCATTGTTCAAGCTGCAAAAGTGCCTAACAGCAAAATCCAAAAGAGCCATCATCCCAACCAACTCGAATTCATAAAGCCATCTGTGATTATAATCAGGTGCTCCCTAGCGATGATGTCTGGGCCGGATTTATTCTGTTTGATTCACGATCATGTTGACGAAGCTTTTCTGTGCAAACTAACGGCTGGTCATACAATGTTCCGGGTGGTCTCAAAAATTCTTTAGTTCACGATCAATTTAAAAACGTAAAAAAACCCAAACCCTTCTATTGAAACGTTTCAATTTCAAGTTACGGTTTTCTGAACATTTCAACCCCATTTTTCACCCCTTAGAGATGACTGACAGTAACGCCGAGCTTCGCGGACCAACTAGACCCCAAACGGGACCTACAAACCAAATTTCATTAATTTTGGTTCATGGTAGCTAAGAAAAGTGCTAAATACATCGTACAGCGGACGGACAGAAATTTTTTTATTGCATTTTCGGATTCTACATACTACCTTGAAATGGAAACTTTCAAAGTTTGATGGGTTATTGATGGTGGGGGGGGGGGGGTGGGGGGGTTACATTTTTTATTTTTTCATGCTCGATTCCAAAGGTTCATTATTCATAATAATAAACCCAAATTAATGAAATTCGGTTTGTGGGTCCTATTTGGGGTCTGAATGGTCAGCGGAGCTCGGCTGTAAGGGGAGAAAAATAGGGGTTGACATTTTCAGGGCTCCGTTAATTCGGGTTTTTGGTTTTTAAATTGATCTCGAACTTGAGAATTTTTTGAGACCACCTGGAGTATGTACAGCCGTTCGTTCACATTATGGCCCTGAAGTTTGCACCGAAAACCTTCGTCAATATGATCGCTAATGAAATGGTATGCATCCATCGCGGATGGTTGTATGAAGTCGAGTTGGTTGTTCCAAGATATTATTTGATATAAAGAATGATTGTTATTTTTTATTTTTCTAATTGGTGGGTACCTACTTTTGTAGCTTAACACACATGCTTCATGAATATCAACAAATAACTTACTAATCACAGCATTCTTGAATCCACCGCATATTTATGAAACTGTAACTGCCCGGCCGGCTCCAGTACTCGATTTAGTGCTTTCCTGGGGGTCCACGAGGGTAGGTATTGACAACAGAAAACAGTGATTTAAATTATACACCGTTCTGTAATAAGTTGCCACGATTTTGTTCTTCTGTCCATGGGACAAGTTAGTACTATTTTTTTGTGTTATTATTTTCAATAAAAAACCTTTGGAATCG
The DNA here is from genome assembly GCA_954871275.1 of Leptopterna dolabrata. Lineage (NCBI taxonomy): Eukaryota > Metazoa > Arthropoda > Insecta > Hemiptera > Miridae > Leptopterna > Leptopterna dolabrata. Next base: position 1,477,594 of record OX940974.1, on the reverse strand, counting down.
AGCATTAAACCAATTATTTTGAAAGCATTAATTTCAAGGTACCTACGTAAAATCCGAAAATGTAAAGAAAAACGCTGCAAATTACTACACAACGGTTTATGACTTACCGGTGTAGAAACACTGAATTCTGTGGTCAAAACCTACCCTAGTGCGTCTCCCAGGAAAGCCCTGATCGCCTAATGGATCCAAATGGGTCATTTCAGTTGATAAAATGGCTGATGGATTCAAGACCTCTACCAAAAGAGTGTAAGGTGTATTTTTCGAATTAATTTTTGGTTTATTATTTTCAATAATGAACCACTGGAATCGAGCATGAAAAACAAATTCTAACCCCCCCCCCTCAAAATTTGATGGTTTACGTTTCAAGGTATGTAGAATCCTAAAATGCAATAAAAAAAATTCTGTCTGTCCACCGTACTTTGTACTGGCCACTTTTCTCGGTTACCATGAAAAAAAATTGACGAAATTCGGGTTATAGGTTCCGTTCGGGGTCTAGTTGGTCCTCGAAGCTCGGCGTTACTGTCAGTCATCTCTAAGGGGTTCAAAATGGGGTTGAAATTTTAAGAACGCAGTAGCTCAAAAACTTTCGATAGAAGGGTATGGTTTTTATTACGTTATCAAATTTGTCTCCAGCTAAACAATTTTTTGAGACCACCTGGAGCATTGCATGTCCAGCCGTTCGTGTGCAACAAAAAGCTTCGTCAACACGATCGTGAATCAACGGTATAAATCCGGCCCAGATAATCATCACTAGGGAGCACCTGATTATAATCAAGGATGGCTGTATGAAGACGAGTTGGTTGTTGTGCGATATTATTTCATTTGAAAAGTGATGGACTATTGGATTTTGTAGGTGTGAAACTTGAACAAACGTTGAAGTATTGTTGATGGGTAAATTATAAAACAATGGTAAATTATTACACAATGGCAAATTATTACACAACGGTAAATTATTACATAACGGTAAATTATTTTACAACGGTCAATTATTACACAAAGGTTCATCTACCATGAAGGGGCTAGATTTTGTTGATCGGTACTTTTGCAACTTGAACAGCCGTTGAAGTATTATTGATGGGCAAGTTATTACACACTGTTCATTATACTTGACCACGAAAGTATGTACTGACCCCAGAAAACAGTGATCTACGCAGAAGGGGCATCTATTTCACTCCACATCAACAATTTCTCTTCAGAACTTCATTATTTGCGTTTCTTTTTGCCGTTTTAGTTACTGTTTGTCATCGACAGAATTATTTTAGCAACATTTAACTCGTGATTTAGGTAGGTACCTAGTAACGAGTACGGGGTTAGGTACTAACCTACAGAGGGTCTGCGATTCACATAATATGTTTAGAATAGTACATATTATATTATATCGACGGGTTATCTATACAGAGAGCTGTGATCTGTACAAAATAATAAACCGTTGTGCAGGGATTTGCAGCGTTTTAAATATTGGTTGCTGAACCTGGTAACTAAGAAAAGTGGCCAGTACAAGCGTACGGCGGACATACAGAAATTTTTTATTACATTTTCGGATTCTACATACCTTGAAACGTAAACCATCAAATTATGATTGTTGGGGGGGGGGGGGAGGGTTTTTTCCCATGCTCGATTCCAATGGTTCATTATTGAAAATAATAAACCAAAATGTCAAATCTATTTGGCAACCAACTTCTGACTTATTTTTCCGCGTTTGTTTTCTCTTTTTCTTGATTCTACACTATATCCTGAACTGAAAGACACTTGTAAGTCAACTGTCAAGGCCGCAAAGGCTCGGCAGACAAATATTAAAATTTTAAATTTTGGGAACAAACATCTGACTCATAATGTATTTCCAAATTCAATCCACACAATTCAATCCAAATTCAATCCACAACGGCAAACGTTTGATTTCGAATGGCACTTGTTGGAATCATTGGGAAATGTGGCAACAGTACAAGTTCTCCTTTATCTTTCTATTAAAGTTGTATTGTTGTATTGTTGTTGTTATGGTTGTATTGTTCATCATATTTGTCAATGAAAGCCCGGTACCTTAGCAAAGTCTTGCTGGATTCATTGAGGAACCCTTTTGGTTTATTAGGGAGGGGGGGGGGGGGGAATGGGTGTAAAAATAGGGGTTTTACAGTGTTTGAGGTTTTGGTGAACATGAGCTTGCGTGGTACCGTTTTCCATATTTTTCAGAGCACGAAGACCGAATATGAAGTTGATTCTGACCAAAGAGTTAAGAATTGAGGTTGTACCTAACGTTCAGCTCCCCGAATTCATTTTTTATGGGTCAGAAACCTGGGAAATTGTCTGAAATCACCATGAATTTGTATAATAACACAAAAATTAATATCAACAGGTGAATCAAGACAATTAGATGGCAGTATAATTGATCAAAGATAATTTGTTTTTAAAAACGTGTTTTTGAGAAACTATAAATGAGCAGCTAACATTTCTGTAGGTAAGTCTAAAAGAATAATAAACCCATGCGACAAGGACTTTGCAGTGTTTCTATATTGAAATATTCAATTTACAATTTTAATTGGTTGAAAAGAAATTGCTGCATGAAACCGAGTTGGTTGTTCCGCGATATTATTTCGTTTCGAGAAAGATGGTTATTTTCGATTTGGTCGATAGGTACATACTTTAGCAACTTGAACAACAATTTGGTTCGATGTATATCTATCGGTAGAACGAAAATTCCTACGCCTAGTTTGAAGAACCGTTCCTAAAAATGCCATCGAAATCGGGCGGTCAAAGAATGATAGAATACGACTGTATAACCGACTTTGTACTAACCTAGCTTCTACGAATACTTCTACAAATAGGGAAAAAAGAAGTCGTGAGTTTTTCAAAATTAATAGGTAACGCTTTATTAATAGGTAAGGCTTCCGTACTTGTCCCCAGACAGCAACATGAACAAACACAGGTTAATGAGAAATCAAGTACCTCGATTTTGCGTCTGCGCAAGCACAGTGGTCGTACTACATAATGATCCGAGCGATTTGAAATTCATATGGGACGATCTAGGAGCTACACCACCCCAACTATCACTGAATTTGAACAAAATCGGGCGGCCGCCGCCGGTAACGCCGAGCTTCGCGGAACAAAAAAAGACCCTCATTGGAACCTACCAACCAAATTTAATTAATTTTGGTTTGCGGTAACAAAGAAAAGTGTCTGGTACGGCGCGGCGTACAGCGGTCGGGCAGAAATTATTGTTTAATCTATTTTCGGATTCTACGTGTCTTGAAACGAAACCGCCAAATTTTGAGGGGGCTAAACTTTTTTCTTTTCCCTCATGTTTGATGCCAAAGATGGACTTCATTAAGATGATTCATGTAAGATGGACCGTTCAGGTAAATCTTATAGATAGGTAACCTAAAAACTGGAAAAAGTCCTACCATTTTGAGGTTTTTTGGCAGACAAAAGTTGTCCTAAACTCAAAAACGATTATTCGAAATGAAAAGTGTTATATAGGTAACTAAAGTTGTAGAGCACCAAATTCACAGGGGACGACCTAGGAGCTACACCACCCCAACTAGGTATCTACTGAATTTGAACAAAAGCGGACCGCCGCCGGTAACGCTGAGCTTCGCGGATCAAAAAGACCACAACTGGAACCTACCAACCAAATTTAATTAATTTTGGTTTATGGTAACAGCGCAGCGTACTGCGGACGGACAGAAATTATTGGTTCATATATTTTTGGATTCGACATGTCTTGAAACGTAACCATCAAATTTTTAGGGGGTTACTCCCCCTCCCCCCCCCCCCCTCCAACCTAGTTCGATGCCAAAGATGGACTTCAAAATATTTGATTGAAATATTAAAGTTTAGATCAATTAAAATTTTAAATTGCAATTTTTATAAAAAATATGGGTGCTTTGAACGCAGAATTGAATGATGTACAACTTTAGTTATATGATATTTTTCATTTGGAATACCCATTTTTAGTTGCAGGCGTGTGAAACACACTTTTCAGTCAAAATGGACAAAATTTCCGAGTTTAGACCGTCAATTCCAGCCAAACGGCTGAACCAAATTTGATGTTTAAGACAATCATTCTAAGTAGAATTTAATGCTCTTTAATTTTTGTTCGAGTGAAATTTTCTGTAAGAATCATCGTTTGGATGTTATAAGCCCAAAACTGCACGAAGTGCCAATATTTCACGGTTGTATGATGTACCAATCAACAAGCATGCCACATTTCAAATTTTTAGGATTTTTCTCCCGCTGGTACCTTTTTTCTTTTCTAATTTGACTGGGCTAAATGAGTTGATACTCCAAAAGTGCTCTTCTGACAAGCCCCCATGGCCCTACAGCCCACGAGGGGCTTGGGCTGGTCGACTGATTCTCTGATAACAGTGTTGCCAAATCTCCGGAGGTCGCAATGATAGGTCTTCGTCAATTTTATGATATACTGTGTATATTCTCGACTGGCACCAGCGCTGCGTTTGGAAAAACCGGGAACTATCGCCGTATAATTGTTATCCATCTTGCTATGTTTGTGGCACCCATGTGACAATTTTCAAATCAATATATCTGACTCCTCTTATCGATTTACCCCCTTCTGTGTATCGATAGTTGTTGATAATTGATACCTGCAGCACTTCCGAAGCGTTTCAATTTTTTTCTTCTATTAACCTCCAAACTACGTAGGGATTTCAAAGTGGCACCCTTATACGGATGCAGCATGCACACGGGTGCCACTTTAAATGCAACTTTTCTGTGTGTGGTAGCCACAATGATACCAGGATGTATTATATATATATATATATATATATATATATATATATACATATAATTTTTGGTGTCTTTCGGCAGTGAATTCAGGATGGTCTGAAACGGATTTTGGTATAAAAATCTTTCGGAAATTCGAGTTTTAAAAATTTTGGACCGAGAACAATAGCTTCATTTTCTTCGAAAATTCGCTAATTAAAAATATCAATTCAATTCAATTCTTTATTCAATTACATATTTAGTACATAATGAAGAATATAAGTACAGAAACATGAGAAAAACCAAGTTCATGAATGGGCCCCTAAGGTCTTGACGACCTGTCCGGGGCTAAGTGTGTACTACCTACCACTCGAATAAGCGTTACATTTACGATAGCACATGTGC
>OX940974.1:1403293-1472276 GCA_954871275.1 Leptopterna dolabrata | reverse complement strand
TTAGAAAATAACATTTTGGGGATTTTTGGGTAATTTTGCGCACTTTAAATGCTCTAATTTGAGAACGGATCAAGATATCTAAAATCCGATTCCACCATCGTGTTCAGCGTGCAAAAACCTTTAAAATGAGGGGTCACTTGTTGGAAAATAACATTTTGGGGATTTTGGGTAATTTTTGCGCACTTTAAATGCGCCAAAACCCTCCTTAGAGTAGGCCAATTTCGCCCATCTTCGAACTTAGCCTTTCGATTGCCAAGATAGATTTTTTGTGCAAATTTGAGCTGTTTATCTCAATTCTATCGAGAGTTATCGTCTGGAGTGACACATATATATATATATACATATAAAAAAGTGTTAAATTTCAGGAATCGTTTTAGAATGGTCTGAAACGGATTTCTATGAAGAAAATTTCCAAAAATTTATATTATTTAAATTTCGAAGCCATTGCAATAGCTTCATTTTCTTTGAAAATTCGCTAAAAAGATAAAAAACAGAAATGAATGAAACTGAGGATACAAAAATAAGATGAAAAGGATACAAAAACATAGAAATTAATGAACTTGAAGCAGAATACATAGAAATTATTGAAACAAACAAGAATAAATGAAACCTAAAAGAATGTGGAACTATGCACAACTATGATGAGGTTCTTGACCGCTGGAATAAGTAAGGTAGGAGGTTCTTGAGGTTCGGCCAGTGAAAACTATTATCTTTACGCCAACGTTTCGTCGAATTTATTCAACATCTTCAGGGCTAAGTTGACAAACAACATGAGTGAGAGTAGGGTAAAAAATAAAATTAGCATGAATGAATGACAATGTGGTAGGCTGACAATACAGAATATAGGCATTACACAAACGTACCTTAGAGATTATGATGATGATAAACTGATGAAGATTATGATTCTGATGAATAGAAGCTGATGATGGTGGTGAACAATAATATTGGGCTTATTAACAAGCAGTAGCAATTTACTGTTGAAACAGGCGTTGGAAAAAACAAACAAAATGGTGTATGATACTAGACAAAATGGTGGATGATAAGCTACAAAATGGCGGATGATGAGGTTGACATGACTGATGGTTGGTTGGGGCTAGATTTGTGAATGATTAATGTGATTATGATGATGAAACATGTACCTGTTGACTGTAACGAATGATAATGATTTTATTTGATTATATGAGTGTATATTCTACTGAGACTGGCGATGTCGGTTCTTTTATTACAACTACTACGATCTCTGGCTATATAAATAATTTCTTTAATTTTCCTTTTTGAAAAATTATGTTCTGAATCAAGGACTGTTGCATTTTCGAAGTCAAAAATATGCCCGTTTGTAATGGAATGTTCAGCAAGAGCACACGAGGTTTTGAAAGAATTGATTTCTGATCGATGACCACTTATTCTATTTTTGAGATGCTGGACAGTTTCACCAATATAATTGGTAGAGCATCCCTTGCAAGGAATTGAATAAACCACATTGCTGCGAAGATGGGAGGAATGGGAGATTTGAGTTTGGAGTACCTATATGATTTTATTTAAGGTGTTCTCATTTTTAAATGCTATTTTGCAGTTCACTTGGTTACTGAGTGATTTTGACAACTGTTCCGATAGACCTTTAACATATACTATTCCCCAATAACATAGCGTGTCACTGGGGTTGGGGGTAGGTGCAGTTGATGAGGAATCTGTTGAAGTTGAGATGAGGGTAGTTGTTGGCAAGGGGGAAGTTGTGATGGGGGTAATTATAGGAGAGGGAGAAGGTAACAATGAAGTGGAAATGTGCCTAATACTTCCATTAAATGGTCCATCCAGTTAATCCATGTAATCTCTCTTTGGCCAATCCACTCTACGCCCAGAATTTGGATGTTAAGTTCTTTCAAGAAGAATGGTTTTAGTTGAACGCTAATGTTATTGATTGTTGATGTTATTGTATACTAATGATTGCTTACGGGTACTTAGCAGAATCTTTTTGGTAACTTTCGGAAAAAATGAATTTGAATGAATGAATGATTTTTTTTTTTTTAATCGGACGACAATATTCGTCTGCACTTGCGAGAACATGAAATCCAGGTCAAAACCACCCCAACCACCCTAATGGAGATGTATTTAAATCATGCTAAAGATACGAGTAAGCTATGTGCCACACCTTGGCACACGTTTTCCTTAAAATTTTTAGCTATTGTCAGGTCAACCATGGGATTTGAACAGTGCACCTGTGGAAAATGAACAATCGGACGTTTCCACAGGATGTACCGCCAAACCAAAGGTGTTAATTCAGGAGTGCTGACGACCGATTTCCCAAGACCCCGCGGCCACAGCCAACGACCGTGCTTTGGCCGTTGGAATCGTGACGTAGCGTTTGGCGGAACCATACCCCTTCCCGCATGTACCAAAATTTGTACAGGATGCTGTCGTCACGGCTACACCCAATGATCATCCCTCTCCTTCTGAATCCAAAATTTCGATTGGGCTTTCAAAACAGAACGCCCTATCACGCCTCCGACCCGAACTGGCAACTGATCGGAAACACGGAATCAATACTATCTCTCCTTAGGCGTCGTAGAAGCAACAAGTCAATAGGCTTTAATCGTGCCCAACCTTCTCACTCTTTGCACTGATCGTTTGGAGGAAACCCTACTGATTCCCCCCACCCATCTGCAGAAGCCTGCTCCCGTCGAGTCGCCTGGACCAGCCATCAGGCAATCACCGAAGACTGATACCACCAAACAGGTCAGAGTCATATGAGATATGACTATAATTGTTATCCGTTCGCTCCTGCGTGAGATTCGCGAAAGCCGCAAACACATCGCGTAGTGCGTTCGAAACATTCTCAATTCCGAGGGCTTAGGGAGGACTTGCATTAATTACACATATATGTATATATTTCATTCAATATATACATATCTCTTAAACAGCGCTGTTTAATGAAGAGATATGAATACTTGAATGAAATATATACATATATGTCTAATCCAGTGGTTCCCAACCTAGGGGCGATCGCCCCCAAGTGGGCGATTTGGGTTATCAGGGGGGCGATAAATAAGAGGGGGCGATTAGGGGGCGATGAGTATTCAAAGGGGGAAAAATTAAAATAGTACTGTACAGTAGAAGTTGTCGGATCAAGGCCAAAGGAATTATTTCATCATTCATCGCCAAGTTAGATATTCATAAGGTAAATATTGGCCGTAAAGAGCTGATTCAGTTTCCGACCCTTAAAAAGTGTTCAGTGTCAGATAACGAGACTCCTGAACTCCCAGAAGACAAAATCCTAATTTTTACTGATCACCTTGACAGTTAAAAACTGACATGGAATCAAGATTTGAAGATTTGACCAAGTTAAAAATTCCGGATTGGATTCTAGATCCATTTTCGTTTGAAGCTGTGGATAAGCTTGATAACTCTTTGCAGACGGAGTTTCTAGATCTGAAGTATGACTGTGAGGCGAAAATCATTTTCAAGCAGAGCGGTTACGAGTTAGCCTGGGTGAAGCTTATGGACACTTATCCACAACTGTGGGAAAAAACTGAGCCACTTTTCATCTCGTTCCCGTCAACATATTTAGTTGAAAAAGGATTTAGTTCTGTTGTCCAGCTCCTCACAAAACAAAGAAATAAGTTGGAAATTTGTCTCAAAGGAGACTTGCGTCTGAACTTGAAGAACATGAAGCCAGATATTCAAGCTTTAACTAAAATCCACCAAGCACAAGGCAGCCATTGAAAAGGTAAAATAAAACAATACCAAAGTTTTCAAACTTTCATTTATTTTTTTCAAATTTCAAGTGTCAACTTTCTTATTTTTTCAGATTCCAATTTAAAGATGAAAACATTTACTCCTGTTTTTTAAATGTACGTCAATGATCTTAGTTAATTATTTCACTTCTTTGTTCTTAAAAAAAAATCTGTAAAGAATGTACCTACATTTTAATTTTTTGTCTATTTTATTTAAGAGTGACCGGATAAAACTGCTTTGGTTGTTTTTATATAAGGTAATACATTTGTTTAAAATGAGAAAACTGCTTTATTATTGACACTTTACTTCAAATTAAAATTAGGTATATAATGAAAATGAAAAGGGGGGCGATAGGAGTTAGTCAATCTCCAGAAAGGGGAGATGGGCCACAAAAGGTTGGGAACCACTGGTCTAATCTAATGCAAGTTGTATCAGTTTGAATCTGTCGTTGAGGTGGGTCGGTAGCCGGCATGTGTATTGGTGAGCATAGTTGCCTTCCAAGCAGTTGATCCCGGTCTGGGGTAGATCTTACATCACGGGACTTGGGTAGACATCCCTCTAATAGGGAATTAGTGAAAACCCCAGAATCAAAGTCTTACAATTGGTGGAGGCGCCGAACGCCCCCCCCCCCCCCCCCCACCGACACCACACACACACACACACACACACACACACACACACACACACACACACACACACACACACACACACACACACACACACACACACACACACACACACACACACACACACACACACACACACACACACACACACACACACACACACACACACACACACACACACACACACACACACACACACACACACACACACACACACACACAAAACACGCACGCACGCGCACACACACACACACAACTTAACAATTGGTAATAATCATAATAAACCTATAAAACGACCGTCGGAAAGCCGACGGCACAAACACAGGAATATATCGGCTAACTTTCATTAAATAGCAATATTATAATATTTCATTCTATGCATGTTAAATATAAGATTGTGCATGTTTATTCCATCTACTACTATGTCCACATGTCACTACAACATATAACTCACACACACTAAACAACACCATTTCAATACAGCGTTGCTCTGTTGAATATTTTGTTTTGTTTCGATTAATTTGTTTTGTACCGAAAGAAAGGATATGAACTTACTGCCCATAGCGTACAGGAACTTACCTGAAACGAAAGAAGGAAAATAAATATAGCTAATAAACAAAATAGGAAGTATTCATATAAAAAGCAATTTCTATACCAAAGCTTACATCCATCTGCAATCATATAAGCATGAGATATGAACACTAACAATCCAAAACCAAATGAGAGTACGCCAACAATCTTATTCAACGAACAATCCATTCTCCTACAATTAATCAAGAAACTCACCAAACGTTACCATAACCCTGACCACAAGCTTGGAAGGATAGGCCAAGAAAGACCCTGCGACCTAACCAAATTCGCAATATTTGCGGGAATTCTCAAAACTAGTGGGGAAATCCAAAATAGAAACACAGTCAGAAAAGCGATAAAATCGTAGTGGAAAAATGAGAATTTTAACGTAGCATCCCAGATCGAAGAAACATTACGCATTGCACAATACAATACATAATAATTTAACGTTGTGTAATAATTTGCCGTTGTGTAATAATTTACCATTGTGTAATAACTTACCCATCAATAATACTTCAACGTTTGTTCAAGTTTCACAAGTAGGTACCAACCAACAAAATCCAATAGTCCATCATTTATCAAATGAAATAATATCGCAGAACAACAACTCGAATTCATACAGCGATCCTTGATTATAATCAGGTGCTCCCTAGTGATGATATCCGGGCCGGATTCATACCGTTTGATTCACGATCGTGCTGACGAAGCTTTTTGGTGCACACGAACGGCGGGACGTCCAATGCTTCGGGTGGTTTCAAAAAATTGTTAAGCTCAAGACAAATTTAATAACGTAAAAAAAACCGTACCCTTCCATCGAAAATTTTCGAGCTACGGCGTTCTGAAAATTCCCCTGCCGAGCTTCGAGGACCAACTAGACCCCGAACGGAACCTATAACCCGAATTTCATCAATTTTTTTTCATGGTAAGTAAGAAAAGTGCTGCAATAAAAGAAGAGAATTTTTTTTATTGCATTTTCGGATTCTACACACATACCTTGAAACGTAAACCACCAAATTTTGAGGGGGGTTAGCATTTTTTTTTTATGCTCGATTCCAAAGGTTCATTACTGAAAATAATAAACCAACATACAAATACAGGGACTAATGAAACTACCATTCACCGTAGCGGAAACTATCCTTCGATTAGAACATACTTTCCATATCATGGAGGACGAGACTCAACTCGACCAACAAAAATAATCCTAGGATGTGATTTTCTACAGAAACAAAATCCTATAATAAACTATGGCAATCAACTGATACAATTTGAACAGCCCAATTACTCGATCAAATTCCAATTCGACATCGACCTAGGTCATCTAATATCCACGACTCGAATGACCACAGGTAGACAACAAATAAACATACCGAAACAAGACAAAAAGCTTTTAGGAAGGTAGGGAATGAGAGGTATCCCAGCTGTCAGAAAAGCTCTAAAAATCTAAGACATAAAAATCGGCATTCCGAAAATCATAGCAGCAACCAGCATAAAAAAAAAAAAAAAAAACCACAGTCATGCAGCATGGCTATAAGAGCGAATTTTCGAAGAAATAACTGATTTTATGTAAAACTGTTTCATCTCAAGAAATAACCACGTTCCTCCATCTTCAAAGTGCTCCAGTTTGAGAATGGAATGAGATATCGCAATTCTGATTTCACCATCGTGTTCAGCGTACAAAAACCTTTAAAATGAGGTGTCACTTGTCAGGCTTTTTCATTTTGGGAATTTATGGGTAATTTTTCCCCCCTAAAACTCCCCAAAACTCCCCCTTAGGGTGACCCGATTCTGCCCATCTACGAACTTAGCCTGTCGTTTGCCAAGACAGATTTTTCGTGCAAATTCGAACTTTTTATCTCAATTCTGTCGAGAGTTATCGTCTGGAATGACACATACATATATAAATATATAAATATATAAATATATATATATATATACATATAATTTTTGGTGTCTTTCGGCAGTGAATTCAGGATGGTCTGAAACGGGTTTTGGTATAAAAATCTTTCGGAAATTCGAGTTTTAAAAATTTTGGACCGAGAACAATAGCTTCCTTTTCTTCGAAAATTCGCTAAAACGGATGAACACTTCCAACGAGATAGCCATCGTAACAAAAAAACGCTGCAAAGTCCTTGTCACATGGGTTTATTATTCTACTGGACATACGCACAGAAATTTTGGCTGTTCATTTATTGTTTCTTCCGCGTGCAATTATCGAAATGACTATTTCTGATGGTTCCACCAGTTTTGGCCCCAAAAAACACGAATTAGGCTCGGCTTTTCCTTTCAACAGATTATTTTTGATCACTGATAGTACCATTTAATTGTCTTGATTCACCTGTTCATACAACTTCTAGTGTTATTATACACATGTATGGTGATTTCAGACAATATCCCATGTTTTTGACTCATAAAAAATTAATTTCGGGAGCTTAACCTTCGTTACAGACTCAATTCTTCACTCTTCTGTCAAAATCAACCAAATATTCGGTCTTATCGCCCTAAAAAACATGGAAAACGATACCTCACAAGCTCATGTTCACTAAAATCTCAAAAATCCCTCGAAAACCCCTATTTTTGCACTCATTTTTCTCCCATATCACCCCTGGGTGTTTCGGGACACAACTAGGGCATGTGTGCGAAGGAACGAATTTTTTAGAACGAAAATGAAGCCGGTACACGTGATACGGCGTACGAACATTGCATTTTTGGAATATACGCTCCTTGAAACGTAAAAGAACAGATGACAACTAAGAGCCAAATGTGTTCCCAAATGGGGACGCCAACTGTGTGCGGAAAAATGACGATTTTAGACCAAAACTTAACGTAACTTTAAGGCTGGATCTTCCTTAGAACCTCAATTTTCCACGCTTTGGCCAAAATCGACTTCATATTCGGTCTTCTCGTCCAAAAAACATGGAAAACTATACCTAAAAAGCTCATGTTACTAAAACCTCAAAAATCCCTCGAAAACCCCAATTTTTATACACATTTTCACTCATAAAACCCCTGGGTATATTCCGATCGGGCTGCAATGTTTCGGGACACAACTAGGGCCCAAATGGAGCATGTGTGCGAAGGAAAGAATTTTTTAGACCGAAAATGAAGCCGGTACACGTGATACGGCGTACGAACATTGCATTTTTGGAACCTACGCACCTTGAAACGTAAAAGAAAAAATTTTGAGGGGGTGTTATAAAAAAATTTGCTGAGCGATTACATAGGTGTATTATTCACAGAATAATAAACCAAAAGCTGGAACAGTCATGGGGAACCCATCGATACAGTCATCAATATATTTCAAGGCCAACAACAGGCGAACTAGGAAAATACTATATTTTTTCTATGATCAACAGAGAGGAAAGAATAACTACTGGATAATAAAAACCTCTGATACTCTTATTACTATTCCAACTGCCATACAGAAACCAAAAATCAAGACCCCACTGAGGAAATCTGATAAAGACAAGCATATTTTACTGTACACTTAGAATAGAACAGCCTAGAATTTACTGCATTCCACCGGGACACAGGAAAAAATATTGCTTCAACGCACTGCCACAAGGATTAAGCAAAAGTAGCTACCATTACTTCAAACCAACTGAAATAATCTTCAAAGAAGAAATACAAAACAAGACGTTACTTCTATGCAGATGATGTCTACTACTACCAGCAGGCAACTTCCTACAAGTTATAAACGGACTGGAAATCATATTTAAAAAACGCTGCAAAGTCCTTGTCACATGGGTTTATTATTCTACTGGACATACCTACAGAAATGCTGGCTGTTCATTTATTGTTGCTTTCATGTAAAACAATTGAAATAGCTATTGGGAAATAGCTGGTGGTTTCCATCGATTTTGGCCCCCAAAACTTGAATTAGGTGGGTAAGCCCTTTTTTTTTTTCAAAATTAACTTTGATGATTGGTAGTGCCATTTAATCGTCTTGATCCACGTGCTGACACTTTTCTAGTGTTATTCTACAAATTGATGGTGATTTCAGACGATTTCGCAGGTTTTTTACTCATAAAAAATCAATTTTGGGAGCTGAACATCTGGTACAACCTCAATTTTCAACTCCTTGGTCAAAATCGACTTCATATTCGGTCTTCTCGTCCCCCTAAACATGGAAAACGATACTTCAAGAGCTCATTTTACTAACACGTTACTAAAACACAAAACGCTGCAAAGTCCTTGTCACATGGGTTTATTATTCTATTGGAGTTCTAGAGTTTTTTGTTGGCTGTTAAATGTATTGTTTCTTTCATGTGGAATGATTGAAATAGCTATTTCTGATGATTTCCACCAATTTTGGCCCCCAAAACATGAAATAGGTACGCTTTTTTTTTTAAGATCATCTTTGATCATTGGTAGTGGCATTTAATGGTCTTGATTCACCTGTTTACACTTTAGGTTTATTATTCTGTGAATAATACACCTATGTATTCGCTCAGCAAAAAATTTTTATAACACCCCCTCAAACTTTTTTCTTTTCCGTTTCAAGGTGCGTAGATTCCAAAAACGCTGCAAAGTCCTTGTCACATGGGTTTATTATTCTATTGGAGTTCTAGAGATTTTTGTTGGCTGTTAAATGTATTGTTTCTTTTATGTGGAGTGATTGAAATAGCTATTTCTGATGATTTTCACCAATTTTGGCCCCCAAAACATGGAATAGGTACGCTTTTTTTTTTAAAGATCATCTTTGATCATTGGTAGTGGCATTTAATGGTCTTGATTCACCTGTTTACACTTTTTCCAATGTTATTGTACACATTGATGGTGATTTCAGACAGTTTTCCAGGTTTTTGACTCATAAAAAACCAATTTTGGGAGCTGAATCTTTGGTAAAACCTCAATTTCCGCGTCTTTGGTCAAAATCGACTTCATATTCGATCTTCTCGTCCTCAAAAACATGGAAAAAGATACCTCAAAAGCTCATGTTACTAACATATTGTTAAAACGCAAAAAGTACCTATTTTTATACACATTTTCACTCATAACACCCCTGGGTATATTCCGATCGGGCTGAAAAGTTTCGGGACACAACTAGGGCCCAAATGGAGCATGTGTGCGAAAGAACGACTTTTTTAGACCGAAAATGAAGCCTGTACACGTGATACGGCGTACGGCGGACGGCGGACGGACATTGTATTTTTTGAATCTACGCACCTTGAAACGGAAAAGAAAAAATTTTGAGGGGGTGTTATAAAAATTTTTTGCTGAGCGAATACATAGGTGTATTATTCACAGAATAATAAACCAAAATGCAATGTCCGTCCGCCGTACGCCGTATCACGTGTACAGGCTTCATTTTCGGTCTAAAAAAGTCGTTCTTTCGCACACATGCTCCATTTGGGCCCTAGTTGTGTCCCGAAACTTTTCAGCCCGATCGGAATATACCCAGGGGTGTTATGAGTGAAAATGTGTGTAAAAATAGGTACTTTCTGCGTTTTAGCAACATGTTAGTAAAATGAGCTTTGAGGTATCGTTTTCCATGGTTTTGGGGACGAGAATACCGAATATGAAGTCAATTTTGATCAAAGACGCGGAAATTGTGGTTTTACCAAAGGTTCAGCTCCCAAAATTGGTTTTTTATGAGTCAAAAACCTGGAAAACTGTCTGAAATCACCATCAATGTGTATACTAACATTGGAAAAGTGTAAACAGGTGAATCAATACCATTAAATGGCACTACCAGCGATCAAAGATGATCTGAAAAAAAAAGCGTATCTATTTCATGTTTTGGGGGCCAAAATTGGTGGAATTCATCAGAATTAGCTTTTTCAATCATTCCACATGAAAGAAACAATAAATTTAACAGCCAACAAGAATCTCTAGAACTCCAATAGAATAATAAACCCATGTGACAAGGACTTTGCAGCGTTTTTCCAATGTTATTGTACACATTGATGGTGATTTCAGACAGTTTTCCAGGTTTTTGACTCATAAAAAACGCTGCAAAGCCCTTGTCACATGAGTTTATTGTTCTATTGTAGTTCTAGAGATTTTTGTTGGCTGTTAAATGTATTGTTTCTTTCATGTGGAATGATTGAAATAGCTATTTCTGATGATTTCCACCAATTTTGGCCCCCAAAACATGAAATAGGTACGCTTTTTTTTCTCTTTTTTTTTAAGATCATCTTTGATCATTGGTAGTGGCATTTAATGGTCTTGATTCATCTGTTTACACTTTTTCCAATGTTATTGTACACATTGATGGTGATTTCAGACAGTTTTCCAGGTTTTTGACTCATAAAAAACCAATTTGGGAGCTGAACCTTTGGTAAAACCTCAATTTCCACGTCTTTGGTCAAAATCGACTTCATATTCGGTCTTCTCGTCTTCAAAAACATGGAAAAAGATACCTCAAAAGCTCATGTTACTAACATGTAGTTAAAACGCAAAAAGTACCTATTTGTATACACATTTTCACTCATAACACCCCTGGGTATATTCCGATCGAGCTGAAAAGTTTCGGGACACAACTAGGGCCCAAATGGAGCATGTGTGCGAAAGAACGACTTTTTTAGACCGAAAATGAAGCCTGTACACGTGATACGGCGTACGGCGGACGGCGAACGGCGGACGGCGGACGGACATTGCATTTTTGGAATCTACGCACCTTGAAACGGAATAGAAAAATTTTGAGGGGGTGTTATAAAAATGATTTTTGCTGAGCGAATACATAGGTGTATTATTCACAGAATAATAAACCAAAACCAATTTTGGGAGCTGAACCTTTGGTAAAACCTCAATTTCCGCGTCTTTGGTCAATATCGACTTCATATTCGGTCTTCTCGTCCCCCTAAACATGGAAAACGATACTTCAAGAGCTCATTTTACTAACACGTTACTAAAACACAAAACGCTGCAAAGTCCTTGTCACATGGGTTTATTATTCTATTGGAGTTCTAGAGTTTTTTGTTGGCTGTTAAATGTATTGTTTCTTTCATGTGGAATGATTGAAATAGCTATTTCTGATGATTTCCACCAATTTTGGCCCCCAAAACATGAAATAGGTACGCTTTTTTTTTTAAGATCATCTTTGATCATTGGTAGTGGCATTTAATGGTCTTGATTCACCTGTTTACACTTTAGGTTTATTATTCTGTGAATAATACACCTATGTATTCGCTCAGCAAAAAATTTTTATAACACCCCCTCAAACTTTTTTCTTTTCCGTTTCAAGGTGCGTAGATTCCAAAAACGCTGCAAAGTCCTTGTCACATGGGTTTATTATTCTATTGGAGTTCTAGAGATTTTTGTTGGCTGTTAAATGTATTGTTTCTTTTATGTGGAGTGATTGAAATAGCTATTTCTGATGATTTTCACCAATTTTGGCCCCCAAAACATGGAATAGGTACGCTTTTTTTTTTAAAGATCATCTTTGATCATTGGTAGTGGCATTTAATGGTCTTGATTCACCTGTTTACACTTTTTCCAATGTTATTGTACACATTGATGGTGATTTCAGACAGTTTTCCAGGTTTTTGACTCATAAAAAACCAATTTTGGGAGCTGAATCTTTGGTAAAACCTCAATTTCCGCGTCTTTGGTCAAAATCGACTTCATATTCGATCTTCTCGTCCTCAAAAACATGGAAAAAGATACCTCAAAAGCTCATGTTACTAACATATTGTTAAAACGCAAAAAGTACCTATTTTTATACACATTTTCACTCATAACACCCCTGGGTATATTCCGATCGGGCTGAAAAGTTTCGGGACACAACTAGGGCCCAAATGGAGCATGTGTGCGAAAGAACGACTTTTTTAGACCGAAAATGAAGCCTGTACACGTGATACGGCGTACGGCGGACGGCGGACGGACATTGTATTTTTTGAATCTACGCACCTTGAAACGGAAAAGAAAAAATTTTGAGGGGGTGTTATAAAAATTTTTTGCTGAGCGAATACATAGGTGTATTATTCACAGAATAATAAACCAAAATGCAATGTCCGTCCGCCGTACGCCGTATCACGTGTACAGGCTTCATTTTCGGTCTAAAAAAGTCGTTCTTTCGCACACATGCTCCATTTGGGCCCTAGTTGTGTCCCGAAACTTTTCAGCCCGATCGGAATATACCCAGGGGTGTTATGAGTGAAAATGTGTGTAAAAATAGGTACTTTCTGCGTTTTAGCAACATGTTAGTAAAATGAGCTTTGAGGTATCGTTTTCCATGGTTTTGGGGACGAGAATACCGAATATGAAGTCAATTTTGATCAAAGACGCGGAAATTGTGGTTTTACCAAAGGTTCAGCTCCCAAAATTGGTTTTTTATGAGTCAAAAACCTGGAAAACTGTCTGAAATCACCATCAATGTGTATACTAACATTGGAAAAGTGTAAACAGGTGAATCAATACCATTAAATGGCACTACCAGCGATCAAAGATGATCTGAAAAAAAAAGCGTATCTATTTCATGTTTTGGGGGCCAAAATTGGTGGAATTCATCAGAATTAGCTTTTTCAATCATTCCACATGAAAGAAACAATAAATTTAACAGCCAACAAGAATCTCTAGAACTCCAATAGAATAATAAACCCATGTGACAAGGACTTTGCAGCGTTTTTCCAATGTTATTGTACACATTGATGGTGATTTCAGACAGTTTTCCAGGTTTTTGACTCATAAAAAACGCTGCAAAGCCCTTGTCACATGAGTTTATTGTTCTATTGTAGTTCTAGAGATTTTTGTTGGCTGTTAAATGTATTGTTTCTTTCATGTGGAATGATTGAAATAGCTATTTCTGATGATTTCCACCAATTTTGGCCCCCAAAACATGAAATAGGTACGCTTTTTTTTCTCTTTTTTTTTAAGATCATCTTTGATCATTGGTAGTGGCATTTAATGGTCTTGATTCATCTGTTTACACTTTTTCCAATGTTATTGTACACATTGATGGTGATTTCAGACAGTTTTCCAGGTTTTTGACTCATAAAAAACCAATTTGGGAGCTGAACCTTTGGTAAAACCTCAATTTCCACGTCTTTGGTCAAAATCGACTTCATATTCGGTCTTCTCGTCTTCAAAAACATGGAAAAAGATACCTCAAAAGCTCATGTTACTAACATGTAGTTAAAACGCAAAAAGTACCTATTTGTATACACATTTTCACTCATAACACCCCTGGGTATATTCCGATCGAGCTGAAAAGTTTCGGGACACAACTAGGGCCCAAATGGAGCATGTGTGCGAAAGAACGACTTTTTTAGACCGAAAATGAAGCCTGTACACGTGATACGGCGTACGGCGGACGGCGAACGGCGGACGGCGGACGGACATTGCATTTTTGGAATCTACGCACCTTGAAACGGAATAGAAAAATTTTGAGGGGGTGTTATAAAAATGATTTTTGCTGAGCGAATACATAGGTGTATTATTCACAGAATAATAAACCAAAACCAATTTTGGGAGCTGAACCTTTGGTAAAACCTCAATTTCCGCGTCTTTGGTCAATATCGACTTCATATTCGGTCTTCTCGTCCTCAAAAACATGGAAAAAGATACCTCAAAAGCTCATGTTACTAACATGTTGTTAAAACGCAAAAAGTACCTATTTTTATACACATTTTCACTCATAACACCCCTGGGTATATTCCGATCGGGCTGAAAAGTTTCGGGACACAACTAGGGCCCAAATGGAGCATGTGTGCGAAAGAACGACTTTTTTAGATCGAAAATGAAGCCTGTACACGTGATACGGCGTACGGCGGACGGCGGACGGACATTGCTTTTGGTTTATTATTCTCTGAATAATACACCTACGTAATCGCTCAGCAAAAAATTTTTATAACCCCCCCTCAAACTTTTTTCTTTTCCGTTTCAAGGTGCGTAGATACAAAAAATGCAATGTCCGTCCGCCGTCCGCCGTCCGCCGTACGCCGTCCGCCGTATCATGTGTACAGGCTTCATGTTCGGTCTAAAAAAGTCGTTCTTTCGCACACATGCTCCATTTGGGCTCTAGTTGTGTCCCGAAACTTTTCAGCCCGATCGGAATATACCCAGGGGTGTTGTGAGTGAAAATGTGTGTAAAAATAGGTACTTTTTGCGTTTTAGCAACATGTTGGTAACATGTGCTTTTGAGGTATCGTTTTCCATGTTTTTGGGGACGAGAAGATCGAATATGAGGTCGATTTTGGCCAAGGAGTGGAAAATTGAGGTTGTACCAGATGTTCAGCTCCCAAAATTGATTTTGTATGAGTCAAAAACCTTCGAAATCGTCTGAAATCTCCATCAGTTTGTAGAATAACACTAGAAAAAGTGTCAACACGTGGATCAAGACGATTAAATGGCACTACCAATGATCAAAGTTAATTTGAAAAAAAAAAAAGATCGTACCTACCTAATTTGTGTTTGGGGGGCCAAAATTGGTGGAAACCATCAGAAATAGCTATTTCAATTATTTCACATGAAACAAACAATAAATGTACAGCCAACATTTCTGTAGAATAATAAACCCCATGTGACAAGGACTTTGCAGCGTTTTTGGAATCTACGCAACTTGAAACGGAAAAGAAAAAATTTTGAGGGGGTGTTATAAAAATTTTTTGCTGAGCGAATACATAGGTATTATTCACAGAATAATAAACCAAAATGTACCTATTTTTACACACATTTTCACTCATAACACCCCTGGGTATATTCCGATCGGGCTGAAAAGTTTCGGGACACAACTAGGGCCCAAATGGAGCATGTGTGCAAAAGAACGAATTTTTTAGACCGAAAATGAAGCCTTTACACGTGATACGGCGGACGGCGTACGGCGGACGGACATTGCATTTTGGTTTATTATTCTGTGAATAATACACCTATGTATTCGCTCAGCAAAAAATTTTTATAACACCTCCTCAAAATTTGTTCTTTTACGTTTCAAGGTGCATAGATTCCAAAAATACAATGTCCGTCCGCCTTCCGCCGTATCACGTGTACAAAAAGATCGTACCTACCTAATTTGTGTTTGGGGGGCCAAAATTGGTGGAAACCATCAGAAATAGCTATTTCAATTATTTCATATGAAACAAACAATAAATGTATAGCCAACATTTCTGTAGAATAATAAACCCATGTGACAAGGACTGTGCAGCGTTTTGGAATCTACGCACCTTGAAACGGAAAAGAAAAAATTTTGAGGGATGTTATAAAAATTTTTCGCTGAGCGATTACATACTCGTAGGTGTATTATTCACAGAATAATAAACCAAAAGCAAGAAAATATAGATTCAAACTGAAAATTACAAAATGCCAAATTGGTTATTTTGGCACAGTTGTAGTAGGGAAACTAGTAGGACGAAATGGGCTGAGATCCAACCATGAGGCAAAAGAGACAATCAGAGCTGTTAGGACGTAAGTACATAAACGCCCGAAGTAGTGCGTCTGGTGTCCGCTCGAGCGCTAGCTGCGGCTAGCGGGTTCGATCAGATCATGCTGGTTTTTGGGTCTTAGAACGAACGCATATAATTGTGCTCATTAGCAACTTGCAGCAAGCATCACGTCAGCCATAGGCGGTGCAATTTCGGTCTGTCGGTTCAGAGTTATGAAATACGTTCTTTCATGTAGTTCTTTGTTTTGTAAACCTGAGCCCCTCTCGAACAGCAAGATGGCGTAGAACCTCCGAGAGAGAAAGTTGTTGAATTATTAATTTTTAATTGTAAAAATTGTTATCCAAGTTGATCGCTCCTAATCATTCTTTTATTAAATTCGCTCAAGTGAATTTCGTTTGTGTTTTTCGTTCCCGATCAAACAATTTTGGTGCCGAAAACCGGGAATTTAAGTGGGGGATAGCTGAGGCATTCCAGTATTCTGTGTTCGTGGTTTCGTTCATTCGACGATAAGTTGCAGCGCGTTCTTCTCCGCTCGAATAATCGAGGTCTCGGCGGATGTGATCAAGAGTTTTAAGGCCGATCAAAAGGCGCTTTACAAAGCGCTCCGTTCATGGGCGATTATGGCTAATTCGCTGCTGAAGGTGTCACAATGGTCTGAGGATGCCCGATCACGTGCGGGCGATTTGACGAAAACCACCGACGAGCTGTTGTCGCAGATCGAATCCGCTGATTTTGAAGGGGACACAAGTGAATCGCTTTTGTCCCAAGTAGCCAATCTGCAGGTGGCGTTAGATATGGGACTGCCCACAGCGACTTTGCAGCCTTCAGAATGTTTGTCGGAAAGTTCAAACGATCATAACAAACTCACGTTCGATGCAGTAAAGTACATGAATGTTATGCTGCCTACAGTTCCATCGTACGATGGGAACATTACGAATTTCGCCTCATTTCGCGGTTTATACGGTCGAGCGGTTCACAACGTACAGTACCTACCGGACGAGATAAATATTGGGCGCTCGTCGAGAAGCTAGCTGGTCAGGCTCGTTCGGCCCTTACTAGTTATCGTTCCGACGGATCGGACTATCAGGCTGTTTATAATGCCTTGATCGCGGAAAATTCCGGTCGGTATCGTCTCGCACGTCGATCCTTTTCGAACCTTAAATTCGTACCTACTATCAAGAAAAATGATGTGCAGCAGTTGGAAGCGTTCCTGAGTGCGGCCCGGTCTTGGATCCGTTCAATGGAAGAGGTTGAGACACACAATCTCGCGTCGTTCCTGCTGCTTGAGGCTCTCTTCGCTCGCATCGACACCACGCTGGGGGATAAATTTAATCATGAAGAAATGGAGGTCGAGGATGTGGTTCCGACTCATCGGAAACTGCTGGAGTTCCTAGACAAGGAGCTCAAGACCGCTCAAATGGTCCCTTCGACTTTTCAGAGTTCATTCGATTGTGATAAAATATCAAATTCGGCTCAAGGACAGGCCCGTCGATCATCCCCTACTCCTCGTTCTTTGAGCATTCAGGAAGATACTCTTCGGCTCCGGTGCCACTATTGCGAGGACCATCATTTCCCATATCGCTGCTCCAAGTTTCATAATGTTCCCGTGGACAAGAAGTGGGAGTTCATTTGCTCACACAAGCTCTGCGAGAACTGCTTCTCCCATCGTCATGGAAATGTTCAAGACTGTCCTCAAAGACGTTGCGGCTGTGGACGAAGATATCATGCCTGGCTTCATCGTTCTAAAAGAGAGGTAATGTCGAGGGGTGCTCAGGGTCTTCCTCCGCAATCTGATAGTTCAAAGGGGAGATCATGGCAGAGGCGCGGTTCGTCTATCTTGGCATAGTCACCACTGTTTACGAGCCCACCAGCCCTCTCCGAGATCAACTTGTGTGAGTGGGCCTCGGAGGAGGTTGGGGGCTTGGAGGTGGCTGACCCTCTGCTCCGTTCGGCTAGATCTTTTACCGATTGCGAATGAGGCTGCCCCGCTGGATAGGATCGGGCCGATCGTCCGACCCGTTCTGTCCGGAGTGATCGGTCTGGTCCCTCCGGGGGGAAAGATGCTATAATAATCGATCCTCGTTCAAGTCACGCTAAAATATTCGTTCGTTCACATAAGGCCCATTACATTGATCATAATAACCAGTGGCCCCATATCTGGGAGCTAGGTTCTGAGTTGGCTGATCCGACATTTTACACTAGGGGTGAAGTTGACCTTTTACTGAGTGCCGATCTAGTCATACAACTCATAAAAGGGAAACGCGTTCCTCCGGTGGGCAACTCACCATGGTTATTACGTTCTGAAGTTAGTGGGCTGGTTAGCGCTAGGTCGAATTGAAACAGGGAAGGGGCAGATAGTGAAGTTCGGTGATAAGAATCACCTTCAGTGGTTCATTCCAACCAAAGCCCCTAGTCAAGTTTTTCCCTTCAAGTCCGAAGTTAACGCTGGGTCCAGTCCCACCCTAGTAGGTACAGCGCAGCCTGCATGGAAGAACGTTCGGTCAGCTGAATATCGTAAGTGGGCCATTCAGGACATTATTAGAGCATTCCGACAAACTTTTGTTGGAGGCAGTGTACGCAAGGGAGAACGTTCAGTGGTGGCTCCTGCTCCACCGAAGGAACATCGTTCTCCTCCCCCTCGTTCAGGAGTTCCACTTTTTCACTCCAAGGGGGCTCTGTTAGAGCCGGTACGTAATTTATTCTCTGTAGTGCCCCCAGTGGAGTTCTCATCAGTTAGTCCACCATTGTTCAGCTTGGTTTCAAGGGGGGTAATACCTAATAAGATGAATTTCGGATCCCTAAGTTCTGCACCCATACAGGTTCAGAGTTCCGTTCATGAAATGGACGTCCTTCTGAAGCGAATGTTCGAGATTGAGTCAGTTGAGGAGGTGGAGCCTTGGACACCTGCTGAGCAGGAGGCAGAGAATCTCTTCTCAGATCAGGTGCGCAGGGACGGTTCAGGTAGGTACACCTTTCCATTGCTTCTCGCACAGGACCGAAATTCGCTAGGTCATTCTCGATCGATAGCCCTACGGCAACTTTATCGATTGGAAAGTAAATTTAGGCGAAATACTGATCTTGTTCCACCGTATAAAAAGTTCATGCATGAGTATGCGGCTCAGGGTCACATGAGACCTGTCGATCCCCCGGTGCTGGCTCGCTCATTACTATATGCCTCATCATGCGGTTCGTCGTCTAGGGGACCCAGCAGATAAGATCCGTGTAGTTTCAATGCGTCGCAGCGGACGGCAAATGGTTGATCATTGAACGAAATTTTACACGTAGGTCCTAAGTTACAACCAGACATTTGCGATATCCTCCTCCGATTCCGCTCGTTCCCCGATGTGTTCATTGGCGATCTTAAACAAATGTTCCGCCAAATTTTACATCCTAGACAAGATCTTGTATGGAGAGATTCACCGGATGACCTCGTTCAGGATTTTGCGCTCTGTACAGTCACTTATGGTACGGCTCCAGCTCCGTTCCTGGTGAACCAGACCTTGAAACACTTGGCAGAGACTCAGGCCAAACACTACCCCAGGGCTTCTCTAGTTCTACTCGAGCAAACCTATGTGGATGACATTCATGGAGGAGGTGCCACGATCAAAGAGGCAGGTGAGGTTAGGGACGAACTTATTGCTCTGGTAGGTTCGGCGGGTTTTGAGATGCGGAAGTGGGCCCCTAATCACCCAGATCTGCTTCAGGGGATCCCCCAACATCATTGCCTGATATCGGGCGAAACAGTAGATTTGGATCTCACGGAAGGCACGCCCCTTGGAATGCTAGGGGTAGCCTGGGATCCTCGTACTGACACGTTCTTCTTTAAAATACCAACCACACCTGTAGTTTGAACCAAAAGGGAGTTGGCTAGTGAGGTCAGTAGAATTTATGATCCCGCTGGCTGGGTCATGCCGGTTTCGGTTTTCGTTCGAATGATTCAGCGTGAGGTGTGCCATGCACGTTTTGACTGGGACGATCCACATCCCCTGTCCTTAGTTACTGCTTGGTCGAACATTGCTAGATCTATCGATAAGCTCTCAGAGCTGAAGATTCCTCGTCACGTTCATGTTTCTAGTCCCATCCAGTGGCTAGTAGGATTTGCTGACACCTCTGAAAAGGCATACGCAGCTGTGGTTTATCGTGTCTGCGCAAGGAGGTTCATTTCTGACCCTGCTAGTCACTGCTAGAGCTCGAATTGCCCCCATAAAGCAGGTATCCATACCCAGGCTAGAACTGCTCGCTGCCGAATTGCTAGGAAAGACCATGAACTAGATTCCGCCACAATTCGCTCATGCTCAATAATTGATCGCGTGCTCTGATAGCACAGTCGTTCTGTCCTGGCTCACAGCCAACCCAGGTCTGTTATGGAAACTATTTGTGGGAAACCGTGTAGCCAAAACTCTCACTTGTTTGCCCCAGGAGCTTTGGTTCCACGTTCAGATGCAGGACAACCCTGCTTATAGCATCTAGGGGAGCCCTGCCCAATAAACTGGTCAAGAATGACCTTTGGTGGAATGGTCCCCATTGGTTACGTTCCGACCGGTCCTTGTGGCCTATCCGCAGAATTAGGCCCAACCTAAGTCGAACGAGTGTGGCTGAGGAGATCAGGACGGTCAGGTCACATGCCACCACTCTGGAGACGACTGATGAGTTGGAGGAAAAATTCAACTCATTCGGTCGGCTTAGAAGAGTGGTTGCCTGGATCTTACGTTTTGTACGAAACTCCCGCGGTCGAAGAGATAGGTATGCAACAGTTCGGAGAGCGCCGGTCGAACCACTTTCAACTGAAGAGCTGCGGCAGCCGATCTAGTTTTGGTACGATGCGCTCAATGTCGACACTTTCAGGATATTCATCCGCCTTAGACCGTTCCACTCCCCGTAACAAGCTCATGAGACAACTCGCTATATTTCGGTCACGAGAGGGCATCATCAGAGTGGGGGGCCGTTTGGAGCATAGCAGTAGCGCATTTGAAACTAGGCATCCAGCACTTTTACCCGCCAAGGACCCGCTCACTCAACTTCTCATTCGTCAGGCTCATGAGAGCTGTTTGCATATCGGTCCAAGGGCGACCCTAGCTCTCCTGCGCACAAAGTTCTGGATTATAGATGGTCGGAATGCGGTCGCAAGAACTCTTGCTAATTGCACCCGCTGTTTTTCGATAAAGCCCGTATCCTTTCAACCAGAAATGGGTCACCTCCCATCAGGGCGGGTTCAGGGAACGTTCACATTACGCCGGTCCATTTTTGGTCTCTGTAAGTGGTCTCCTTGGAGCACCGGTGGTGGAAATTTACTTGGCTGTGTTCGTTTGCTTTGCCACCAAGTCTGTGCACTTAGAAGTAGTCATGGATTTGAGCACCGACAGTTTTCTGCAGTGCCTGGAAAGATTCATCGCTCAAAGGGGGGTGCCCTCTGTCATTTGGTCAGACAACGGTCGCAATTTTTTGGGGGCAGCCAACCTCCTTAGGAATAATAGGATTGCTTTGAAAACAGGCGTATCGATCACGGTTGCTGATCGTTTTGCTGCTAGGGGGGTGAGCTGGAAGTTCATACCACTAAGGGCTCCTCATTTTGGGGGTCTATGGGAAGCTGCGGTCAAGTCAGCAAAGCGACTTATTAGAGTAAATTTACGCGATCGTACAGTCAATTTCCAAACGTTCAGCACTATAGTGGCTAAGGTCGAGGCCATCCTTAATAGTCGGCCTCTTGTGTTCCAATCGGCTTCGCCGGATGATATTCTCGTTCTTACGCCAGGTCACTTCCTGATTCAAAGACCACTTACTGCTCTCCCGGAATCTGAAGGCTGTCTGGACTCCAGCTCGCGCCTTATTCCCAAATGGAGGTTCGTGAACCAGGCCGTACAGGGCTTCTGGAAGAAGTTGAGTAAGGAGTACCTGCTCGATCTGCAGGCACGGGCCAAATGGAATACTCCCGACCGACCCCCTGTTTTAGTAGATGTAGTGCTGATCATGGACGATAATCGTTCACGCTCTCTTGGCCCATGGGCGTGATTACCGATCTTCATGCTGGTTCTGACGGCATTGTACGGGTAGCCAAAGTTAGGTCCACCAATGGGGAGCTGACGCGTCCATTGGTCAAGCTTTGTCCCTTGCCCAGGGAGCAGTCGGAATGACTGGTGTCATTTGGGGGGGAGGATGTTTGGACGTAAGTACATAAACGCCCGAAGTAGTGCGTCTGGTGTCCGCCCGAGCGCTAGCTGCGGCTAGCGGGTTCGATCAGATCATGCTGTTTTTTGGGTCTTAGAACGAACAAACATAATTGTGCTTATATTAGTAAATTTCAGCAAGCATCACGTCAGCCATAGGCGGTGCAATATCGGTCTGTCGGTTCAGAGTTATGAAATAGGTACGTTCTTTCATGTCGTTCTTGGTTTTGCAAACCTGAGCCCCTCTCGAAATGCAAGATGGCGTAGAACCTCCGAGAGAGAAAGTTGTTGATGTATTAATTTTTAATTGTGAAAATTGTTATCCAAGTTGATTGCTCTTAATCGTTCTTTTATTAAATTCGCTCAAGTGAATTTCGTTTGAGTTTTTCGTTCCCGATCAAACAAGAGCTATTCCGAGACCCGGAACCCTAACCAGTCTGAGAAGCTTTCTGGGCGTCATCGATTTCTATAGAAATCACGTTCACAACTTCGCAAACCATTAAATAATGCCATCAAAGGCCTGAAAGAAAAACAAGACAAAATTCCTTGGAACACCGAACAACAGAGCAGTTTTGAGGAAATCAAAAATTCTATTTCACAAGCGCCAGCCCTCATGCCATGGGACCAAAACCGACAAGACTACTTGCTAGTAGACGCATCAAAAAAGGGAATTGCGGGAATCTTTGTTCAAAAAAAAGGAAGAAACTAACAAACTCCATGTAATTCAATATATCTCAAGGAAGCAATACGGAACAAAGTCCCACCACCGTCGGTGGTACTAGAACTAGAAGCAGTAGTATATTGCATAGAAAAACTAAGACATTATATTTTTGAACGAAAATTAATCATATACATCGACCATCTGACGTTAAGATACATAAAAAATTTCAATCAACGAAATATACGCCTTATGAGACTAATCTTAACAATACGAGACCACGAAAAAATTGAAATACGACACCTGTCAGGATCAAAAAATCGTCTAGCTGATTACCTATCAGACATCCCATTTCCGACACCGTACTAACAGAAGAGTCACTGCGACCTGAAGTGGAGATACAACAAAATTTCGGAGAAATTCCAATTAATGCGGTTAGAACGAGAGCTCAAATCCAACAAGAACAAAATTCGTCGAACTTGGAAACCCACTTCCCAAACCAATGGGAGACCACATATATCCAGACCCTTCAGACCGATCCATTCTACATGGAAATGTACGAAATCATAACTAACGGGAAAAGATCCAACAAACGACTAAGAAATTTAGCAAAAAAATACTCAATCGACGAAAATAAATTTCTACTGTATCAACCAACGAGAAAATCAAGCAAGATATTACTCTATCACCCATACGACCTAAGAAAAGAAATTATCCACAACAACCATGATAAAGCCGGGCATCCATCAAGAAAATACGTGACGACACGAATTATGCAAAAATATTTCTGGCCACAGTTAACGAAAGATGTCGCTCAATTCCTAAATTCATGCACAACAACGGAACAAACAACGTTCAGGAAAACCACAAGGCGCACTACAGAAGATAAAACCCGAAATATACCCATTTGCTAGGGTACAGATAGACCATTTCGGACCATTTGCAAAGCCACATTCAGGATCCAAATACTGGGTACTAACCATTATATATGCACTCTCACAAAATGTATAAACTTTTACTATCAAAAGAGTATGGAAACAAAAGAGTATGGAAACAAAAGAGGTAATACGAGCGTTAGAAAAATGTATAAATACCTATGATTGCCCGAAAATAATACAATCCGGAAACGCCATTAATTTCATTGGTATGGAAATGGAAGAATTTATGAATGAACACAAAATAAAACATTTTCGGTCGAATCCTGGAAAACCTAGTACTAAAGGCCTCGTAGAAAGGTCTAATGCAAAACTAGCAGCATATATCCGTCAAAACATATCAACTGAAACCAGATCCGATAAGGAAATGTGCGACCTCAAAAATCGGTGCACATAAAAAAAAAGCTACCGAACGAAGGCGACATCCCAGGCGTGTGCGCTAAGTCAGCACTACGCCTCACCACGGCAGGGCTCTTGAAACCGTAGACAAAGAAAATCGGGGCTGTCTTCCCCGGTTACTCGGCGAGTACGGAACTCTCCGCGATGAGCCCAGCGCGAGTTTTATAAACTATTGGTGCCATCCGAAGAATGGGAAAGCCGGTCGTGGCGGATTGACGCCCCCACGCCCTAAAACGTCGAACGTCCGGAGGTAGCGACTCTCGGACGCCCCGTTCTACTGGAGGCCCCCTTCCCAACGCTGCTGCCGCCGTCTCCGCCGCCGAAGCGGACAATTCTCCGGGCACGAGTGCGCGGGCGCGAGTGGAAACGAGGCTGGAGAGCCTAGGAAAGACAAGGTATAATAAAGACAATAATTAATTACAATAAATTAATCGTAGCTTAACAATAGATACAATACATACATACACAACATATATATCCAGTGCTTTCCTTTGCTAACTCCTTGTCCCCGGCGATCGAGTGGGTATCCAGGAAACTAGTAAGGCGTGGGAACTCTCCGGCAAAGGCCATTAGCCTGCCGGAAGACCGGCCCGGAACCGAATAATATTCAGATTCCGGGATACAAATCCGACTACTTACAATGGTGAAGATGCTGGGATCCCCCCCCCCCCCCTTAAACATAAAATAATTTAACAAATAATAATAATAACCATTTACATATAAACATAATTAAACACAATTTAAACATCATAAACATAATTATATAGATACCTATAATTTAGAAACTAGGAAAACTGGAAACTTTATTTTATAAAAAAAAAGAAATAATAATAATAATCAAATGAACTAAAATACTAATAATAAACTACATAGGTGAATATGCCAATATATAAATCGAAACTAAATCTAACTGATGTGATTGAAGTGAAACAATGAGGTATTAGAACATTGCGATCTTAAAGCCATCGACCTCTTTGCAGTCCTTACTAATATTTTCTTACGACGGAGTTCTCACGACGGGAACCTGATTCGTCTACTTCTTCCGGAAAGGCTCGGATCGCGCTGAGTAAACTAAAGACGTACCTCACGCCTATTCAATTGTTTTTAGAGCCACATTATTCGAATACGCGAAACAACAAACCGTTGTTCCACTTCAAGGAATTATTACAAAGAAAGGAGATAGAATTATTATTATCATTTACGTTTTTCGAACAAATCAACCTACAGGGCTTGTAATAAGTAACAACGCCACTGAAACCATTTTGTTAGAATAACATTATTTAATAAGAGAAATTGACCGAAAATGAAAAATTCACTCCTTAGTAAAAGTTAACACGTACTACAGTATACCAATCCACCAGTAACATACTAGGTAATATTATTTCCACTAACCTTTCCCAGATGTGATTTATTATTTATAAGAATATTTACAATATGTGTTAACAGGGATATGTATATGCTATGCCTTATGAATAGTGGACAACTATGCCACGCCGAAATATCTATGAATAACTATGTACGAATAACTGTCCTCACACAGAGAAGTGTGACCAGTCAACACTTGCACCTCGATACATAGAGAAATTATCCCCACTGTATAATAAAAAAATAAAATGAAAATAAAAATAAAAAACACTATTTTTTGGTGGAAGGAACGAAGTTCATACTAGAAGGAACAATAATTGAGTTATCATTATAATAAATAATAATTGAGTCATGAATGTTTACAAATTTAAAGAAACCCCCCTACATTGAAGGGTTTATACAAACGGGAAAGTAGATTGGCTAAGGGAAATTAATTAGGTAGATACCTACACCCACAACAAGAACTATCAAAAACGTTTTGGCTAAATAATTACCACAATCAACATCAAAAGATTGCTACATGTATAGGCGGAACCGATAGAAAATAATAACAAAAATAAATAAATAAATCGAATTTCCAAGGTTTCAAAAAAAAAAGAAGAAAAAAAAAGAGTACATCAGGTCACGATTTGAGCGACATTGTTGCACAGAGAGCAGCAGAATTGCATTTCGAATTGCAGAAAATATGCGCACAGCTAGACCCACATCAGACCGAGCGAATTGTGCAGATCAGCACAAAAATTCTAGAAGAATGGAACGAGGCAGTACAACATGCTGACCCAATGGAAGCTCAAGACTACAATACCCAAATCAAAGAACTAACAGAAAGACTGAGAAGGACGGAAGCAGCATATGCACAGCTGGATGCATGCCTGACTGATCAGGATGAGGTTGTGCAGCAAAGTGAGGACAACTTGAAGGCAAAATTGAACACTGCAAACGCCCAGCGCTCGGAACTCCTACTTCAGCTTGAGGCGCTGCATTCAGTGGAGGAAAAATATAAACAGCTGCAGCGTGAAAACAGAATTTTGGAAAAGACAATAGAGGTCACGCGCAGATCACGTGTAATAGCAGATGGTTATGATGGACAAGACGTTGTGGAGGAAGGTTCAACACAACGTGGTGTTCAGCCCCAAACCGTAACTTCAGCGAGCAGTAGACCACAGAACTCGTCCAATGAAAACAAACAAACAAAATTAGAAATTAAACCATCAACCAGTAAAAATGAAGAGAAAACAATAATAAGAAACTTGGCTGAAAAACACGAGACAGAATTGAACCAAATGAAGACATTACTCTTCGGGTTGAGAAAAGCTCAGAACACGCCTAGCAACCAAGAAATTATACCAACCTTGACACCAAGATATTGTAGTAGCGGTTACTACACTGAATCATCGTTATGTTATTTGTTTACTTGGATTTCATAAAAAAAAGTTCAGTTGTTATCTAGACGTGGCCGGAAAATTATACTCTTGTTGATTTGACATTGGGAACGTGAGTTTATTACATTGGGGGCCCGTCCAAACAACTACCGCTGGAGAGGTAACAGTGCTTGCTGCAGGATGCCACCTAAGAGGAAAGCTCCAGAACTTCCGCGAACAGTGGCGACACGAAGCCGCACTATATCGACGCGCAGTCGCCCAATCCTTGAGGCTGAAGCATCTGGTTCCTCCGTACCACTCAGTTCTACGCCCAAACCTTGGTCTCAATCACCTGGGGCTGGGATCTCCGCAGAAATCCCGCCACCTATGGCGGGGATGTTGGCTGTTTCATCCTCGTTGCAAGCAGTGTTGGGAAGTATGCAGGAAATTCAGCAACAAATGTTACAGCAGCTGAGCCAGCTAGTGGAAGAGAACCGAGAGTATCGTCAGCGGCTCGAGAACAGAGTGTTGTACGATCAGGTCTCTAGCCAAAACCAGGAACGGCCAACAAATACAACGCTGCCGACGAGGGTAGAGGAGCAGGTAGTAAATGATAAAAAAGAAGTTTTGTTAACGCCTTATGACGGTAATGTTATCTGGGAGGAGTACCAAGTGCACCTAGAGGTTACTTCATTAACTAACGGTTGGTCAGTTGTTACGAAAGGGTATAGATTAGCGCAATGCCTGCGAGGATCTGCTCTAGCTGCAGTGACCGATTTACCACCCGCTGACAGAGTAGATTACGATGCCATATGCAAGGCAATGGCAGAACGTTTTGGACAAGAAAGATTGACTCTGACTTATCAGCTACAGTTGGAAACACGAACCCAAAAAGCTGGTGAATCGCTGACAGACTTGGCAAACGATATCGACAGACTAGCTAGGGGAGCTTTCCCTGGGGAAACTCTCACAAAAAAATCAAAAACTGCAGTTAAATCCTTTGTTAAAGCTATGTTTGATAGAGAATTAGCGAAATTGATAACTCTTTCAAAACCCGATACTGTTCAGGATGCTCTCAGTACAGCGTTACAACTACAAGCTGTAGCAGCGCCCTCTAACAGGGTGTCCCATGATGCGCGATGTTGGGGTTGTAAGGGAGTGGGGCATATCAGATCACAGTGCCCTAACGAGCAGAAAAACAACCAGGGAAACTAGAGGGAGTCAGTGCCAAGGGCCATGCACTGGCTTTAGGTGAGAGGCCCCAAGGTTTTGTTAGAGAATTTCGTACAGGATCTGACGCTCTTTTTGTAGGGGTAACCATCAATAACAAGCAAATGGACATGCTAACTGATACTGGTGCTTCAGTGTCGGTCCTACGACCTGATATCGTTAAGACCCTCATGCTAGAAGTCAAGCCATCGCAGTTTACCCATTTAATGGCAGCTGGTGGAGGTAAATTGAAGGTCCGCGGAGAGTCCCTACTTGGCTTCAAAATAGGGAACTATGGTATCAAGCAGATGTTCTTGATTGCTGATGTGAGGGACAAAGGCGTCATAGGACTAGATACACTCCGACTGATCGGTGCCTCTCTAGACCTATCGCGAGGTGAACTTCACATGAAAGGAGGAAACGTCCCTCTTCGTAAACGGTTCCAGTGCGTTGCCCGGGCTCTTCAGGTGAACCCCCTGCCAAAAGAAGACAATTGGACTGCTGAGTTGCTGAAGACGTCAGATTTGACTCCTTGTTCAAAGGAATATGCAACTGTGAGTGAGGTGTTCAATGAATTTAGAGATGTATTTGCGTCTAAAGGGACAGTGTTGGGCAGAACTCATGTTGTGGAACATGCTATTAGCACAGGAGACACGCAACCTATCAAGCAACCACCCAGACGCCTACCATTTATGTCTAAAGAACATGTTAGGAAGCTCATCAAGGAAATGCTGGATGAGGGAGTGATAGAGCCGTCCAAGAGTCCTTGGGCCTCTCCTGTGGTGTTAGTGCCCAAGAAGGATGGCACAACTCGTTTTTGTGTTGACTACAGGAAACTCAACAGTGTGACAAAAACAGACTCGTATGCCCTCCCTACAGTACAATCACTCCTGGACGCTTTAGTGGGTTCTGCTTGGTTTTGCACTTTAGATCTCAAAAGTGGCTACTGGCAAATTGGGATGAAGGAAGAGGACAAAGAGAAGACAGCATTCGCAGTTGATGACGAGGGACTCTGGCAATTTAAAGTGATGCCATTTGGGTTGTCAAATGCACCTGCAACATTCCAGCGATTGATGGAGACCATTTTACCTGCAGATATCGCACTTGTATACCTTGATGATGTTATTGTTCATGGGCCAGACATTCAAACAGTGCTGGGCAAACTAACCAAGGTGCTGGGACGATTCAGGGAAGCAAACCTGCAGCTTAACCCAAAAAAGTGCTGTTTCTTCACCCAGAAAGTTCGATATTTGGGTCACATCATCTCTGCGGTAGGAATCCATACAGATCCCGTGAAGACCGAAGCAGTAACAAACTGGCCAGTTCCAACGAGTAAAAGGGATGTGCGCTCGTTTCTTGGATTCTGCTCGTACTATAGAAAATTTGTACCAAACTTTGCAGAAATTTCCCGGCCATTACATCAATTGACAGAAGACAAAGTGGTATTTCAGTGGAGCAAGTCTTGCGAGGAAAGCTTTCAGAGGTTGAAGAATCTAATGGTGACAGCACCTATTTTAGCCTTCCCAGACCTCCAGAAACCCTTCATCTTGGACTGTGATGCAAGTGGGCATGCGATTGGGGCAGTGTTGTCTCAGACAGATGGTGGGGTGGAGAAAGTGGTTGCTTACTTCAGTCAAGCATTGACCAAGCAAGAGCAAAATTATTGTGCTACACGTCGGGAACTATTGGCGGCTGTTAAAAGCATACAGCACTTCCACTACTATCTGTTTGGGCAGCAATTTGTCCTCAGAACAGATCACTCGGCGTTGAAATGGCTCTCATCATTCCACAGACCAGAGGGACAAATGGCAAGATGGTTGGAAACACTGCAAATGTACTCCTTTGAAATCATCCATCGTCCGGGGAAAAGCCATAGCAATGCAGACGGCCTGTCACGCCGTGTTTGTTACAATAATTGCTCCTATTGCACCCGACAGGAAAAGAATGCGTTTATCTCAGCCATCAGAGTAGCATCAATTGACGAGAACTGTCAGCTGGAGGATGCTGCAATTCAAAGAGTACTTGGGTGGAAAAAAACAAACGTGTTACCTAGCCCACCAGAGTTAGCTGCTGAGGATCCTCAAGTGCAGCAGCTGGTCTTACGTTGGGACTCTCTGGAAGTAAAGGAAGGAAAGTTTTACTATAAATGGTCTTCAGGAAGAACTAATCGTTTGCAACTGGTCGTTCCCACTTATATGGTTCCAAAAATTCTGCAACAGTGCCATGATCAGCCTACGGGTGGCCATTTTGGGTATTGGAAGACTCTGTCCAAGGCGAGACAGCTGTATTTTTGGCTGGGAATGGCTCGGGACGTCAGGGCTTGGTGCCGCAGCTGTCAATCATGTCAGAAAATTAAAACGCAAAGAAGCCTTCCAGCACCTCTACAGCAATGCCCCGTGGGTGGCCCATTTGACAGAATTGGAGTCGACATTCTGGGGCGTTTCCCTGAAACAAAGCGTGGGAACAGGTATGTGCTGGTAGTGTCCGACTATTTTACCAAATGGCCCGAGGCAATTGCAATCCCAAATCAGGAGGCGGAAACAGTAGCCAAGGCTCTGGTAGACCATGTCTTTAGTAGGGTCGGAGTTCCTTGGGAAATCCATACCGACCAGGGGACAAATTTTGAGGCTCAGCTGTTTCGTGAGGTGGCTCAACTAATGGGATCAAGACGCACAAGGGCGACACCTCTGCATCCAAGTCAGGAGGATTGGTTGAGCGATTGAACCGGACCCTCACAAAATACTTGGCCGCTTACATTGGTCAGCATCAAGATGACTGGGATGAGAAAATCCCACTGTTCCTTCTTGCATATCGATCAGCGCCTCACAAAACCACAGGATTTTCTCCAGCGCAGTTGCTGTATGGGAGAGACCTTCATCTGCCAGATGACTTGTTCCGACCAAGTGTCACTGCAGAGACGCTCACCACACCCTACGCCTTCCAGCTCAGAGCCGACTTGGAGAAAATCAGGGAGTTCGCAAGAGAAACCATGAAAGTGAACATGCGGCGACAAAAGGAGTGGTTTGACAAGCGGGCGAGAGAGCGAATTTTCAATGTAGGGGATTGGGTATGGGTTCATGATCCAAAGCGGGTGAGGGGGCGCTGCCCAAAGCTTGAACCTCAGTGGACTGGACCCTGGGTGGTGACCAGAAAGAAGAATGACGTCATCCTGGAAGTCAAGATGGGACGGAAGAGGCGTTTGCTTCACGTCAATCGTATTGCCCTGGCTGATGTACGACCACAGGAGGAGCCGAAAGAAGGAAGAGGATAGTGTAGTAGCGGTTACTACACTGAATCATCGTTATGTTATTTGTTTACTTGGATTTCATAAAAAAAAGTTCAGTTGTTATCTAGACGTGGCCGGAAAATTATACTCTTGTTGATTTGACATTGGGAACGTGAGTTTATTACAATATTATTCAGGACAAAATGAAAACATAAAAGAGTGGTTCAACCATTTCGAGAGAATTTCCAGAATATTAAAGTGGACAGAAGAAACCACGCTGAACATATTGCCCATATACTTGCTGCAATATGCTCAAAAATTCTATACAATGACATCAGAAAAAGAGCACCCACCGAAGACCTTAAAACAATGGAAAGAAAAATTAGAAAGCAGATTCATAGATCCAATGGAATCAGAACGTAAACGAGTGCAACTGTACAATAAACGACAGCTGCCAGAACAAAGTGCACGAGAATTCATAAATGAGATCGAGACATTGGCCCATGAAACTGATCCAGCCATGAGCGAATAAGAAAAAACCCGTATTATACAAACAGGATTAACACCAGAAATTATGGAACTCATAGCATCTGCAAAGAAGGAAAACGTAGCAGACCTTAGGACACTAGTATCAAGAGCTGAAATGGCGATGACATACATTGCAATGAGACAGGAAAAAACGACAAAGGAAACAAAAACCATATCAGAACTACAAAAAATAGAACAACAAATTAATGCACTGGAGGCATTATCCACTCAAAGACCGAACAACGAAAGAAGAACTTGGAAAGAGGGATCAGTATACATGACACCCCCACATGGCAACAGAGAAGCATCTCAATATCACCCAATGTACAATAAATACACCAACTGGAACAACTCACAGCGAAGATATACAAGAAAATGGAACCCCCACAGAGGCAATTATTACAACCAGGAGTATACAAGATATGGGAATCGCAATAGACAGATGACCTACCATTGCAGACACCATGACAACCTGATAAATAACTGGTCGCACCAGCACAGATACCAATTCCGAAACAGATACAACAACGCGTACAGAATACGAGACTACCACCAAGAAAATAATGGATATTACCGAAACCATTACCAGCCAAAGAACAGTAATTGGGCACTCCAAACCCAACATTACAGAAACCGGTATACCAAGACACAGGGACAAGGATACTATGAAGAACCCAAGAATCAACACCAAGAATACTGTCAACTAACTCAAGCAATAGACATAGAACATGACAAGGCTGATGAAATTAATGGTAGTAGTAATCAAGAACAGCCAAACTGCTGGCCTAAAAATTCAACACCCAAAGCAGTTTGTAACACACAAATATCATTGGGGATCAACCAACCAGCAATAGAAATCCAATTTGATAACTCAAGCAGCACCAAAAAGATTAATGTTTTGATAGACAGTGGCGCATCAATAAGTATTTGGGCACATGATTTGGTTGATGACTCGATGGAAATCAACCACGAGCCACAAGATTTGCGGCAAGTCAATGGAATGAGAATCCAAACTGCGGGATTCATAAATAAAGAATTCAGAATAGGAGGAACCACATTCAAACATAAATTTACCATAGTTAAAGGGATACCATCCACGATAAGTTTAGGAGCAGACTGGCTCCTAGAAACAGAAGCTACATTAGACTTCGGGAAACAAGAACTACGAACAAAAAAGCCACATAAAGTTCACAAAATCTATATCAACAAAGAACACATTGGACCTATACCGAATGAGCATAAATTGAACTCAAACTACCACTATCCCAATGAACGCAAGGAACAAATGAATAACTATCCAGGGAAAATAGGAAGACCTTATCAAACTAACGAGCATAACGCTACGAGTCAAGGCAACAACACAAAACCAGAGGCAGCAAAATTAGAAAACAACAACGAAAAAATGACAGTAAAGAATCAAGAAATTCAGTACATTGAACTTCCAGCGTATGATGAGGTCGAAGGAGAGAGGAACGGAAATTGTGCACTCTACGCTCTGAAGAAGGCATTGGCCCATATAAACATAAAAACTACAATAACAGAAATGAAAACCAGAGCAGAAATCCTTGACATTCCAGATAAAACGCATCTGACAGATGATTGTGTGGCACATGTAGCGAAAAAATTCGGTACAGACATCACAATCTACGATAAAATGAATAATGTAGCCCATGTTTACAAGTTCAAGTCACGTGCGGGTAGACCAATGGTGTACCTGGGCTACGAAGATCAAGGAGGCCCATCATCTCCAATCCAAGGAAAACAAGGCCATTACACATGTCTAAAACCTAAAACAGGCCACTGCACTCTAGTACCATCAATCAACCTAAGAAAAATAAATATTAAAGAGGCGAAAAAATCAATACTACAAGGTGATAGACGGGCGAAATCAAAGGACAGCAGTCGCCAGAGTAGGACATCTGAAACAACTAACAATCAGACAACCAATACCCAGAAACAGACATTCACCCTGTCGAACGGACAGCAACCGACAGTCAATCCAAATTTGTCCACAACGGAGCACAACCAGGTTATGCAATTGTTGCGGCAATATCGACACGTATTTCTGGAGAAGGACGAAGATTTCAGTATAGCAGACGTCCCACCTGCAAAACTAATTTCGAAAAACCAGGAACCAGTTCAATGCCAACCTTTCAGACGAAGCGAACGTGAAGAAGAAATTTTAAAGAAAGAGTTACAAAAACTAATTAAAATGGGTGTCATAGAAGAATCACAATCAGAACACTCAACACCAATATTCTTAACGAAGAAACCCGGAACAGAAACAGAATATAGAATCCTCATGGATTACAGAAAAGTGAACGACTGTCTATACCGCCCAACGATAAATTCACCAACAGCCTAACAAATCCTTTCAAGCTTAAATCAAGCTAGATACATAACCAGAGTGGACCAATCCAACGCATACTTCTCAGTACCTTTAGATAAAGATTCACGCCATATCACAGCATTCTACGGCCAGACAGGAAAACAATACCAATACAAATCCCTCCCAATGGGATTATCAGTTAGTAGCTACCATTTCCATAGAGCAACTCAGTATGTATTTAAAGACATGATAGAAGCCAAACAAATATTCATATATGCAGATGATTTTCTACTCCCTGCTACAAATTTTCAACAAGCATTACAAAATTTAGAAAAAGTATTACGTAAGGCTGAAAGACACAAATTTAAATTGAAATTGTCCAAAGTAGAAGTTGCAATGGAAGAGATCAAAGTTTTAGGCAGAAAAATAAGTAGCGAAGGAATGAGGCCAGATGACAGCACCATACAGACAATAAAGGCGATACCACCGCCACAAACACTCACTGAGCTTAGATCATTCCTAGGAGCAGCTAACTATTGGAAAAACCACATACCGAAATTTGCAGAAATTGCACATGCCCTTACTGAAGCCACAAAAGGTCTCCGGGAAAAACGGTCGAAAATAGAATGGACACCAGAATTGCAGCAAAGCTTTACGAAATTGAAACAATCCATTATTAATTCACCGGCATTAGAAGCTTATAGATCAGATAGAAAAAATATTTTGTTTACCGATGCATCCAGTTTAGCAATCTCAGGCATTTTCGCACAAGAAGATGAAAAAGGAAAACTGCATGTAGTTGAATTCCTATCAAAAAAACTAAATAAAACGAAACGGGAAATCCCAGCAGTGACAGGAGAGCTAATAGCATTAGTATACTGTGTGAAACAGCTAAGGCACTACATATATGATCAAACACTCCATGTATTCACAGATCATCTAAGCCTAACTCACATCACCAATTTTTCGCACAAAAACCAAAGACTACTACGACTAGCATTAGCACTAAAAGATCAAAAGCTGGAAATAAAACATGTTCCAGGGAAATTTAACAAAATCGCGGATTGGTTAAGTAGATATCCACAAACGGAAGACATAGTTGACCAAAACATATTAGAACCAGATTATGCAATCCCCACAGCAGATGACAATTTAGTATTCCCTGAAATCAATGCAGTTC
The DNA here is from genome assembly GCA_954871275.1 of Leptopterna dolabrata. NCBI lineage: Eukaryota > Metazoa > Arthropoda > Insecta > Hemiptera > Miridae > Leptopterna > Leptopterna dolabrata. The sequence continues at coordinate 1,436,673 of OX940974.1, read as the reverse complement.
AAACAAGGGCAATGGCTAAGCAACAGATCAATAAGCAACAAGATAAAACAGAAATATCGACGACCGAATGGGAACATGATTATATTGAAATGTTAAAAGCAGATATCCTTTCTATCAAGAGATAACCGCTATAATTAAAGATGGCAAAAAATCGACACGCACACTAAAAAATCAAGCAAAAAGATACGTCATTGTGATGAATTTAAAATTGGCATCACGGTGGTGTGAGGGAAAATGCCCAGGCGGTTATGAGCGAATCACCACCGACGTCTGGGATCTTTTTGGAGAGGTTTTTGGTTGAATTTGCCTAGGCGGTTATGAGCGAATCACCACCGACATCTAGGATCTTTTGGGGAGTAGGTGTCCAGGCGGTTATGAGCGAATCACCACCGACGTCTGGAATCTTTTAGAGGAGGTTTTGCCTAGGCGGTTATGGGCTGACCACCACCGTCATCTAGGATCTTTTAAGGAGAGAGAGCAAGGTAGGAGGAGAGAAGAGAGAGCTGGTTAGAGGAAGTGTCGAATGACTAGAAGGGCGCAGGATTCGAGTTTTTATAGCCAGGGAGGCTTACTCCCTCCAACCCCTGGCCAGGTTGTGCACTCGGGTCCTGCGACCTGTCTCCCCACTCATACTGTATATTTACGGGAACTCAAGTTTGCGGACAATGTTAGCGAGAACTTAATTTCTACGGTGGAGTGGTTCCCGGAGGGGCTCACGACAGTCATAACTAAAGAAGGGTTTCTAATCCCTACTATATTATAAAAACGAATCTCTGTCTGTCCGTGTGTCTGTGTGTCTGTCCTTCTATGCACGGCCAAACGGCTCGACGGATATCGACCAAATTTGGCACGAATATCCAGTAGGCTCCCAAGTTGTGCAACGTCGCATTTTTAATTCCCTGACCATAGCGGAACTATGGTCGACCATGGTCAACTTCGTTAATTGAAATGGTAACCCCTATTTTTTATCGCGTATTCGTAATCTACGTGAAATTCTATCTACGATCGACCCTTCGGACTACCCCCGCGGTCGACCATAGCGCATCCATGGGCCCCTCCATGGTCGAATCCCCAATTGCTTTTCACGGCCAAACGGCTCGACGGATATCGACCAAATTTGGCACCAATATCCGGTAGCCTCCCAAGTCGAACGTAGGCGCATTTTCGATTCCCTGACCATAGCGGAACTATGGTCGACCATGGTCAACTCCTGAATGGCTTGACGGATATCGACCAAATTTGGCACGAATATCCAGTAGGCTCCCAACTTGTGCAACGTCGCATTTTTAATTCCCTGACCATAGCGGAACTATGGTCAACCATGGTCAACTCCTGAATGGCTTGACGGATATCGACCAAATTTGGCACGAATATCCAGTAGGCTCCCAAGTTGTGCAACGTCGCATTTTTAATTCCCTGACCATAGCGGAACTATGGTCGACCATGGTCAACTCCTGAATGGCTTGACGGATATCGACCAAATTTGGCACGAATATCCAGTAGGCTCCCAAGTTGTGCAACGTCGCATTTTTAATTCCCTGACCATAGCGGAACTATGGTCGACCATGGTCAACTTCGTTAATTGAAATGGTAACCCCTATTTTTTATCGCGTATTCGTAATCTACGTGAAATTCTATCTACGATCGACCCTTCGGACTACCCCCGCGGTCGACCATAGCGCATCCATGGGCCCCTCCATGGTCGAATCCCGAATTGCTCAACGGATATCGACCAAATTCGGCACGAATATCCAGTAGGCTCCCGAATTGGGCAACGTCGGAATTTTTCGGTCCCCTTCACCATAGCGGAACTATGGTCGACCATGGTCAACTCCTGAATGGCTGGACGGATATCGACCAAATTTGGCACGAATATCCAGTAGGCTCCCAAGTTGTGCAACGTCGCATTTTTAATTCCCTCACCATAGCGGAACTATGGTCGACCATGGTCAACTCCTGAATGGCTCGACGGATATCGACCAAATTTGGCACGAATATCCAGTAGGCTCCCAAGTTGGGCAACGTCGGAATTTTTCGGTCCCCTTCACCATAGCGGAACTATGGTCGACCATGGTCAACTCCTGAATGGCTGGACGGATATCGACCAAATTTGGCACGAATATCCAGTAGGCTCCCAAGTTGTGCAACGTCGCATTTTTAATTCCCTCACCATAGCGGAACTATGGTCGACCATGGTCAACTTCGTTAATTGAAATGGTAACCCCTATTTTTTATCGCTTATTCGTAATCTACGTGAAATTCTATCTACGATCGACCCTTCGGACTACCCCCTGCGGTCGACCATAGCGCATCCATGGGCCCCTCCATGGTCGAATCCCGAATTGCTCAACGGATATCGACCAAATTTGGCACCAATATCCGGTAGCCTCCTAAGTTGAACGTAGGCGCATTTTTAATTCCCTGATCATAGCGGAAATATGGTCGACCATGGTCAACTCCTGAATGGCTCGACGGATATCGACCAAATTTGGCACGAATATCCAGTAGGCTCCCAAGTTGGGCAACGTCGGAATTTTTCGGTCCCCTTCACCATAGCGGAAATATGGTCGACCATGGTCAACTCCTGAATGGCTCGACGGATATCGACCAAATTTGGCACGAATATCCAGTAGGCTCCCAAGTTGTGCAACGTCGGAATTATGTACGATACTGCGTACAGCGAATCTCGGATAGCGAGCGAAGCGAGCGGTCATGCTAGTGTATAATAAATACCGTGACCCTAACCAACCAAAACTATACTATGTGCCCCACGCTAGTAGAAAGAGCATAATAGAAAAAAAACAATCAGTCATGCAGCATGACTTAATGAGCGAATTTTCAAAGAAATATTCGAATTAATGGCTATGGTTTTGAATAAAGGAAAACTTCGGTCTAAAATTTGGTTTTCTATGTATATTCTCTTCGTATTTATTTTAATTTGTACGTTTTGTCCATCCTGATTCTACCGTTTGTTTATTACGTAATTGTACTAAGTGCTTATTTATTTGATCGCTGTGGGTAAATTCAAGGAGTTGTACTAATCGTTTGCCTCCCCCTTTTTTGCTTCGAACTCTCGTCTTCAATTAATACTTCTCACATTTTTCAATCTGACCACTCTAAGGGGGTGGGGGTAAGAGTTTAAAGATTATCCTAGTTTTGGGTAATTTTTGCGCACTTTAAATGCTCTAATTTAAGAACGGATTTAGATATCTAAAATCCGATTTCACTATCGTGTTCAGCGTGCAAAAACCTTTAAAATGAGGGGTCACTTGTTAGAAAATAACATTTTGGGGATTTTTGGGTAATTTTTGCGCACTTTAAATGCTCTAATTTGAGAACGGATCAAGATATCTAAAATCCGATTCCACCATCGTGTTCAGCGTGCAAAAACCTTTAAAATGAGGGGTCACTTGTTGGAAAATAACATTTTGGGGATTTTTGTGTAATTTTTGCGCACTTTAAATGCTCTAATTTGAGAACGGATCAAGATATCTAAAATCCGATTCCACCATCGTGTTCAGCGTGCAAAAACCTTTAAAATGAGGGGTCACTTGTTAGAAAATAACATTTTGGGGATTTTTAGGTAATTTTTGCGCACTTTAAATGCTCTAATTTGAGAACGGATCAAGATATCTAAAATCCGATTCCACCATCGTGTTCAGCGTGCAAAAACCTTTAAAATGAGGGGTCACTTGTTGGAAAATAACATTTTGGGGATTTTTGGGTAATTTTTGCGCACTTTAAATGCGCCAAAACCCTCCTTAGAGTAGGCCAATTTCGCCCATCTTCGAACTTAGCCTTTCGATTGCCAAGATAGATTTTTTGTGCAAATTTGAGCTGTTTATCTCAATTCTATCGAGAGTTATCGTCTGGAGTGACACATATATAAATAAATATATATATATATATATATATATATATACATATAAAAAAGTGTTAAATTTCAGGAATCGTTTTAGAATGGTCTGAAACGGATTTCTATGAAGAAAATTTCCAAAAATTTATATTATTTAAATTTCGAAGCCATTGCAATAGCTTCATTTTCTTTGAAAATTCGCTAACATCATGATAAAGAAGGTCACCCAAGTGCATACTACACTATTGAAAAAATTAACAGAAAATACACATGGCCCCACATGAATCAAAACATAAAGGATTACGTGAAATCATGCCCACAATGTATGGAAAACAAGCCAATAACAGGAAAAAAACAGGGATTGCTACAAGAGCCAGATATTCCAGAATTTCCATTTGAGAAAGTTGTAATCGATCACTATGGACCAGTAGAGATACATACAGGCAAAAAAATGTGGATAGGTACTAGTAATCACAGACGTATTAACACGATTCATCAGTCTTCATCGACAGAAGAACACTTCCACAATAGAAGTTATCAAAGCACTAGAAGATTTCGCCAATACATACGACCACCCGAAAGTAGTGCAAAGCGACAATGCCTCAGGTTACGTTTCAGCGGAAATGCAAGAATACTTTAAGACGCACAGAATCAAACACATAACTTCAGCAATCCAACGACCATCAGTAAATGGTATAACAGAAAGACGCAACAGAACACGTCAAGAATATATTAGGATGAACATGACAAATGCTGTTAGGTATTATGAATTATTTCTGAAACAAGCGGCTCATACAATGAACACCACGCCAACAAAACCTCTACAAGGAAGAACCCCATATCAATGTATCTATGGAAGAGACCACAACTATAAAGATGGAATTAGGAATAATACAGAAAATGACGATCAACAAAGAATAGGGAATCTACAGAATACATGGGAAAAAACCAGTCATGCAGCATGACTTAATGAGCGAATTTTCAAAGAAATATTCGAATTAATGGCTATGGTTTTGAATAAAGGAAAACTTCGGTCTAAAATTTGGTTTTCTATGTATATTCTCTTCGTATTTATTTTAATTTGTACGTTTTGTCCATCCTGATTCTACCGTTTGTTTATTACGTAATTGTACTAAGTGCTTATTTATTTGATCGCTGTGGGTTCATATTAGGTAGGATAGGGTAGTTAGGACTTTTGACTTACCTACTCAAGAGAGTGCAGTAGGTAAAGGAGTTGTTATAGAAAATCATGAGTGCTTCAAGTGCAGGTTGTTTTTCATGCAGGCTCAATCTTGAAATAAACTATGAAGGAAGGATGTGGTTTCTGGAAGGATCACTTGGAAGAACATGTGGGTGCTACGTTGAAATATTGTTCTATTCTAGTATTCAACATTGAGTGGACCTGAAACTGCTTGAGAATTATTGGAATCGAAAGTTGCCTGTACGGATACATCGCAACTTTCCATTCCACGTTATGGTTCACGATGTAAACAGGACCAATGGTGCAGTATAATTCGGATCGGTACCTAAGCACCTCTCATGTGATTTCCATATTGTTTTGTAGAAATACAAAAGTTGGTCGTCCAACCTAAATTATAAGAGAAGTAAGACTGTGTGATGATTTTTCTGCACATTGATACTCTGGTTTCTTCATTGAACCATGGACGTATTGCTATGGGGGTCGTTTCTCATTTGTATACCGGTAGATCACCTGCCTACTTTGAGTTGAATCAACTGAAAGCCTACCTTTGCTCATTGAGTCCCCTCTACTGAGTCACCTTACTCTTTATTTAATGTAAAATATCTAAAGAGACGAGTTTTTTTAGTCCAATGGAATGGAGAATTTGAATAAAAGTTAAATAGGTATAATCGCAAAGGAAATGACGTAAGAATTTTAGGACTCAGAAGATAATCATCATTAGCAAAGGCATAGTCATAATGACCGGTTGTTAAAATTGAGCTGAAAATTATCAGAGCCTGATTAAAAAAAAAACAAGGTAATATGAACACTTCTGATCCTGGCAGGGTCGCCAGATGTCTAAAATCAGGAACTGTCTAGGAAAGAACTGCGTTAAAATTGGTTGGGAAACCTAGGGAGATATTTTAGGCACAGTGTTTTACAGTCAAAAGCTGATATAATAATACTATAACGTCTTCCTTCTAGTAATACGTGGGCCGGTACTTGTCTATCTATGAAGGTATCATAACAATTATATGTCAAATGGGAAATTCAAGGAGTTGTACTAATCGTTTGCCTCCCCCTTTTTTGCTTCGAACTCTCGTCTTCAATTAATACTTCTCACATTTTTCAATCTGACCACTCTAAGGGGGTGGGGGGGGGGGTAAGAGTTTAAAGATTATCCTAGTTTTGGGTAATTTTTGCGCACTTTAAATGCTCTAATTTAAGAACGGATTTAGATATCTAAAATCCGATTTCACCATCGTGTTCAGCGTGCAAAAACCTTTAAGATGAGGGGTCACTTGTTAGAAAATAACATTTTGGGGATTTTTGGGTAATTTTTGCGCACTTTAAATGCTCTAATTTGAGAACGGATCAAGATATCTAAAATCCGATTCCACCATCGGGTTCAGCGTGCAAAAACCTTTAAAATGAGGGGTCACTTGTTAGAAAATAACATTTTGGGGATTTTTGGGTAATTTTTGCGCACTTTAAATGCGCCAAAACCCTCCTTAGAGTAGGCCAATTTCGCCCATCTTCGAACTTAGCCTTTCGATTGCCAAGATAGATTTTTTGTGCAAATTTGAGCTGTTTATCTCAATTCTATCGAGAGTTATCGTCTGGAGTGACACATATATATATAAATATATATATACGTATATAAAAAAGTGTTAAATTTCAGGAATCGTTTTAGAATGGTCTGAAACGGATTTCTATGAAGAAAATTTCCAAAAATTTATATTATTTAAATTTCGAAGCCATTGCAATAGCTTCATTTTCTTTGAAAATTCGCTAAAATTACCCCAGATACACAATGAAGAGTTCCAGAAGCGTAAAAAGCAATTCGACAAGAATAGGCCAGACGCAGATTTTAAGGAAGGAGAATTAGTATTAATTGAAACTAAGTTCTTGGATCCAAATGTTACAAACGAAGACAGAAATATACAGGTCCATTCCAATTAAAGAGACAAACGGGAAGATATAACTTCATCATTGAAATACCCTACAGAAATGGGATAAGAGACAGAAATTTCCATGTATCACAGTTTCGAAGGTATTACACTAGGCAAAAAATACCAGTAGATAAAGTGCCTACAAACTGAAAGAATTTAAAAAAAATTAATAAAATAATATAAAATAAAAATAAATAAGTAGGAAACTATAATATTAAATATTAATAAATTAAGAATAAATCATTATGAAAACATTTGAATGTATGAAGCGGCCGCATGAATGAAACAAATGTCAGAATGTAAGAATGATATATTTTTATGTGTATGAAAGAAGAAATATGAATGTGCCATGGAAGTGAGCTACTGAAAGTGAAATACTAACCAGTGAAACTTGCATGTGTGTGATTGAACATATATTATACGTGTATGAACGAATGTATTAAGGATGTATGTTATATGTGTAGTATACGTGTATCATGTGGATGCGTGCATGAGACTGGACACCCCAAGGCGCCTGGGAGCTGGACAGATGAGTGATAGTTTAATGAAACAAAGACGAATAAATGTAAGGAGATGATTGAAAGTTATGATGAATCAGGCATGTACGTATGAACAAACATGGATGAATGAAACAGATGAAGAAAGTGAATGGACGTAAGAGTAATTTATTGGAGACTGTGAATAAAAGCATAGATGGGTGCATGACACTATCGATAGGTATTAAAACATTAAGAAACAAAATAAATGAAAAAATAAAAAATAAAGAGAAAATAAAAATAAACAATAAAAAATTCATAAATAAAATAAAAAATAAAAAAACCACAGTCATGCAGCATGGCTATAAGAGCGAATTTTCGAAGTTTTCGGCATCTTCCTCCTCCGCCTAAAATTTTCTGAAAATTAATTTTCGGCCAATGTTTTACCAACTTGATACCATACAAAATTAAAACAGGAGTAGTTTTACGCAAAGTAAAATTTGGGGTGGAAGGAGGGGGAGGGGGAAATCAAAAATGTTTTGAATACCAGAAGAGTAGGTATTGGGTACCTACGTAACAAATTTTTTGTTCCATTTTTTGCCGAGTAACACCTCGGTTTGTAGATTTTCCAACGCTGAACACGATGGTGAAGTCAGAATTGCGATATCCCATTCCGTTATCAGATTAGAGCAGACGAACCAGGAAGAACATCTCAAGAAATAACCACGTTCCTTCATCTTCAAAGTGCTCCAGTTTGAGAATGGAATGAGATATCGCAATTCTGATTTCACCATCGTGTTCAGCGTACAAAAACCTTTAAAATGAGGTGTCACTTGTCAGACTTTTTCATTTTGGGAATTTATGGGTAATTTTCCCCCCCTAAAACTCCCCAAAACTCCCCCTTAGGGTGACCCGATTCTGCCCATCTTCGAACTTAGCCTGTCGATTGCCAAGACAGATTTTTCGTGCAAATTTGAACTTTTTATCTCAATTCTTTCGAGAGTTATCGTCTGGAATGACACATACATATATAAATATATAAATATATAAATATATAAATATATATATAAATATATAAATATATAAATATATATATATATACATATAATTTTTGGTGTCTTTCGGCAGGGAATTCAGGATGGTCTGAAACGGATTTTGGTATAAAAATCTTTCGGAAATTCGAGTTTTAAAAATTTTGGACCGAGAACAATAGCTTCCTTTTCTTCGAAAATTCGCTAAAAATATTAAAACATAAAATAAAAAATAAAAATAATAAAAAGTGTGGTTAGAAAAAGAAGAACAAATTCTTCAAACTATTCGAGATAATTGAGGATAAACAATGTTTGAATAACCATACTCTAAAAGAACGTATAAATGATGAAATAATTGAAGAAATAATAATAATAATAAAATTATTAAATACTAGTAAATGAAATATTTAACGTTGAAAATTACCATAATGCTAATTGGTACACAAGGAAACAAGACTAGGTCCAGCAAAACTAGCAAAATGACAGCATGACATGAAAAATGGAAACCAATAAAAATTAGTCTAATTGTATAAGTGAATAAGTAAGCACCAATAAATATGGAAAGTAGAAAAAATAAAGATTAAATAAATAAGAAATAAGATGAAGATAATGTACTGTAAGACAAAGGTGTAAGGTAAAGCAATGAATAAATAAAATGATGAATAAATAAGATCAAACACGTCGTACTTCGAAATGTGGAGTAGGTACCGATGATATACTACTGATGATTTGCACTATCGTAAATAGTAGATTTGATTCAGAAACTAACTCCGAAGTATTTTCCCTCCACAAATTCATAGGGTTGTCTGCGTATCAATAGGTCACATACACACATGTGCTTTACCTCCTGTAACTATTATTAGTGTTTCAAAAAAAAAAAAAAATATGTACTGTGAATTGACTCATGCAATGATTTCATCATTTGTTGATAGAAGCTGTTATATATTTGATGTATGTGTATTGATATGATCCTGTGTATATCAGCAGATAAGCTTATGTGGATAAACATGGACTGATATGACCACGTTGTGACATTTTTCTCAGAGGTTGTGTGTTAAAGACAAATTAGTTATTAAATTAAAAATTATGTAACCCTAAATATATATGGTTTCTAGAAGGCATTTAGGTATAAGACAGTGAACTAGCTCTCCAGTGAACAATATCAATAGCAAAAGTACAGTGCGTTAAGTCTCTCCATACGCGAGTGCCGTGCCGATCCGAACGTACATAAATGTCATACATCGAACAAGCGCGTACTGCCAAGAATTTTGGAAAAAATTCTTTTTCCAACAAGGAGGACATGTGCGACCTCAAAAATCGGTGCACATAAAAAAAAAGCTACCGAACGAAGGCGACATCCCAGGCGTTAGGTCAAGAGGATCAGGGTTATTGGGTTTTTAGTGAGTGAAACCTCACACGGCTGCGGAGTGCGGACCCTCCAAAGCGCAAGTCTTTTTCAAGATTTTCCGACTGTTTCCCTCATTAAAAAAAAAAAAACTAATGAACCCAGAAAATGATAATAATGAAGAACGTATACGAAATCTTCAAAATACATGGCCTGAACTACACAAAATACAAGGCCAAGTATTTCAGGAAAATTAAAAAAAGCGCTGCCGTAGGGGGTGTCTACCCGCCAGTGGTTTGTGTTCATGATGGTACATTTACCGTCAAATGAAATCTGGGGGTGTCCCCCCGACCCCCGGATTATAAGAGTTTAGATCAAGGATCAAAGCAAGGAAACATGCAACATGTTTTTCGAATAGGTACATAATAACAGAGGATAAATATAAATGTAGAAAAAAGTCTGCCAATTCGAGTAGGCAGTACAGCTTCCTCACTTGAATCATATGAACGTATGGAGTAGTTGGGTAGGTTCGTTTTGATACGGGACCATCTGCGATCCATCCCGCGTGTACCCTCAAAATTTCAGCTCTCTAGGACTATTTTTCGCGTAGGGAGAAGCGTTACAAGGAAACGGTCAACGTTTCATGTTCGCGCATGCGCACACGAAAGTTACATTACAATTCCAATGAAATTCATTTGGAACTATCGAAGTATTATTCCTGATCAACCCTCCAGGTGTGAACTCATTTCAGCGATATTTAGGGTTGTTATGGCGTTTCAAGTATTTCACGTTTGCGCCTGCGCAGAATAAAGTTACAGTACTTTTTCAATGATTATAGTACGGAACCATCTGTGACCCAACTCGCACCTACCATTCAAATTTCAGCCCATTTTGACCATTGTTTCGGGCAGTTATGGGCGTTACAAGGAATTACCACAGACAGACAGACACGGAACTAAAAATGTTCCTGGATGTTTAAAACGCAAAATTGTTGTGAAAATTTTCATTTTGGAGGCCATGCATTTTTTTTTTGTAGTGAGGAAGCAAAGAACTGCATGTTTTCCAAGCCTCGAACCAGCGATCTAATTCACTGTAATACACGTCGTTACCACTTCGCCACCAAACTACCTGAAGCTTCTATGGACTTCCGTGAGATAGTAGCTGGCAGCTGCTACAGCCGGAAACGGTCGAACCCCCTTCGGCAGTTTTAAGCAAAGTGGACTCTCCTCGGGGAAGGCGGATGTGGTACGAGAGGAGGTGGGTAGGGTGGCAGGGGTGGGTATAGGAGGGGAGCCGTGTTACGGAGACAGGACAGGACGCTCTCCAGCCCGGGAGTTCCCGTAAAAACATGTTCCATGTTAAAAATGTCATGACAAAAATCGACCAGACATTCTATACAAAACTGGTGATTTCTTCCTGATAGATAAGAAGCTCACTTCTAAATCCCCAACGAACAAGCAAATTGGACACAAAATATGAAGGCCCTTATGAAGTTCTAAGGCAAACGGCACCATATAATTATGAAATGGCAGTACCACATGAGGGGGAAACTAAAATAAAAAATTTCCACACCTCCCAATTACGAACTTATTACGTTAGGGACAAAATTCTCGCAGACAAAGTGTAAACCGAATATGCAAGTATGAAACCATGAATTAAATGGCTTTCCCTTGCTGGTCAAGGGCATACAGAACGAATCTTAATGTTGAACGAGTTTATAAGTTGTATACTTGTATGAAAAGCTAGCAATGTATGAATGGGAATGAAAGAGAAGCATATTTCGGGAAAAACTATTATCAAGAGACACACTTAAACGTATGCTCAGGCAACGTATCACCGGAAAATCGGAAATTCTAAAGGTACGCACAACCTACGTTACAAACAAGAAGATAGAAACTTAACATACAGCTATGTCAAACCAACGAAATTCATAGCAATATGTATGCAAAATAACGAACTAATAGAAAAATAATAAAAACAATGGTTAACAAAAATAAAAAATAAAAAACATTGAAAATGAAAGATAAGAATAATATACCCGCCCAATAAAATTAGAAAAGGAATACGCTTCCTACTAATTCCAATAGAGGAAAAGGAAATAAAAATAAATATATTGCCGGCAAGTGGACTGATAAACCGCGAGGAAATATAAAATAAATTAAAATTTAAAAAAAATTTTTGAAAAAAAAAGAAAAAATAGAGGATTCAAAAATTTCCAAGTCTACACAACAAAATCTGCACCGTACCAAAACAAAAAACCTATATTATCGCCCAACTGATTGATAACCAAATACCGTATAACACAAACGGTCGTTCCCACGAAACACAGTAGGGGCAGACCAATCAAAGCTAATAAAATGGGGAAGCTATATGTATAAATGATCCCTAGATATTGTGTAAAATCACTTACGAATAAATATAAAACTGATTTCATGTATTCCAGTGAGCTAGAAAATATTAATTAATGAATAATATTCTGGGCAACATTTTTGAGAATCGCATATAATTTGATTTAATTATTTTAATCTCTAGGTAGATAAATAATTCATGGTGAATAAATACTTCTTCGTGTATAAATAAATAAAGCAGATATGATGATAAATGAATGCTGTTGATGGTAAACAACTAAGTTAATTTTATGGTAGGTAAATAATAATTTTTATGGGTAAACAACCTTATTTTGTGTAGAAATACGACAGTACTACAACAAATGAATCCATGAAATACAAGGGAAAAACACATAAATCCGGGAAATCCATCCTACCCCCAAGATAACGGGAAATGACAATGAAACTTGGGAATTGGCCCAAAATAAACATACCTAGGTACTAAACTCACCTTATAAAAAGATATCGAAAAAAAAAATCAACAGCAACCACTCACACATTTCACATGCCGGCTACCGTCCCACCTCAACGACAGATTCAAACTGATACAACAGAATCATGAAGAAGCTGGAGCCGGAGGCACACAGCTAGCCGTGGGAAGATCATCTCCCGCACTCTCAAGAATCAGTAGATCGCATAGCTGACTACCTCGTAACTTCTACACTTAGCGCTTTACTTCTAACAAAGCATTGTTACAGCATACGAAAACGAGTATCTCATTCCAATGACCTCAACGCAATTAAACGAATTGAACAAACAACCAAGTTACTACAAAGTTTCAACAGAAACCAACGTACGAAACGATCAGTAATTGTTGTATGAAGGGCAGACTTGTTTTTGAATCGATGATCCTTCTTGATCTCCACCAGCAAAATACGTTGCAGAATGTCTCCGGAAATGTTCTGGACCTGCTCCTCACCAGCGCTTCAAATGTAGACCTAAGGGCCTCAGACCCAATATTTCCGGCCGATACCACACACCCACCATTCGAATTCATCATATCTTCGTCTGCAACCGACTCTGATCTCCTCTTTCCCAACCCGAAATTCACGTACCTACAACTTTAAAAAAGGTGATTATCGCTCAATGAGAAATTTTCTTTTGTCATACAACTGGGAAAAGGTGCTCAGTTTCCCTGACATTGATGAGGCGGTCGATAAATACTACTCTGTTATCAGTAATGCTATCGAACTGTATGTACCGAAAATCAGAGATTTCCCCAGCACGTACCCGAAATGGTTCGATCGCGAATTAATCACACTGGTTCAACAGAAGCGTATTGCCCATGCTCGATACAAAATTTCCAGATTAGAGACAGATTACACAACTTTCTCAACGTTAAGAAGCCAATGCAAAGCGAAGTCCAAGATCCTGTACTCAGCTTACCTTGTTGATGTACAAAACTCGATTTCCAGGGATATTAGATGCTTCTGGAATTACGTAAATTATAAGGAGGGTCGTAATGGCCTGCCCAGCAACATGTTTCTGGGTGACAGCCGCGGTTCGGATCCTCAGGTGATAGCGGAACTCGTTGCCCAGCATTTTTCCTCCGTGTTCGAGCCTCCGGTGTCTTACGATCCCGTTTATCCTTTCCAGGACATTGTGTCCATTGGTACAATGAGCGTGTCCGAGGCCCAGGTGCTCCTTGGGGTCCAGGGTTTGGATGTTGGTAAGGGTATGGGTCTGGATGGCATCCCACCGGTACTTCTGAGGGAGTGATCCGCTGCCTTGTCCTACCCTTTGACATTCATCTTCAATAAGTCGCTCAGTTCTGGCTGTTTCCCTCGTAGATGGAAGTCCTGTTTTGTGAAACCCATCCATAAGAGTGGCGATAAGAGCTCGATTCTGCAATATAGACCTGTATGCTCACTGTCTGTGACGCCGAAGGTTCTTGAAAAGTTGGTCTTGGCGCAGCTCTCTATTGAATTCTCCTTGTAGGTACATTGCACCCGAACAGCATGGTTTCTTGAGGGGGAGATCGGTGGTTACAAACCTGATGGAATTCCAGGAGTATGTGATGGACGGATTCCAGAGTGGAGGCCAGACCGATGTTGTATCGGCGGACTACGCCAAGGCTTTTTACAAACTGTCTCACCACCACCTTCTATCCCTGCTCGGGTCCTCGGGCGTCTTCGGATCATTCCTGAGCTGGATCTCGAGCTACCTCATCGGGCGTCAACTTACAGTTCGTGTTGTCATCTCCTTTCTCTTCAACCTTGGGGATTCCGTAGGGAAGCCATATTGGCCATATGTGCTTCCTGCTTCTGATAAACGGTGTGGTGAGGAGTTTCAACCCGAAAATACGTTGTTTGCTGTTTGTGGATGACTTGAAACTGTTTTGCCACGTAAGCTCAATAAGTGACTGTGAGGGGCCGCAGGATGCTGTCCGTTGTCTCGAGGATTGGTGTGCATTGAATTCCCTCTTCTTGAACCCTTCCAAATGCTCCACCGTCACCTTCCACAGGTCTACTCGGCCAATCGTCCATCACTATGTTCTCAGCGGCTCTGGTCTTCAGAGGCTGGAGGAAAATGTGGACCTCGGGGTTCTCTGCGATGGGAGGCTTACTTTCTCCAGGCACATTGAAAACATTGCACGGCGAGCTGTGAGAGCGTTGGGTTTTATTAAAAGAAACACCAGGAGCTTCAATAATGTCCAGACCCTCGTAATTCTTTACAAGGCTCTGGTACTCCCGTTGCTTGAGTATGCCTCCCCAGTATGGTCACCCTGCTACGCCGTGCATAAATATTCGCTGGAGAGAATGCAGAAAAAGTTTCTCCGCTACGTCGCCTTCAAGCTCGGGGTCCCCTCGGTTGACGTTGATTACACCTACCTGCTGGAGGTTTGTCACATGCAGCCTCTTGAAAAGCGGCGGTTTATGGCGGATCTCACGTTTCTCCACAAACTCCTCAACGGCAAAATCTCCTGCCCTGAACTTCTGGCCAGGATAGACATTTCGATCCCCAGAGTCTCGTCGGGCTCCCCGCTTCTCTTTCATGTGCCATTCTCCACAACCAACTATCACCTCAATCGTCCTTTTCATCGTCTTCCCCGGTCCGCCAACCTGCTTCTGAATCATACCCAGACTACGACTTCTTTAATGTCTCGGCAACGAAATTGAAATCAATCATAGCCTCCTCACCAAGTTTGTGAAATCGATTTATTGTAATTTATTTTAAATTTGTTTGCTCCAATGGTGTTGAATAATTAACATACATGTTGAAACAGATTTATGTTTAAGAACCAAAAATTGCAACCATGTATCATGTTTCCACGCGACTCTCCACTATGCATTGTGCGCGAAAAGAATTGACGCTCAAAATTGACTCGCAAAATCGACGCGCAAAAAATGCTAGTATCCCAGGGCTCGTTTCCACGCGACTCTCCACTATGCATTGTGCGCGAAAAGAATTGACGCTCAAAATTGACTCGCAAAATCGACGCGCAAAAAATGCTAGTATCCCAGGGCTCGTTTCCACGCGACTCTCCACTATGCATTGTGCGCGAAAAGAATTGACGCTCAAAATTGACGCGCAAAATCGACGCGCAAAAAATGCTAGTATCCCAGGGCTAAAATATGATACACGTTAATATTATTTTCTCGTTTGTTTTCCCACGCAGTATTTATCCGTGTAATTGGGCTTGCCCGTACTCAACAAAATAAATAAATAAATAAAATAAATAAAAGTAATCCCACTCGTAGGAACTGCTTAAAACTACTCATGGGGTACACTGACCGATGACAATGAACGTTCCAACGACTATCGAAGAATCAGAACAGCATTTCGGACTTTCAAAAACACTTCACAGCGTACGTCAACACCACCTTACATAGACTCCTCGACAACTCCAGAGACAGCTACAAGCATTTGGAGGACAGGACCATAAAATTCGCTACTGAAATGGTGCAATCCATTAACGAATATCAAATTTTATAAAAACTGTCAGAATACATGCAAGATCTAACGGTTACACTGCTTCAACTTGAAATCGACAACGAACGATTCATAAACCACTTGAATACTGCAAAGATGCACATCTTAGCTGAAACTTTGTTACCAACCAAATATCCAAAATTCAGAAAACCTTAAACAACGAAACCATATTCCCATATACGAATACCCTAACGAACGAAGTAAACGCCATATCCCTGATACGAATAGCATCAGTCGATTAAACCACAGAGGAACACGGCATACACTCTAGCATAGAGCTGCCGCTGATCTCGAAGCAACTAAGTAACAACGTATTCTACTAAGACACAACGAAATACGATTACTACATAACAAAACAAACAATTACCGGAACCAAACTTTACTTAGGGGCGACGAACAATTCTTGAACAACCGCTGTAGACCTATACCGACAAAAACGTTCATTTGCGACTTAGACTCACGCCTTCATATACTTGACCATCAGCACCCAACAGTGCAATCGGAAACTTCTCTACTCAAGATTGACACACCAATCATTTACACCACGACCGATGGAATAAACAACAGCCAATTTTACATATGCTCACCTAACAATTCAAGAGTCGTCATATACAACGAGGAGCACCTCACTGTGATACATCTTAATGCAGCTAGTAACATAACTTTTTACGATACTTGCCAGATCAATATAGAAGATGACATCACTGAATGCCACCCAAAATCCTATAACACCAATTTCTTAAAAGTCCATAACTACATAAGGCTGGGCAAATCAATGGGTAAAATAAATCAAATATTGTAAAATAGTTACAAGTCAATGGGTAAATTAGCACTAAGAAAAATATATAAACATGTACGATAAACGTCTAAAATAAGCAATGTAAGCTAAACACGTTAGCATAAGCAAGTTTTTTTCCAACGTTACTTTCCTATCTCATTATGGCCTCGACCCTCGGATAGAGTCCGTGAGTGCAATACCGCCAAACCCGTGATCCGCGTTTGCGCCGCACCACGGCCCGCTCAAACCGAAGCTTGTTTCCACAGCCACTCAGGCATACAGCAAATTTTGACCACAGCCAAAATTTAAAATTCCCAGGGGCAATTGTCAGGTCAACGGCATCACCCAAATGTCCGTTGAACCTGCCATGGGATTTGAACAGTACACCTGTGGAAATTAACAATCGGACGTTTCCACAGGATGTACCGCCAAACCAAAAGTGTTAATTCAGGAGTGCTGATGACCGATTTCCCAAGACCCCGCGGCCACAGTCAACGACCGTGCTTTGGCCGTTGGAATCGTGACGTAGCGTTTGGCGGAACCATACCCCTTCCCGCATGTACCAAAATTGGTACAGGATGCTGTCGTCACGGCTACACCCAATGATCATCCCTCTCCTTCTGAATCCAAAATTTCGATTGGGCTTCCAAAACAGAACGCCCTATCACGCCTCCGACCCGAACTGGCAACTGATCGGAAACACGGAATCAATACTATCTCTCCTTAGACGTCGTAGAAGCAACAATTCAAAAGGATTTAATCGTGCCCAACCTTCTCACTCTTTGGACTGATCGTTTGGAGGAAACTTGACTGATTCCCACCATCCATCTGCAGAAGCCTGCTCCCGTCGAGTCGCCTGGACCAGCCATCAGGCAATCACCGAAGACTGATACCACCAAACAGGTCAGAGTCATGTGACTATTGTTATCTGTTCGTTCCCGCGTGAGATCCGCGAAAGCCGCAAACTTATCGCGCAGGGCGTTCGAAACATTCTCAATCAAAGCCTTACAGTTATTAGTTATTTTTAGTAGAAGGTAACTTTCCATATGGAGATTGCATTCTGTACTAAAACACATAGGTGTACATGTACATCAACAATTTTTTATTCCTAGAAAATAACTAGTGGCGTAACAATGAAAATATAGTGGTGGAAGAGACGAGCCTGGACGGGTCATTGACCTTAGGCTCATAAACCAACATAAGTTTAGATCTTGTATTATGTATATAGACTCTCTAAAAATCATCATATTTGTTGTATAAAGTATTTGCTGAATAAAAAATGTAAAAGTAAATTTTAACATACATGTTAAAACAGATTTATGTTTAAGAACCAAAAATTGCAACCATGTATCATGTTTCCACGCGACTCTCCACTATACATTGTGCGCGAAAAGAATTGACGCTCAAAATTGACTCGCAAAATCGATGCGCAAAAAATGCTAGTATCCCAGGGCTCGTTTCCACGCGACTCTCCACTATGCATTGTGCGCGAAAAGAATTGACGCTCAAAATTGACTAGCAAAATCGACGCGCAAAAAATACTAGTATCCCAGGGCTCGTTTCCACGCGACTCTCCACTATGCATTGTGCGCGAAAAGAATTGACGCTCAAAATTGACTCGCAAAATCGACGCGCAAAAAATGCTAGTATCCCAGGGCTAAAACATGATAAATGTTAATATACTTATCTCCAATGAAATATATGCCTACCGAGGTGAATGCCTTTGTCGATAACCACGAGTCTTTACAAAACCAAATCTAACCGAAACAGAACAGGAGAGCTAAGGAACAGAGCGAGAGGGTAAACCTGGGTACAAGCCAACACCTTTCAGAAAAGGGGGAGAAAATAAAATGAAAAGATAGAAAATTTACTTGTGGAAGAAGAGACGATGATCGTGTGGCAAGTAGGAAGAGTTCTTGGCAACAGGGCTCTCCAACTCTTAGTGGTGGCCTAACTTTACCTCGTTCACCTTTCGAGGTTAAAAGAGGGTCTTAGCTTACTCTTCAGTGGATTCCCATAGTGAACTCTTACATTTCACCTTCACCATTACACTTCCTCTCTGCTTCGCGAAGCAGAAAACGTCCACCTCTTCCCGGGGGGTCATTTCCCCGGAGAGAAGTCTCAAACCAAGGAATTAATCTATTCTTCGGCTATAACGATATTTGAATAATTTTATATAGCGCTTAGTAACTCCTGGATTAGGTAATTATCGTAGCTTGCGTTCGGTTGTGTTAAATATCGTAATTATCTCGGTATCTCGGGAGTTACCAACTAGTATTGTGGGAGCACAAATACCTACCAACAAACATGAAGTACCTACCTTCTTTCCTTGGATTTAAAGGGCATTCCCTGGTTTGGAGCACCTGTCCCCATCAGTGATAAATGAGCTGCAGCAATACCGTTTGATATACGCTGGCGTTGTTTATTTTTTTTGCGTTCAAAATTCAAGGCAGCGTCTCCAGATAATTTTTCAAATTTAATTCGATTTCTTCCTAGATCAGCTATATTCGTAATCGCATGCTTAGTTGCATTACTTTAAAAAAGCCTTCCTCCTAATACCGGTTTTGCCGATTTGGCCTACTTTGCTGTTTACGAAGTAGAAGAAAGGACCGCTATCTGATTTCCTAAAACGGCTTTTAATGATTGTTGAATATACTCATTATTCTGTTCTGTTCTGCATTGACGATCGGGGTTTTTATATTGGGGATGTGGTATTACCGGAGACCTGTTTGAGTCTGCTTTATCGAGAAGATCGCTGTTAGGATTGACGTTGTTCTTGTGGGGGAAGAGGGTCCCCAGCTCCCCCTCTGGTTACACTAATAGTGCAATGAGATTCAGTAGGTACCTAATTCATGTTGTGAACTTCATACGTATGCGGAAGTTCAGATAAAGGTAAAAGGTAAAATGGTGCGGAGGTTCGGACTGAAAGGTAAATGTTCTGGTGTGGACATTGCCACTCAATACTTCCATGTTCTTTATAATAGCATGGATACAAGTTTGGCGGCAGGGGCTGCCCATTTCGGTCAAAATCCGTAAAGGTGGGATTCGAATGACGCGGCCGAAGCGACTGTAGCCGCGCGGCTGGAACCGCGCGGCTGTGAAATAGGACTGCTTTGACAGTAATACAATGGAACCCATTCGAATGGCGCGTTTGCAGCCGCGCGGCCGAAGCGACTCGAACGAGGCGGCTCGGAGTCGCGCGGCTCAACTGCTCGGGGAGCAGTCTAGCCGCGTCCCCCCACGCGGCTGGAAAGTCGAGAGAATAGTTCACAAGAAAAATTCTCAAGACAGAGCCAAATTATTATCGACCGTACTTGCTAAACCCACGGAAGAGGACCCCATTGACACATTTTTCAATAGAATGGCTATGTCGGTTAAAAAATTGTCCAGTACAAATCAAATCCGTGCCAAAATGCAAATTTGTGAGATTTTTGGTCAACTCGAGCTGTCTGAAAATCTCTTCCCGCCCTCCCACAGATTCTGCACCGGACCTGCACCTCACAACAGTACCTGCTTCCGCCGCCGTCGACAATGAACTTCAGTCGTTGCCACATGACTCGCTTGTTATTTTTGGTTCAATAAGTGATAACACATGTTGAACTGTTCAATATTTAACCGGAAAAACTTCCTGAACACGGTTTCATCCTTCAGAAGGTGGTTATAAGAATGTTCTGAAACCCCTCGGTTTCTCTCGCCAAGTATATTGGGTGATGATTACGCCTGTTTTGGTTTATTATTCTGTGAATAATACAGCTATGTATTCGCTCAGCAAAAATTTTTTATAACACCCCTCCAAAATTTGTTCTTTTATGTTTCAAGATGCATGGATTCCAAAAATGCAATGTCCGTCCGCCGTCCACCGTACGCCGTCCGCCGTATCACGTGTACCGGCTTCATTTTTGGTCTAAAAAAGTCGTTCATTCGCACACATGCTCCATTTGGGCCCTAGTTGTGTCCCGAAACTTTTCAGCCCTATCGGAATATACCCAGGGATGTTATGAGTGAAAATGTGCACAAAAATAGGTACTTTTTGTGTGTTTTAGTAACATGTTAGTAACATGAGCTTTTCCATGTTTTTGGGGACGAGAAGACCGAATATGTAGGCGATTTTGACCAAAGAGTGGAAAATCGAGGTTCTACCAAATATTCAGCTCCCAAAATTGATTTTTTATGAGTCAAAAACCTGGGAAATCGTCTGAAATCACCATCAATTTGTATAATAACACTGTAAGTAGTAAGTAAGTGGATCAGGACGATTAAATGGCACTACCAATGATCAATGATGAATTGAAAAAAAAGGAGCGTACCTAATTCGTGTTTTAGAGGCCAAAAATGGTGGAAACCATCAGAAATAGCTATTTCAAATATTTCACCTGAAATAAACAATAAATGAACAGCCAAAATTGCTGCGTATGTCCAGTAGAATAATAAACCCTTGTGACAAGGACTTTGCAGCGTTTTTCATAAGGTCCAGTAGCAGTAGCTCTTCTTCTTCCTCTTCCTGGACTAACGGCGACACCAATTGCAGCGATGTACTCTCCATGGCGTTAACATAGACAGGTACTAAAGTCAAGCAATCGGAAGTCACGTGTGGCGTTCATAGCGGCTAGAATCGCGAGATTGGAAGTCATATACGCGTCTCTGGGTCGCGCGGCTCAAGTCGCTACAGTCGTTCCAGCCGCGTCATTCGAATCCCACCTTAAGCTTGCAAGAAATCTTTCAGCCACTTTCTGAAACCTCAACAACTTCATTTAGTTAGTAAACTGTATTTTTACTAACATTTGGGACCCTATGAGATATTTTTTGCTGTCAATTAGCCAAATCAAATGAGAACGAGCTGAAAATCAATAGGCATGATCTACACATCCTAACGGACATTTTGGTACCAACCGTACCAATCTTGGTCCATTTTTACCAGTTACTGTTGAAAATCGATAAATCACAAAACCCGTCATAACCCCGTTATTCTTTCACCGAGAAAGCTCGCGTGCTCATCTCGAAGATTTTAACGAGCTGAGCAAACCCCAAAAAGAAAATCCGAAAATTACCGTATTTTGAGGAAGTTATTGCCATTTGAAATTCCAGCATACACATCCGACATCAAGCGGAAAACCGTCTAGAAACTCGTTTTGAACACTTCTGACAAGATTCCATGGCTTTCTCGAACACCCATTTTTGACGGTATTACTATACTTCCATTCCTAAATAATAGGAACATGGAAGTAAAATAAGATGGATTAAAATATAACTTATCTAGGGCGCAGGTAGATGAGCTTCATGTCGGGAGCGTATACTCAGACGTCTTCTCTCGACTCCCTATTGGAATTCTAGGCTTCAAGGAAAAAATATGACAGCTTATACCTACCTGATTCGCTCATATGTGTCCCTCAGCATGGCTATAAATGTGAATTGTCGATTTTTGTAATTTTTACCCATTTTGACCACTAAAACCCCCATTTGGTTCCCTAAAAGTTATTGGCAATCACACACTTCAAAGAATGAGCTTTTCTGTCACGGTTACCAATGATGAATTTATATGAATTTTTGACAATTCTGGCCGATACTACTCGTTTTTGTCCCCTAAAACTCCTTATTTTCCCCTTAAGTTATTCGGAAATGGTTCCCCTCATTATAACAGGTAGTTTCACCATTATCTCACCACAATATTACTGGTTTATTAGCATTTTTGGTAATTTCCCCTATCTTCCTAACCCCCCCCCCCCCCCCCCCATGCTTGAAAATTGCCCTTCTTCGAACTTGGCCTTCTGATTGCCAACACAAATTTTTGCCAAGTTTGAAGTTTTTAACTCGTTCCTAAGAGGAGTTATCATCTGGAGTGATGCGGCGCTGAACGGCTAGAGTATTGACATTTCTTCCTGTTACACCCTGTATATATATACATACTAGTATATGATTTCTGGTGTCTTTTGGGGGGTCAATTCAGAATGGTATGAAACGGATTTACCCATTAAAAAAATATTCAAAATTCATGCTCTAAAAATTTTTGGTCTAGCTCAATAGCTTAATTTTCTCCGAAAATTAGCTAAAATGATACTTCATTGAGAAAGTGATTGAATGTAGGCGTCTGATTCAGTTGAGATAAACGAAAAAATTCAGAAAAACGCATTCAAAAATGTAATCAAAGTTTTGAACAAAATTATGAAATCCACAACGTTTGATGTGTGACCTTATGTTTCACTCATGATTTGCTGCCATGAAGATAGGAAATTTCTTGTATAACCATTAATATTGTGGTATGGAATGGTGAAACAGGAGAGAAAAGCTCATTTTATGAAGTCGAGCAACTTGTAATAATTCTGAGGGGAAAATGGGGTTTTAGGGATAAAAATGGGTAATCACCAAAATCGCAAAATCTGACCCAAAACCTCTAATTGTGTCGGGACTGGTGGGTGGTGGTGGGGGAGGGGGGTCAGAAATTAATATAAATGACAAGAAGTTTAAAAAAAACTGCGAAAATTCGCTTATATTGCCACGCTGCTTGACGAATGATTTTATAATACGAGTGTTATTTCAGCTGTCACGCTTTTTCATCACAGCGAGATTAATTTGACTCAGTTCTACGTTTCTATTTTAAAATAACTACTGAAACTATTAAAAATCCCTAATGTACTATTAGTATAGACCTGGCTCGAATTACCATTGTTCCACTCGGAACAAAACACAATTCAACAGGCTGAACGCAAGAAAGTTAGACCATTACGTTTTGTCTTCTGCCTTCAAAATCTTCGTGATTTCCGGAGAGTCGAAAGAGTTTTCCGAGAGCCCAAACGGTCTTGGTTGTTGTTCATGACGACCAGATGACAATCACTTTCGATTGAAAGCACAAAATAGTCACAAGCGTTCACAAAACTGACACGGCTGTGAGTAAGGCCTCACTTATATATAATATTGATATCTCCCAGCCACACACCTTCATGTTACCAATACCTTTTGGATAGGTACAGAGATGCCGCTCCATTTTGGGGTTTCCCGAACGTGAAAATCCCGCCGGCCATATCCAGTTGACGCAGTGACGATAACGCTGTAATGTGATCGAATTCCTATTTACCCTAATGTTAAGGTGGATGGCGAAGGTAGTGGGCGGAATAGTTTGAGTGGCTCAGGTTCAGGAGACACTGTGCTGACCTTAGGAAAAGAACTGGGCTTGCTGCAGGGCAAGCAATAACTACTGTACCAGGAGAAAGGTGTGTAAAAAGCTGTGTATCAGAGTAGGAGAATTTATTGAAAGATATGCTACAGAATACAACGGTAGGGGGGCCACGACATGTGGTGAATGATATTACAATGTGACTAAAGGTAAGTTACTTTAACGCGGAATTTCAGGACTCTATGACAATGAAACAACGGGGCAATTTAGCTATGAATAAGTTACTACAAAGGATGTGTCTTTGACTGTGTGATAAAATTATGGCACCAGAGTCGGGGTTCACGGATCCAGATGGGTTCAAATCCGGGGTCAATGTGGGTTCCTGCACGTGGTAAAGGGTCCACGTTTGGGGCCAAGGCTCCGGGTGGAGACAATTACTAGATGGAGGTTCTCTCCTGGAAACTGGTGGAAGTTCCTCGTTCGGGAAGCCTCCTCAGCTCTGCTCATCTCTGGCTCCCTCAGTCCTCTGCTAAGGCGTCCACCCAAGGCAAAATGGTATCGCCTGAAACAGGTAAGTCTTCGCGGCAGAATTGGGTTCAAACCTCCACTGAACCCCCATGCTTCCTGGCTGACGCTCCTCAGGATAGATGCCACTCCTGACTCTCCTCCTCTCTATCCGTTTTCAAAGCAAAATCAATAATCAGGTCCAAATCGCTATCTGTACTGGGGTCACTTCTCTAACTAAAGATTCACACAAACTGGCTGAAGGCTTCACTACTCTACACTACTCTGTCGCTGGTCACGTCTCAGGTTCCTGTCACTAGTAAGCTTGGCACTGGAATGGAACACCATGGCGGTCGCTGAGAGGTTATATCTGCCGCCCCTGTCCTCTCAGTTCACCCCTCCAGTGGCATGGGGAAACGGCGTAGGCAGTCCTCCTCTTCCACCCCTCAGCCGCCCGAGTCAAATGACCTACACCACCCAAGTCAAAATGAAGTGCCCAATTTTGATTCCATTACAACGTAATGAGGCCTCTCCGTACTGACCCTATGTGTGGGAAAACCAAGTAGTAGGTATAAAGGTCGCAGACAGCCCTTTATTGGTTTATTATTCTGTGAATAATACACCTATGTATTCGCTCAGCAAACAATCTTTACAACACCCCCTCAAACTTTTTCTTTTTCGTTTCAAGGTGTGTAGATTCCAAAAATGCAATGTCCGTCCGCCGTACGCCGTCCGCCGTACGCCGTATCACGTGTACCGGCTTCATTTTCAGTCTAAAAAAGTCGTTCTTTCGCACACATGCTCCATTTGGGCCCTAGTTGTGTCCCGAAACTTTTCAGCCCGATCGGAATATACCTAGGGGTGTTATGAGTGAAAATGTGTGCAAAAATAGGTACTTTTTGCGTTTTAGCAACATGCTGGTAACATGAGCTTCTGAGATATCGATTTCCATGTTTTTGGGGACGAGAAGACCGAATATGAAGTCGATTTTGACCAAAGAGTGGAAAATTGAGTTCTACCAAATGTTCAGCTCCCAAAATTGATTTTTTTTTTAATTGAAAAACCTGGGAAATCGTCTGAAATCACCATCAGTTTGCATAATAACACTGGAAAAAGTGTCAACACGTGGATCGAGACGATAAAATGGCACAACCAATGATCAAAGATAGTTAAAAAGAAAAAAAAAAGGAGCTGTCGTGAGTCCCTCCCGGAACTCCAACGCAATAGCATTAAGTTCTCGCCAAAACAACCCGTAAACATAAGGCTCTGGCAAATAAACGGCAAGAGTGGGGCAACCGACGCAGGATCCGGTACACAACCTGGAGCCCCACCACCAGGGTGGTGGCTTCAGGGTCTATATAACCCCGGATCCTGCGCCATTTTCGCCATTCTACGTCTCCTCTAGCTGCTGGCTACTCTCTCTTCATCCTCAAACCTTCTCTCTTAAAATTCACTTCTCAAATGCTCACATAGTAAATTCACACAGTAAATTCACACTCACACACTTCGTCAGAGTTAGGTGGAGGTCTCGCCCTTAACCAACCCTGATGAAACACACTACACGCTCGGTGGAGGTCCGCCCTTAACCGCACACACTCGCTACACAAATTTACCATTAAATTCATTCACACACATTTCATCCGGATCAGGTGGAGGTCTCGCCCTTAACCGATCCGGATGATACACACTACACGCTCGGTGGAGGTCCGCCCTTAACCGCACCAACACTCACTCTTAAATTCAAACACACACATAAATTTAGTCAGGTATGGTGGAGGTCTCGCCCTTAACCAACCTGACGAAATTTATCACACGCTCGGTGGAGGTCCGCCCTTAACCGCAAACACACACACACAAACCAAATATTTCGCACCTCATGCAATTAAATTCACTCACTTAAATTAACTTCAAACAACCTTCTCAACACACGCTCGGTGGAGGTCCGCCCTTAACCGCAAACACACCCAAAATTCACACACACCAATTTTAGCCTTTAGCCTAATTCACTCCTATCCAACATCCAACTACCTCCACCTCTCATGGTGAATTTTACATCAACCTAAATTCACCATAGGAGCGTACCTAATTCGTGTTTTAGGGGCCAAAATTAATGGAAACCATCAGAAATAGATATTTCGACTATTACGCATGAAAGAAACAATAAATGAACAGCCAACATTTCTGTAGGTTGTCCAATAGAATAATAAACCCACGTCACAAGGACTTTGCAGCGTTTTGTTTTTGTTGGACACTGACATTAGTTATGACTGACGTCTTGTTGCCAGCCAGGTGGGGTTGGTTGATATGTTGGGAAATTCTAGTTAATAAACACATTTGGATTCTACGCGTCAACCGGTTTACTTGATTCTTGATTAAGTTCTCGAAGTTGTTACACTGGCGACGAGGAAAATGCCTAGAAGGAGACAGGCAAGCACTTCTTCACCTGGTGCGGGGGACGGCATCGGTGTTGAAGAGAATTTTGATAAAAATCTTCCGAAAATGAACATCCGACCTTTTGACCCGGACACGGAACCATGGGAGTATTACCTTCCATATTTTGAGTTGGAATTGAGGGTCGCAAGAATTCGAACGGAAGACGACAAAAGGGACTTGCTGTTAACGAAAGTGGGTTCATAAACATTCAAATTTCTTGTTGATCATTTTCGACCGGCAGGTGTGAGTGATCAGTCCTATGATGTGCTCATCCGGGTCATAAATGACTACTACGTAAGGGAAAACAGCGTGACCACGAATCGTGTCGCATTCATCCTTCGGAAGAGAGCAGAGGACGAAGACGTGGGACGATTCATCAATGAATCGTCAGTTCATTCAATTCAACAATGAGAAGTGGCAGTACGAGTTTCTAAGGGCTTTCCCTGGGAACAACCACACCCTGGCTCAGGTTGAGGCTTTGGCACGGCAGTTGGAACAGGGACAGAAGGAGCAACAACGCTTGGTAGAATTGACTGAGACGCGCGGGGTCGCTAACGTCCGCCAAGGGAGTAAAAAAGAAGCCTTAAGAGGTGGGCAGAAATTTATTTTGGTTAGGGGGAGAGATTGTTTCAAATGTGGGAAGAAGTTGCACAAGGGTGACGAGAAGTGCCCAGCGGAAGGAGGGAATTGCAAGCTATGTGGACGGAGAAATCATTTTGCTAGGGTTTGTTTCAAGAATAATCGGGCGGTATTCAAAAGAGAAGAACACAATGCGAATATGGTGCGCGATAAGGAAGGTAGTGCTTCATCATCGTCTATAAGCAGTTCGGGATCGGAGTTGGGAGTTCGGCAGTTAGTTAATAAGAAAGGGTCAAGAGTTATGCTAAGCGTGGAAGTGAATAAGAGGCCGCTAAAGATGTTGTACGACCCTGGAGCTCACCATTCGGTTATTAGCAGAAAAACCTGGAAATACATTGGACAACCAACGTTGAACCCATACCCCAATTTAATAGCGTACACGAATTTGGAAGTGAAGACTCTCGGGATCACCCAAGTAGATGTCACTGCTTTTGGAAACACTCAGCGGCTTCCACTTATAGTAGTAAACAATCCGGACGTTCCGCTCTTTGGCTTGGAGTGGGTGCTGAAATTTAATTTGCCTCTGCCTCCGGGGGCCGAAGTTTGTGCAGTAGGACGGCAGCTACTACCCTCAACTCCAAAGCAAGATACTATACCTGCAGACATTAAAGGTTTAATTGAGCGTTTTTCAGATTTGTTTATTCCGTCTACAGGTACAATAAAGGGACATAAAATCGAAATCAGGTTGAAGGAAGGAGCGACACCAAGAATTTTCAAGCCAAGGCCAGTCCCGTTTGCGTTAAAACCAGCCGTAGAGCAAGAATTGAATAGGTTGGTGAGTTTAGGCATTATTGAACAAATTGATCCTGCTATTACGCCTATTGAATGGACTTCGCCGTTGGTAGTAGCTCCCAAGGCAAATGGGAAAATTCGCTTATGCGCGGATTTCAAGGTCACCATTAACAAGTACATTGTGATGGACAGGCACCCGCTCCCAACGTTTGAGGAGGTAAGCGCGCATCTTGCAGGGGGAGAGCAATTTTCTGTTATCGACCTAAGGGATGCGTATTTGCAAATGGAAGTTGCAGAGGAGTCGAAGCAGTACCTCATCTTGTCTACGCATAAAGGTTTCTTTCGATACTGTCGCATGCCGTTTGGTATAAGCTCAGCGCCAGCTAAATTCCAAAGGACCATGGAAGTCATTTTGGCAGGAATAGAAGGGGTTAACTGCTACCTTGATGATATTATAGTGACGGCGAGAAGTCGGGGTGAGCATGTAAAAACAGTAGAACGGGTCCTATCAAAGTTAAGTCAAGCTGGAATGAGAATTCAGTTGGAGAAGTGCAAGTGGCTGCAGGATACTGTTGTTTATTTAGGCCACAGGTTTGACAAGCACGGAATTTATCCCACAGTAGACCACATTACGGCAATTAAAAAAATGGCAGAACCATCGAGCCAGAAGGAGCTTAGGTCATTTTTAGGTTGTATAAATTACTATCAGAAATGTGTGCCAAATTTACAGGGGAACTGCACTATCCTCTATGACTTGTTGAAAAAATGACTGACGCTGCTCAAGCCGGATTTAGTGGGCCGTATAGAAGAGAACCTTTTTAAGCAGAAGATGTACCACGATAAAGGGTCGCATACCATAAAGGAGTTCACAGAGGGCGAGACAGTCTGGGTGAAGAGGAGGAGGGAGGAAAAAGTTTTCAAGGAGGGAGTTATAAAGAAAAGGACGGGACCTCTTTCCTATATTGTCATTCTGGACGGGGTGGAGAGACGGGTACATGCGGACCAGTTGAGGAAGACTGAAGGGCGCCAAATTGGAGGGGGAGGAGTGTTGGACACTGACATTAGTTATGACTGACGTCTTGTTGCCAGCCAGGTGGGGTTGGTTGATATGTTGGGAAATTCTAGTTAATAAACACATTTGGATTCTACGCGTCAACCGGTTTACTTGATTCTTGATTAAGTTCTCGAAGTTGTTACAGTTTTTTATTACTTTTGGAGCACACATCATATTCCCTTTGGGCACATGGATGACTGGTCTTTGGATTAGGATGCGCTGCTAGAAAAATTTGTAGCAGTATTTCTCGAAGCGGCGTGTTTTCCCCATGTAAGTTCGCCTTCCCTTTGAACAAGCTGATTGCGGGTCGGCCAGGGTATTACCAACACTGTTAAGGAAAAATTCGACGGCATGAGATCAGAAACATTGGTTTACATTGTTGAAAAAAGTCCAACTATCATCATACAATAATATAAAATCCTTAGTGTAAGAGAAGAGAGAGTGACAAGTGTTGTAATTTTCACGGTAATGCGCGCATGTCAGGGCCCTCGTGGTTGCAGTGTGGCGTTTGGGGTCAAGGGGATGCTTCAGGAGTGGGGGTCATTTCGATGTGAGCGTCGTCAAATTAACAACACTCCGCACGCTATCGATGGATGATAGGACTTGGGGGGGGGGGGGTGGGGGGGGTCGCGACTCGGCGTTTGGAGGAGTGGATAGGGGCTGAACAGTAATTTCCCCAAATGCTGTTCGATCTAATGATCCGATCTTTAATCTGAAAACGGATTTGGATTCTTCTATTTTTTTTTGCTACAAAAGTACCAGTTGCTTTTTCAAAAACGCTGCAAATCCCTGCACAACGGTTTATTATTTTGTATAGAATACCCTTCTGTTACAGATCACAGCTCTATGTATAGATAACCCGTCTATATAATATGATATGTACTATTATATACATATTATGTAGATCGCAGACCCTCCGTAGGTTAGTACCTAACCCCGTACTCGTTACTAGGTACCTACCTAAATCACGAGTTAAATGTTGCTAAAATAATTCTGCCGATGACAAACAGTACCTAACAAAAAGAAACACACATAATGAAGTTCTGAAAAGAAATTGTTGATGAGGAGTGAAAAAAGTTGCAAAAGTACCTACCAACAAACTCCAGCCCCTTCTACGTAGATGGTATAATGAACCGTTGTGTAATAATTTACCGTTGAGTAATGATTTACCGTAGTAATAATTTACCCATCAATAATACTTCAACGTTTGTTCAAGTTTCACTACCTACCAACAAACTCCAAAAGAGCCATCATTTTTCAAATTAAATAATATCACAGAACAACCAACTCGACTTCATACTCCGCCAATATAATCAGGTGATCCCTACCAATGATTGGCCGTATTCACAAATTCCTATTGTGGGCGCGTCTCTGGTTACGAGATTTGGTTTGAATTGTATACAATTTCATTCACACTGGAGTCGAAAATGCCTGTCGGTGCAAACTTCGGGGCCTTACTGTGAACGAACGGCTGGACGTACGATGCTCCGGATGGGCTTAAAAAACTCGCAAGTTCAAGAACTATTTAAAACCGTAAAAATATTTACGTAAAAAAATGGTATAGGCGTTTTGAAAATTTCAACCCCTATTTTGAACCCCTTAGAGATGACTCACAGTAACGTCGAGCTTCGAGGACCAACTAGACGCCGAACGGAACCTATAACCCGAATTTCATCAATTTTTTTTCATGGTAACTAAGAAAAGTGGCCCGTACGGCGTACGGCGTACGGCGTACGGCGTACGGTGTACGGCGTACGGCGTACGGCGTACGGCGGACAGACAGAAATATTTTTATTGCAGTTTTGGATTCTACATACCTTGAAACGTAAACCATCAAATTTTGAGGGGGGGTAAGAATTTTTTTTTTCATGCTCGATTCCAATGGTTCATTATTGAAAATAATAAACCAAAAAAATTGAAATTGAGTAAAATAATTTTGGGAACTCCATTATATATATATATATATATATATATATATATATATATATATAATTCAAAACTGAATGTCGCCATTTGAGGTTGCTTACAACGATTACAGTACATTTTACAGATTGAAAATCGGTTGACCCGTTCAAGAGATGAATCTAATATTGGATAGCCTCCGACGGTGCATCCATCTATTGAAAATATTTCTTACTAAAATCCATGACATTTACGTGACATTTAGGGTAAATGTCACGGATTTTAGTAAGAAATATTTTCAATAGATGGCTGCACCGTCGGGGGTAATCCAATATTCGGTTTATCTCTTGAACGGGTCAACCGATTTTCAATCTGTAAAATGTTCTGTAATCGTTATAAACAACCACAAGTGCGGACATTCAGTTTTGAATTTTAAAATTTTTTTTCATGGAGTTCCCGAAATTATTTTACTTAATTTCAACCTTTTTAAAAAAAGCAACTAGTACTTTTGTAGGAAAAAAATCGAAGAATTCAAATCCGCTTTCAGATTGAAGATCGGATCATTGGATCGAACGGCATCTGGGAAAATCACTATAACAATGGGTTTGTGGCGGAGCTACAATTTTATTTATTTCATGACTTCAAGATTTAAATTATTGTTTCGTCTCGGTTAGTTACCAAGTTTCCTCCCATCGCGTTAATACCTACCTTATTATTTCATGTGTTGCAATTAAAAATATATTCAATATCCAAATCTTATACGGACTGGTTGTTGATAAATCATTAGGACCGCACAGAGGCGCCATATCTTCTGGTGACCCCGACGTGATCACGATATCTGCTGCATTCCCTTGTTTGCAAGTCGAAATGGAGGGAGACGATCCTGCTGTGCAGCCGGTTGATGAAGGACGGACACCGCCGGTACGAATCGTGAATTTTATTCCACCGCCGTTTTGGAAAGCGAACGTTGTGATCTGGTTTCGCCAAGTCGAATCACAGTTCCGAGTGAAAGGCGTGACGTCGGATGAAGACATGTACGATCTCGTCGTCAGTGCCATTGATGCGAGCGTCCTCACTCAAGTGAGCGATTTGGTCACCGATCCTCCAGCTACCAACAGGTACAAGACTTTGAAGGAACGGATTATCGGCTGTTTCGGCGATTCTGAAGAGAAGAAATTGCAAAAACTCCTTAGAGGAACGACTCTAGGGGACAAGAAACCTAGCCATCTGCTCAGAGAAATGCGAGAGCTTGCAGGAAAGAAAGTCAGCGAAGAACTTCTCAAATCTCTATGGCTCCAGCAACTACCATCGTCAATACAGAGTGTACTATCAGTAAGCGTAGATCAACAGCTAAGTACGTTATCCGCTTTAGCCGACAAAGTCAGGGAAATTAGTGAGCCGCAGTGTGTAGGCGCGGTTTCAAACGAGCGGGTGACGTCAGCAGGCAATTGCCGTGATGCTTCCCATGACCTCTTGTTGGGTAGAATAGAAGCCTTAGCTAAGGAGGTAGAGTCCCTATCAGTCAGAGGTAGAACTACAGAGAGATCTAGTGTTCGTAGGTCCAATAATGGTAGAATGTCTAAGTCCAGAGAACGAAAACAAAAGGATGGGAAATGGGAGTGTAGATTTCATTATAGATTTGGGGAAAAGGCAACTAGGTGCGAATCTCCATGTAATTATGAGAGAAATAAAAGTAAAAACCAAACGGCGGAAAATGCGAAGGCCGATCGTTAGTGACGGCAGACGATCCGAGCCAACAAAATAGCCGTCGACTTTTCATTAGAGATAGGATGACTAAGCTGCAATTCCTAATTGATACTGGCGCAGATGTTTCAGTTATCCCGCCAACGCAAGAAGAAAGAAAAACAATTGGGCCATTCTCACTTTATGCAGCCAACGGGACAGAGATCAAAACGCATGGCGTCAAACTCCTCACCCTCGATCTTGGCTTACGCAGAGGTTTTTCGTGGCCATTCTTTGTTGCTGCAGTTTCAAGGCCAATAATCGGAGCAGACTTTTTGGAGAAACACGGACTGCTGGTAGATTTGAAAGAAAGATGCTTACGAGATT